>BMAU01012963.1:0-200761 GCA_019973935.1 Trichonephila clavipes
TTACGTATTGCTCTAAGAGCCATTTTGAATAATAATAATATTTATTTATTGTTATAATTTTCTCAAAATCTCTGATAACATATAATAAGATAATGTTACGTCACTTAAAGGGATTTGCCTTTATATTAAATTAAATTATTAAGAATGCAATTAATTAATAATCAAGCTCAAGCTCAAGTAAGGTTTACCAAATAGGAGATCCGAGAAATACACGCGTATTCGAATTCTTAATCCTCATTAACTTTAACTAAGTCGCTTAAACTGACGCTTATTTTGCTGTGCATGTAAAATTATATTTACCGCTGGCTTATATCGCTTTCTGTACGTCTCGCAGCACGACGTCTTCACGAATCTAATCTCCTTGAATCTTCTAGTAATGCGTTTTAAAGTTACTGGCTCAATAGCCTTCCATCATCTCTTCTTGCTATCTCTTCGCAACGCTCGACTTTTAAATACCTTATCTTAATTTAAATATCCCATAGATCTTTTTGGAGTTGATTGAAATAAACGCGAATTTATATTCCCAAAAAGACGTCTAAGAAGATTACACACAGTTCAGATTCGTCACATGTGGTCCTGTAGAAAGGCAGTGTTTCTCAAACTGTGGGGCGATGCCCCGGGGGCGCGGTAACCTGCGAGAGGGGCGCGAGCATATTGAAAATAAAAGGTTTAAAAATAATTTTGGGAATGAAGTAAAACAAAATGCTTTCTAACATAATAAAAAAAATACACATTTACACTTCGATGTAAATTTATTTTTATCATCTGGTGATCATCAACAATAAGATTCCACTTTAAACTGCTCATTAGCCATCTTTTGATCCTATAACCAAATAAAAAAAAGACATTTTGTTAGCTTTTACTGTAATCCCACGATGAGAGATTTTTATTACGTTTCTCTTAACCTCTAAAACTCCTGATTATTATAACATATATGACCTTCAAACTTACTGGTATGTTTCACTCCATCTGTTTTCTCTTTTAGAAAGTTGTAAATAATATTTTCTGTTGCTTTTTTCCCATGTGAATGAGTTTTATGATACGGATAAGCATACTGAGCACTTTGAAGGATTATTTGGCCAATATGTATTCTGAAACATGCAATGCATAATGAAAACGTTTTACATAATTATTTTTTAGAACATGCTACACATTTCCCCATGAACAATTTTTGTGGTTTTGATTGCTGTGTTGTACGACTTATTATGGCTTCTTATAAATGTAAATGAGCAGAATATATATGCGTAAAAAATGGGCATCTGTGATCCCTATTGAAGGAAGTTGAAACTGATCAAGCAGTTGAAGAACCTGCTGAAATAATGCATATTAATCAAGATAAAGGAAAGTAAATATGAGAAAAGAGTTATGACATGTGAAACGTTTGAGTTGATTTGAAATTTTTCAAAATGCTGCCTAAAGGCAGAAAACTATGAAGCCATAATGTAGCACTTCGCCTTGTCACACAAGACACAAGTTAGAAAAAGTTCAAAATGCTATTTGTAGATCATCAGACAGCAGAAGTAATGAAAACAGGAACAAAAAATACAGCGCATAATTTTTGCTGGAAAATAACGTCCCTGTATTGTTAGCGAAAAGTGTCTGTGGGATTTATGTCCTTTTTATTACGGACAAGCCCATTTGGAACTTTTTTCTTTAGGTTTTATTGGATTTTTCTCAAATTGGGGTACGTGAAGAAAAATTGAAAAGTTCTTGAAAGTAGGCAAGCATATTTTCTCTTAGTTAAATTATTCACTGGAATTTTTGTGATTTTTAATCGTGTATAGTAAAAATAGTTATAAAAATAAATTATAGTTTTAAAACAAACTAAAAACACGCTTTTATAGTGAATCGAACTAAAATAATATATATATATATATATATATATATATATATATATATATATATATATATATATATATATATATATTACTTAAAAGTAACACACACATATGCAAAATTTAATACTTATCTTGTTAAATTTGTAAGGTTTATAATTATGATCGTATTGTATCTTTAGCGCCAAAAAGTGCATTATTATTGTATCTGGTACATTATTATTTTTAGGGGGACGCGATAAAAATTATGATTGAAAATTGGGTCGCCAGTAGTGAAGTTTGAGAACCACTGTTGTAAGGGGATGGATATTCGATAGCCTCCTACTGTAATTCGTGTATCTTGCCATTAATCCACATTTTGTTCATATTGAGAACGTCTCTTCTAGTTGAAATTAGTTGAATCATGGTTGCTAGGTTTTGTGAGATCAATAAATAGATTGCTTCTGATCATGGCTACGGTGTTTTCTTCCTTCCTCCCCACATCTCTGGGATGGGCAAGAGCGAGGGACGAATCCCTCACAAAGGATACTTGTTAATGACCTCGCTAATTAACTTCTTTCATTATCAAACAAGTATTCTTGTAGTTTTAAAGCAAGATTAATGAAATAAGGATATGACTCTTTCCAACAAAAAGTGTTTGGTTGAGATAATATCGTGTAAGGTGGTATCACTTTGTAATTATTTTAAAGTCTTCGCACATTTCTTAAATTACCATACACATAGGGCTTCTTTTTATCAGTGATTTTTTTTGCATATGTATTCAATTGCTTAAAAAATGGTTATGAAAGTCATCTAATACTTTTCCTTTTTTAAAGATCGATATATTTGTTGTTTCTTATATTAACGTAATGAGATATCGTATCTTAATGTAATGTTAAAGAAAAATAGTAAGATAAGTAAATTTAACCGATAATTTATACCGCTAAGTTAAAACTCTTGTCATTCTTTAAGATTAGGCAGAATGCCCCTTTAAATAATTTATAATTAACAAAAGCAATAATATTTACATTTTCTAACTTTAAAAGGTGTATTGTTTAGTAACAGAGTTTTTCTCTATTTTGATGATACAGTATGCCGTATCCATGACGGAACCAAATCAGACAGTACCATGGGCCCAGAAGCTTTCTCTATTCAAAAGAGTAATTTTTAAAATTATAGCATACTACTGAAAACACAGAAAGAGAAATATTCAAGTAGTTGAGAGAAAATCTCTCACAAAATCAAGAGTACGCGATGTTACAAAAACCTATTTTTATATGGGGTATCCCAAAAAATAGTGCCCAAATGCTGCACAGCCAGATTCCTCTTTAGTAGTTCATAAAATACCCGGGGAACTGTACTTGTATGATCCATAGGTTGGCGAGGAAAAATATTAGTAAATGATGATGACTGCATAATGGTACATTACGGGGCGCGGCACATTTCTGTGCTTCTGTGTGCATGATTGGCTGGATATGGCGATATCCCAGCCACTAGACCAGATGGATGGGAGAATCCAGTTCTATGGTGGCCACAAAGAGATCTCCAAAGCTTATACCATTGGATTTTTTTCCTCCTAGGGTCGTCCTCAAGGATGTGGTGTTTCGAGACGAGTGATGACTACACAAACGGAGACTTTTGCTTGTCTGCTTTTCTGCTTGTATTTCGGTGGATTTGCGCTTTCGATTCGACCTTTGCACTCATCCATTCCAAGGCACGCTCAAGCCTACTTCAATATGCACGCCGGATACTTTGAACGTCTGCCTTTACAAATATTTGCAAACATTGCTGTTGATGTGCCCAATACAGGTTTTTTTCTTTGCACTGGCATATTTTGTTTTTCGTATTTATCTCGTAAACTATGAATGGCACAGGTACACTTCTTTTTTTGCATTTTTTATACTCCTAACGAAGAATCTGGGCTTTGCAGAGTTTGGGTGCTATTTTTGGGACACCCTGTATAATAGATAAGTATTTAATTTTAACTCCATCACAACATTTGGAAGTTAACAAAATTTAAAAATACTCAACCTCGGCATACTCTATGTTTCTGTGAATCGTCGCTCAAAGCTGTTGATAAAAATTTTTTAATATAAAATTTTCGAATGTGTGACTGCTTTGTAGAAGTTTGAAAAATATGTTACATCATTGTCTTAGAAGCCAATATAAAGTAAAATACTATAACACAAAATGAGTGAGTATATTCTTTATTGAAAACAAATATTTCAGTGTTCGTAAATTGGAAATATTTAGTGGCACGTACATGTATGTGAAACAAGCTCTTTGTCCTGGATATGCAGAATGAATGAGGTTCTAAGGATTGAAAACCAACATATCTCAGGAAAATATTTGGATAATTGTTAATAGTTAAGAGCTTTTTATTGAATGGGAGAAATAAAGTGATACAAATGTGTAAGATATGAATCGTAAGGAAATGTAAAGGAGAAATTAGAACAATTAGAAAAGCATGCGATATTAACCTAATGAGGTGTTTCTATTTATAGTGTATTTTTTATTTCTCGCTAACATCAAAGAATGGAATGACTAACATTTGAAGACATACTGTACTACAACACGAATAACTATTACATATATATCAATACTATTAAGACATTTATTTAGGCTTGATGAATAGCTATAAAGTTTCACACATAAGGAAAGAAATAATACAAGAATGCAAGCAATATGTTCCTAAGTAGCTACTTTATGTTTGGTAAACACTACTGAAATTTACTAGGTTCTGTTCCACTAATCGTGTATGATTTTAAATAACTTACAAGGTTGCATGAATTTGAATCAACCAAATGTTTAATAAATTAAAGTAATTCTGAAATAGTTTTAGCATAGAATATTTAGAATTTAGTGTAATAACACCCGTGTTTAATGAAACTGCATCGTTCGAAGGTTTATATACATTTGGAGGTCTAGCGAAATACTGTAAAACCCTGTATAAAAAAGAAAGCGAGGCGAGAGATTATCGAGTGCAATCACCTTGCATAATTTTGTAAAAAGGGTTTTCCCATGTTTACAATACTTATGGTGCAACTGGTCAGAAGGAATATTAATGTTAGGCCACGAGAAGCCATTCGATTATAAAATCAATGATTTCATTCATTAAACCTGAGTTTTTCATCGTTGTTTTATGATTATATCGACGTTGTTAAGTAGAGAGAGTAGTGCATTTCTCCTTTAAAATGGGATTTTATAATTAACAAATATTTGAATATATATACTGATGATAACACTGGTTCATTTCTATAATTGTCTTTAATAATCATTTTATTAATTTTTCACAGTAAAATTTCCATGAAAACTAATATCTAGTGTTATATATTCCTTGTGTGCTGTTTTAATAGAAGCGATGTAGTTTCATTGAGCCCGAGTATGGTTGTGTAACTGAAGTGCTAAGGATTCATATCAAGTGGAAAAAAAATCGTTTTGTATCATGATTATATCAAAAGTCGTGAAAAATCAAAATGATGATTTTTTTAAATGTAAATACGAAGAATTGTGGCGTATATTATAAAATACTTGCATGCGAGGGTATGTGTATGCGTGTGTGTTATAAATCAACGGAATCTGATTGATCAAGTTGGGAAAGTATGAGCTCTCTCTTCAGCCTAAATATTTCACGTCTCATTTGCTCCAAGTTTTCAGCACCAACTGGTTGCTCTGTCACATTATTGTTTTTACTTGACAAGGAGTTGCCATCGGAATATTCTGAACTTTGAGAACTTGAGATGGTATCAGTACCAGATGGTTGTAGTATACCATTTCTATTTGCACAGTTTCTGATTGATATATTTTCCGAATTAAGTGATGTTTCGTCTACAAAATTGCCTGAATCGGACTGAAATAAATCAGATGCTTTTTCCTCTTTTTTCCCAAATTCATCCAAATTCTCCTTGTTTTGAGTAGAAGACAAGCACCGCTCTGAGCTTCTGAAACTGCCCTGTTTTGCTCGGTTTAAAGAATATTCATCTAACGGAGTATTAACATCAGTGACTGGAATTTCAGATTCTCTTTTACCTTCATCATTAGAGTTGCTTGAAAAATCGCTGATAGTTGCTCCACAGATGCTGCTAGTGCTGCTTGATATAGCACTGATATAGCTTTTACTTGATGATGACTGACAAATCGCTGTATTTTCTGGATTTGGGAGCTGGCTCGGATTTCCGCAATGATGGCTACTTTGAAAATCTGAAGACTCCTGAGTCGACATACTTACATCTTCACAGGATATATAATTAGACGTGACATTGTTTTCCAGTGACTTCGTACCACTTTTAGTGCTACTGGCTCCATTATTTGATGAAGATATAAAATCTTCCAAAGGAGTGGAAAATGAAGTACTCTCGTTCAAAGGAGCTGTTGTCCAATTACTAGTTGTACATTTTGAAAAGTCTGATTGACTGCTGTCGACATGAGATACTTGATTTAGGGATCTGGAAGAATACATTGGTAAACCAAAGTCGCCTTTCTTGAAAGTTTCAAAGAATAATTTCGGTTCAGATCTTAGTTGTTTCTTTAAAGGATGATGCAATAAAATAGTGGCTGTATTGAAATGAGTTTTCAGTGGTGTTCGGGGTGTTTTTAACTCATTGAGAGCTCTATCAGATAAGAAGTTTCTGACTGGTTTGGAGCTTATAAGTGGTATCTCTTCTGGATGTCCTATTGTTGTCAAGCTTGCTGCAAGCGGGGAACAACCAATCTCTTTTAAATGTCCAACCTCGCAATGAACCTATAAATAATTTTTTAAAAAAGCTACAAATAAATTATTTTATACATTATCTAATTTTCAGAATCAAAATATTCTCTTAGTCAGAATCTACATTTCAGAAAGAAGAAAGAATCTTAAGAAAGAAGAAAAATTCAACTTTCTTGAACTCATTATTAAGTATTAGAATACTATCATACTTAGATTTAATAGAAATAAACGAGGCATTCTCCTTATGGAAATAACAGAGCATTATCATATTTGTAGATACCTAGCTGGATTAAAAGAAAAAGCACTTATAAAAATAAGTTTTGATATTCAGTTTGGTCCTTCGTGCAGTTAATTGAATATTATAGGTCTTATATCCCTCTTCTATATAGAAATATAAATCTAATTCTATACTTCACAAAACATATTAGCCATATGTATAGATAATCTATTCCTCTTAAGAATATCAATCAATCCTTCATCCAAGTAAATCAAGTTTTCCATTAAGGGCTTAGAGCAGTGATCTTCGAACTTTTTCCAACTCGCGGAACCCCTAGAACAAGAAGATGTTTTTGTGGAACTTCTAGAAGTAGAAAGTATTTTCTTGGGACCCTATTCTGTGCACACACTTAGAAGAAAATATCTTAAAATAATATTTAAAATAGATGAATAATAGATCAATGTAAAGGCCATTAAAGAAATGCATTGCATTTAAAATTAAAATTTTTTAATCTAGTTTTAATATAATTTACTCATTAATAACATTCTGTGTTCCGAGTGTCGCCTACCCATGCATTATGTTTAGTACCTGGGATATGTGCTTGAATTTTTTAACACAAGCTGTCGAAGTCAGTGACGTTACGTACACCCCCGCAACCTCTGCATTGCGAGGGGCCCAGAGAATTTAGGGGGCCCAAAGCTTGACTGATGCAAAGTACGTATCTGGGCTTGGGGCCCAAAACCTGAGTTTACAAGGGGGCCCTAATATTCTCCGTTACGCCACCGGTCGAAGACTAGCTCTATTTAGATTAACTGCAATCGCATTACATATTCTGAGTTTCCTTTGTTTCTATACTTTGTTTTTATAGCAACTCATGTTTAGAAATATTTTTCATTTATACTCATTGTTCTGAATGGCATTAAAATGTTTACAGCTGTATGAGAAATACTGTGTATTTTGCATGAATCTGCGACATAAAATTCGGAGCTGATCTTGCTTTAACTTAGATTTTTAAGATTGAATATGGGGATAAATTGTTCCCTCTCCTTTACTGTGTAGAAGTTTTTTTCATAAATTCAAAAAGGTGTATTTTCCAATAGAAAAATATTTAGTTTTGCAAGACGTTGTACTAACCATTATAAAACTATTGCGTGGAACGCGATATAGTAAACAATAAAGTAACGTTAATCCATTTTGCATACACAATTTTAAGTTTCTTATTCTCTTAAGTTTCTCTTCGATTTATTTATTGTGACTCGTGGGTTTATTTATTGTGACTGAGTATGCCTCCTGGAATTCCAGGGTTCCGTGGAACATAGTTTGAAGACCACTGGCTTATAACTACAAAACCGGTTTTCAGGTAATTTGAATATAATACACTTGTATGTCTTTAATTGAGATAAAAAGGATATATATATATATATATATATATATATATATATATACATATATAAATTTATAATACCTTGCATACAGTTTCTTTTGGATGCCCTCTGGATGTAGAAGGAATTTGAAGTGCAACATGGTGGATAGCACTGAAAGCAGAGGCTATAGTCGGTCGACTAGTGCACCAAACTTCATCACTCCCATTTGAAGAATATCCTCTATATTCCGATATCCATGGAGGTAAGTCGTCATCCCTTTCATCCTCCTGAAATTGAAGAATATTTGCTCAATAAAACTTGTATCATTTGCATTTAGGGAACATAGGAAATAACCGTTCAGAGTAACCAAAATGTACTCAAGAATACTTTGTAAGAAGAATGCAAGCATAAATATTTTTTCTAAATGCTTTGTAAATTGCATGTAATTTTTACCGTTTTAAAGAAAAGTGGCTCTATGATCTTTCTTAATTTAATGTTCTGTAATTTTCTTATCTAATACTCTAGGAATATTTTTGTAGCAATGCTTTATAAGATTTCGTAATCCAATGTTTTATGATTTTACGCGAATATTTCTTTCAGTTATTTAACAACAATGTTCTTTTGTATAGTATTACATCTATGAAATTTTACAAGCATTTGTATTATATTATTTACATTTTTCTGTACGTGTTTCAAAACTTTTACAAGCTTGTATACTGATTAAGAGTATGAATTAATTCAATTTTCTTCCTTTTAAAGAGAAATTGTAGTCTGACTGGCTATAGGAAGAGATTTTTTTAACATTAAACAAGGTTTCTGCTGTTCCTAATCTCTCTTTCATAATTATTCTCATGGACCAATCCATTAGAATATTTATGGAAATATCAGCAAAGGGGGACCGTTACGTTGTTATGAATACTTGGAGTACCAATGAGTAGAAGTCTCATTTGACTTCTTTCTGCCTTATAATTTGGAACCACAGTCAAATGACGAGTATTGCTCCTAAACTGGCTCTCGACTTTTTCGAATCCCGTCAATTTGGGAACTTTGAGCTTTGACGTATTTAACGTGCATCAGCATTTTTTACGACAAGCTTTCAGTAGAATCAGGATTCAAACCCGAAAATCGACTGAAGCATCGCTGGCTACCAGCCTGATATCATTACCATTCAGAGACCTTGACAAATTAGATAGTACTGTGTTATATATATATATATATATATATATATATATATATATATATATATATATATATATATATATATATATATATATATATATATATATATATATATATATATATATATATATATATATATATATATATATATTTATATTTATATATATATATATATATATATATATATATATATATATATATATATATTTATATATATATATATATATTTATTTATATATATATATATATATATATATATATATATATATATATATATAGTACGTTTTTTTACGGTACACTGCTTTCCTACTACTTTAGTGTTCTACAGAATAAAGACAAGAATATGTCTTTGTTTTGACATTTTTTGCTGTGATACTAATATTCTTAGAGGAAATATTACTGCATTTGGTAATATTACTGTACATCATCAAGAAATTAGCAAAAGACTTGGTTTTCTTTGTATTCTTTCATCAGTTTTTCCTTAAGAAACTTGGAATTCATTAAGAAAAAAAGTTCGAATAAATATTCGAATAAATCATAGTGTTTATTTTTAGTTTGTTGTTTTTGTTTCATCGACGGACCAGCCACGCTTATTTCTTTTTTTTTTTTTTTTTACTTTTTATTCAACCATACAACATATATATGCTATTTACAAGCGCAGCAAATTGTAATTATTTTTTTTTATTGTGAGCTTCGAGTATTAGAGTCCTATATTAATGCTCACGTCTGAGTATTAAAGAGAAATTTTCTCGTCTATCTCGTTCCACAGAAAGTTCTCATCTGCCGGCACAGCGCGGCAAGGAAGAATATTTGCATTTGTGCGCATGACGTTGGCGCGCATGCGCCAACACATAGTAAAAACGAAGTGCTGGTTTCTCTGTCTATAACAAGTAATAAACTCCTATATTGAGATTCAAAGACCTTGAATTAACCCCTTAAAGCAGTGGTTCTTAAACTGTGATCTGTGAACCCTAGAGGTCCACGGCGCTTTTCTAGGGGGTCTAGGCTTTTCTAGCACTCTCATTTAATGTTAAGATTTCTCTCTTTCACAGACTCTGAAAGGCCTGGTAGAAAAATTGAAAGATCTGCCATCCTAGACTAGATCACTAAATTGCCGTCAATGAAAAAACTACTATAATAATGTATTTCGATCAAGAATATTAATTCAGGGAGGTGTGTTCAAAATCTTGGGGTCCGCGATGTCAGGCTAATACATAATAGGGTGGGGGTGGGGGGCACGGTAATCGAAAGTTTAAGAATGAATTTGGATGTGTCTAACATGGGCAAAATTTACCGGCAAATTTGCACATACCCCATGTCGCGTTATTTCATTTCTAATGCCCGTTTGATATCTATTCTAGAAAAATAGATAGTCTAGATCAGGGGTTGGCAACCTTTTAGCTGCAGCGTGCCAAGCCAATCTACCAATATGATTCTGCGTGCTACACAGTAGGACATTTTTGAAACTATTCGATTCCAGCTATAATTAATGCATGCAGAGTAAGAGAATATAGAGAGAGAGGTAAATAACACACACACACACACACACACACACACACACACACACACACACACACACACACACACACACACACACACACACACACACACACACACACACACACACACACACACACACACACACACACACACACACACACACACACACACACACACACACACACACACACACACACACACACACACACACACACACACACACACACACACACACACACACACACACACACACACACACACACACACACACACACACACACACACACACACACACACACACACACACACACACACACACACACACACACACACACACACACACACACACGCACGCACACACACACACACACACACACACACACACCCTAGATATATATATATTTACAGTTTTATTATATATTAATTTTGCATCATTTAAAGATATTTCTTATAAAAATATATAAATAGCATAAAATATAACTATTTCTTCAACAATAAAATAATTAAAATTGTACTTATGTTATGTACTTTTAAACATATTTATTTAAAAAAGAAATAGACAACATAAAATGTAAGTATTTCCCTTCATTATAGTTGAATAAAAAGGTAAATAAAAAATTTAATGCGAGTTGCAAAATCAGGGGTATAATTTGTTACTTTCATTTGACACGATTCTCAGCATTTAATTGTAAAACAATTTCCTTGCGGACTCGAAATATTTTTCATGTTAGGAAAGAGTTTTTACTTAGATATGTAAAACTAAAAGCGGAAAGTAGAGAGTACATGCAATTTTCTTTCTTCAAACAATAACATATATCCAGCAATGACATTCAATAATTTACAAAATGGCTGTAAATTTATCTTTAAAGTTATCTTTCAGATTTTTTTCGTAATTCCGTAAATGTCCATTTTCCTGAAGATGTTTGTCAAATAAGGTCTATTAAAAATTTATCAACTTTCAGCCACTCAAAAACTGACAAATTCGTTGAGTAGTGCAGAGTAGCACTGAGAGTTGTACCGCGTGCTATAGGTTGCCGGACCCCTGTATTAGATTATAATTTAACTCTACATATAATTTAAACTATATTAAACTATATAAATAATCTATGCTACTTTAAACTACACCTCTTTATTAATTTTCTAAAAAATAAATAAAATTAAAAAAAAAAAAACTACAATTTTTTACGAGTCCCCCCCCAAACCCTCATGTTTTAAGGGTTAAATCACTTATAGCGCTTGCATTGCTTCAGGTTGTACGGCGTTAATTATCAATGAACTGGAAGAACCTTTTTTTCGTTTATATTTTCCTCTTTTGCTGTCCAAAATATTTTAATGTTTGTAACATTTACTTATAAATTTAATTACTAGGTTAATAAATAGGGTAATTTTTTATATTTTATCTTCGTTTGTTTTTTGAGTCATGTAGTGATTTTAAGATAGCATATATATTTATGATGATAAAAATTCGATGATCAGGAAAATTCATGTATTAAATCTTTTGAATATCCTGAAAGTATGATTGGTAATGAAATATCTGATAGGTGAAGCACAGAATTTTTTAGAGAAGTAACTCAATTTATAATAACTCATTTATTTCTTTTTATGTTCGAATGTATTTAAGTTTTTTAAGAAAATACATTAATACATTCGGGATGCTCTTTGACATCTGTTCTAAGTGCGTGGGTAAATTGCTATCTCAAATATAAAAAATAATAGCTTCAGTTATCATGAATTGAAATAACCCCCTATCTTTTAAGTGTCGAAATAGTTTAAATATAATTCCTGAAAATTCCAAATTTAAGCTATATATACATATACTACTATGTGAGCCAAACAAGTACATACCTGACTTTGATCATTTTCTGGTGCAATACGTATTGGATTTGGAGTTAGTCCCATCTTTACAGCCAATTTGTTATACTCTTCATCTAACTGTTATTAACAGAATATATAGATAAATTTTATATTCAAGATTGTTAAAAATACATTTTAATGAAATTTATTTAAAAATATAATTGAATAAAAAAACATCAATTTTGAATGAATGCTTTTATCTTATGCATTTCACATATAGTTTGAGATTCTTAAAAAACCTCAACCAAATACAAGCCGAATATTTTACTTATCAAATAGAAATCGAAAATTACTCATTATACTGCATTAGAGTAAGCACAATATAAGTTCAGATGCTTTTAAGAGCCCCTCTCTTACGAAAAGAATTAAAATTAATTGTTTACTGTAGAAGTTGTATTATATTTTATTGATCAGTTTGGCTGAACGTAATGCACACTATTGCATACTGCAGAGATTAGGATGTGAATCTCCTTTAGAATCCCTCATACATTTAAAATAAATTGCAGTAAAATAATCCCATTAGATTTTACTTTAACTTAGAGATAACTTATTAAATTCGGTTATATGTCGTTTATTGTGATTAAAGCAGGTGCTGAAAGTGTCTATAATTTTGAATGTGTGCATCTCACCTCATTTGTATATATTCTCTGTAATGCTTCTGAATTTGTATTCCTAATATCTCAGTAAATATTATTCTTTAAATATTGTAGTATAGATATATATCTACTGTACTGTTCGAATTAATTGGGACAAGCATGTTTTTCTTGTTTGAGTTAGTATGTGATTACTAGTGATGTCCTGAACCACCTCAAATCCATTATATCTGCCTTTAGGTAGTGTGACCAGATCGACTTTGACTATAATTTATTCATTTTAATGTATCAGGAGCTTAGTTGTGAACCTTTCAGTGGGGCAGCTGGTAATTTCAATTTTGCGTTCTGTATAAGACGTGTTACTTGTTCAAAGATTAATACTACTCCGATGAACCTTCCTAGAATAAATCACTCTCAACGAACATACTTTTAAGACTGTAAGAGATATACTTATGGCAATTGGTGGGATCGAATTAAGTGTTTTAAGAACATTCCAAAATTCTGGATCATCGTCTCTAAAAATAAAAGAAAAATGTGGGTGCAAGTGGAAAAGTACTCCAAGAATTGATAAAATTTTAATAAGAAGTAGAAAAATAAATCTATGAAAGACAAGCATATACCTTTGAAGAGATTTATTGGATAATGGTGTTGAAGCGAGTACCTCAACTGCAAAGAAAAGGTTTCTGGAAGGTGGCCTTAACGCAACAAGACTGAGGGGAAAAACTATTTCTAACTCAGAAAACGATGAAAAAACGTTTAGCATGGGCCAAAAAATACCGATCATGGACTGTTAACGACTAGAAGAAGGGTATTTTGAGTGATGAAATATTTATTTACTCAGTGATACAAATCAAATGTAGTTAGATGAAGTGAAGTTGAAACTTTTTTACCAGATCATATCCAACAGATTGTAAAACATCCTTCTAAGCAGATATTTGGCCCCCCCTCACAACTAATGGTCCTGGAAGCTTAGTTCCTCTTAAATACATGATGCATTCTGTCAAATATATCGAAATATTATGTAATAGGATTATTCCATTGAGGGAAACATTTGATGGAGCATTTCAACATGACTTGGCCCCTTGTCACAATTCGAAATTGGTCCATACATTTATGTGGAAGATAAATTAATAGTACTCGTTGGCTTGAAAATTATCCAGACTAAAATCCTATTCAAAACTGATGGCATATTTCCAAGAACCGTTTCGCCAAGACGAATCGCACGACAACAGAGCAAATGATAAAAAGGGCTATACTAGTGTGTTTCAAAGATGATGAAATCAAGAACATGTGTGCTACTCTAGTGGTCAATGCCAAAACGGGTTAAAAAGGTCAATTCTGCTAAAGGAAGACATACTTTGTACTAATATACAGATATTTCAGTCTATTTAAGGTATGTAATGATAAAAACTGAGGTTTTTTGAAAAGATCACTTTCCTCTTATTTGTGGCATTAATTCGAATCTTGTGGCATTAATTCGAACAGTATAGTATGTCTTCCTTTAAACTTCACAGAAAAAAAAACAATTGGGTTTTTGTAAGTTATATATATATAAAGAGTGTTTTTTTTCCAGGTATAGAAGTTTAAGTTGGCATTACTTTCCAAGATGGCGACCGATTTAACAGCTGTCTAGTGATTTATTCTCAGTTTGGTTTGGCAATTCATCAAAACGATCATCAAGCAAGGCGTAGATTCGTCGAATGGGCCCAAAACGAGATAGCCGTTGTTCCCGATTTTCATAAGCGAATTTTGTTTAGCGATGAAGCGCACTTCTGGTTGAATGGCTATGTCAACAAACAAAACTGCCGCATTTGGAGTGAAGTTAATCCACAAGTGTATGTCGAAACACCGTTACATCCAGAAAAACTGACTGTTTGGTGCGCTTTATGGGCTGGTGGATTCCTTCTTCAAAAACGATGAAGGCCACAACGTTACAGTCAATGGTGATCGGTATAGAGCCATGATTACTAACTTTTTCATTCCTGAATTGAACAATCATGATGTCCAGGAGCTGTGGTTCTAACAAGACGGCGCAACATGTCGCACAGCTCGTGCCACAATCGATTTATTGAAAGACACGTTTGGTGACCGCCTAATTTCACGTTTTGGACCTGTGAATTGGCCTCCAAGATCTTGTGATTTAACACCGCTAGACTATTTTCTGTGCGGCTATGTAAAGTCATTGGTCTATGCGGATAAGCCACAAACGCTTGACCATTTGGAAGACAACATTCGCCGTGTTATTGCCGATATACGGCCACAAATGTTGGGAAAAGTCATCGAAAATTGGACGTCCAGATTGGACTACATCCGAGCCAGCCGTGGCAGTCCTATGCCAGAAATCATATTTAAAATGTAATGCCACAAGATTATCTTTCGAATAAAAAATTCATGTCAATTGAATAATACATAGTTGTTTTATTGCAATTTAAAGTTCTATACCTCTAAAAAACACCCTTATATATATATATATATATATATATATATATATATATATATATATATATATATATATATATATATATATATATATATATATATATTATATATATTTTATATATATATATATATATATATATATATATATATATATTATATATATTTTCTATATATATTATGAAGTCCTAAATTTATATTGCTGATCACTGCAAACCTTTCTCAAATTGTACATGTACCACAATGTGTCTGAATCTTGCAACATAAATACTGCGAGCTGTCTGACCATCTGAATATTAAATGATTTCAACCCAATTTATGAATTATTATGCTGTACTCTTTTGAGGTCAACATGCAACATTTTCAGAATTATTAGCAAATTCACTGGGCCGGTTCTGTAAGAATTGTCCTGTTAAGTCTGAATATAGGTGACGTATATATTCTCTTAAAGTTACAAAATATGAGTACCGAGAGAAGTAAAAGAGATATGTATGAGATGGTAGCAGCATAATGGAAGAGGCATTTTTTAAATCTATTTTACCGAAATAAAATGTTCAAGGTTAAATTTTGAAAATTTTCATTACAGCATATTTTATAGGAATTTTTTAAAGATATTTGATTACTGAGAGAGAGAATGTTCTTTTTTCATCGTATTAGATGGATATTTTTGGTGTTTTTCTTTCTTTTTAATTTTCAATGTGTCGAACTTTATTCACATAGTCAAATATTCTGTTCCTAAGTTGTATATTTTTAGTTATCTTTCTGAGATCACTAAATATAACTGAAGAATATTTTCTAGTACATTATTCAGAAGATATGGTCACCATTTGTGACATGAGTTTGAAAATTTCGATTTAAACTTTCAAATAATATACATTAAAGTCAGGGATATCTTAACCCTTAACTTCGCACTGTTGCATTTCTGCAACATATGATTTATTTTAATTTAACAGACTCGATATATTTTTTAATTACCTACAAATCACTTATCTGAGAAAAAAAGATTTCTGCAACGAAATACATGCTAATTTTGTCGCTAGATGGAAGTACATTTTTTCAAAATTCGCAACAATTATAAAAACCTCTGATGCCTCAAGAACTGTGTTTTTGTTATAAAAAGAATCCATTATATTTTATACTTCCTCTTGTTTATTGATGAAATAAATTACCAGGCAAGAAATTTAAACATTTTATGATGAATATAAATGAATCATATAAAAAAGTTTTGTAATTTATAGCACACTGCGCAATATTGCATTTCTGCAACAAACAAAAAAAAATGACTGAAATTCAATTTAAAACTGCTTAATTTCCCCCCCATATTTTTCCTTTTTATTATTACTTGAGAACTAGCTCATATAATTTTTTCATAGAAATTTAAAATTTGCAAAGTTAAGGGTTAAGGTGTGGGTCAACTGGGCCCGGGCCCAGCGCTTTGGCCACAATGGGGTCTTCATCTCGTTCTCGATTCAACCTTAATAAGATCATGATTCGAATAGTTTCTACGATCAAATGTTCCTTCCTGTTGTATTCTCCGAAAAACTGGTAATTTCAGACTGGCTACATGTGATGACCGTCGTCCATGTATAGGCCTAGGCCTACCACCATATGCCATCATTACTCATTCGGTCTAACGGCGGCAGTCAGTCGAGCTGGTTGTGTGACTGTAAGTCATGCAATTTTTTTTTGTTTCAGGTTTGTACGAGTATTTAACAACGAATGTTATGCACTTTCTACTTTCATATGTCATATATGGGGCCTATATATAAATTTGTGTGGGAGCCCAGTTCCTCAAGAAGTCTTAAAACGTCCCTGATTAAAGTAATGTACTCTAATTCTAAGCTATGTATTGACATGCCATTGAATACTGAATAAGGCGTTCTTCTTTCAAATAAATACAAGTATAGTTTTAGAAATGATTAAATAAATATATGCACAGTTTACCTCTTTTAACTCTCTCCTCAGTGCTCTGTTCAGCACTTCGGCTCGGTACAAAGACTCTCGAGGCTCATCAATCGCAAAACGACGTGTTTTGCATTCCACTTTGACACCTGGTGTGGCAACAATTGCTGCATCATCTGGGTTGATCAAAATGGCATGAATCTGCGTACAGAAGTACATAGTTTAGTATATAACAAGAAAATATAATTTCGATTGATGGGTTTTATTGATGAACAACTTACTTTGGGCACAAATAGAATGCAAAGTGTCATAGTTGTTGAAACGAATATTAAGGTAGACACAAGAACATAAGTTAGAGTGTACCGCTCAGCCGGAATAACATTCGCCAAAGCTACAATAATAACGCTTGTAATAACAACATTGTAGACACTCATTCCGATATACTGTGAGTCATTGAGGGCAGGAACTTTGACGTGTCTTGTTTCCCAAGCCATGTAGCATCCGACGACTAATAGAAAACCTTTATAAATATATAAGCTTCCCAACCATTTTGCCATGTGAGATGAACTGCAGTGTTCTCGTAAATTCAGGTATACGACATTTCTTTCATCTTTATTAACCTAAAATGAAGAGGGAAAAAATCAAAGAATAAAAGAATAAATAAACACACACATTTCTTCTATATTTAATACAAAGGTATTAATAAGACTAGAGTAATTAAGCATAGATTTTTCTCATGAAATATATTATAAATCCCTTTATAATCATTTCAAAAATTCAGATGGAGAAATCTAACGAAATAATTTTTGTACATGTATTCAAAAACCTGTGTAAATATATATAATTCGAATTTATGTATATTTAACTGTATTTATAAATCGTACGAGTGTATATTTTAAAGATATTTATTTTCGTAAATTTGCATACATCGCTATTTCTAAACTATTTTTTAAATATTATTTTCTGATATCCTCGCCATTTGATTTATTTCCCCCTTTTTTTGGGAATTTCTTATCGAAGAGATTTTAATAGGGCATCACAAAACAAGGTGATTGATCTCAACAACTTATTAAAAAGTAGTGCATTTAAAAGTATTTTTATCTAATATATTCCTTTTTTTTCTCATTGTTTGTGCGAAAAAATTGTGTGATTAGAGAAAAAAATCTATAAATTTATTGAAGTAATCTTTAAATATTAATGAGGTTCCAAAAAGTAACAAGAATTTGATCAACTTAAAGACCATACTTAAAATATTTCAATTAGGGTCAAGTTCAGTTCATTATCTGACCATTAATCTTGGGGCCTTATTAAATGATTTTAGTTTTAGATACAACATGTTTAATCCATTAAGAAAATTAAAAAATAAAAACATAAAATGGAAGCTTAAAGACACAGATTTTAAGGGCTTGTATACTCATGTCCAAAATTAAAGTCACATACATGTTTTTCAACATAATTCTAAATTGTCTGCAGTTAAACTCATAGAATTTGTATTTGATATATTTTGAAAAACAGGTAGTGTAATATCTCTCAATGTTCGGTTTAGGAAAAGAAGTTGTTTAGCGTTAATTTTTGCAGAAATGCTGGATTGAGACCGTTTAAGGGTATGAGATTTTTATCTGCAGTTTTCTGAATATCGCATTAAAACAAACAAGTTAAACTGTTTGCAGTGAGAATAACTTCTCATAATCGCTTAGATGATTTCTTGAGATGAACCGATTTCAGGATTGAAGCTGGTCAGTCTCAAGCGGACTGACCAGCTTCAAGTTTGATGGCTACAAGTAGTATCGAAAGTGATCTCGTGGCTAGGAATCCATTCCAAACAAGTGGTACTGTCATCAGGAAGGTCGGACAAGGTCACCACAGAGCAGTGGCTCCTGCAAAGGATCACCACTCAGCGTTAAATGCACGACGATATAGGTGGACAACGGCTCCTCAGCTTGCTCGTGACCTTGCTGATGTGTCTGGAAGAAGAATTTTTATGCAAACTGTATACAGAAGCCTGCTGGCCTTTATGCCCAGCGTCCAGTTTTGTCAGTCCCTTTGACTGCATCCAATAGGATATACCGATTCTTATGGAGCCAAAAACATCAATCGCGGACACCACAAGAATGTGGACACATTTTTTTCAGTGATGAGTCGAGATTCACCAGACAAAGTGATTCTCATCGAGTCTTTATCTGGAGAGAAGGCGAAGCTCGCTTTCATACCTCCTACGTAACAAAAAATGACAGCTTGGTTTCAAAGAAGTCAAGGAAATTCTTTTGTGGGGTGGCATGGTGTTGGGAAATCGTATACTGTTGTACGTCTTCGATGCGGGTAATGTCAACAGTCAGCGCTATAGGAGTGAGTAGTCTATGTGAGGTAGTTCTGAGTACTATGGGTCTAGACCATATTTTTATGGAGGACAATGGACGACCACATAGAGCTCCCATTGTTAATGCATTTCATGAAAAGAGGATAGTCGCCGTATGGGTTGGCCGTCTAGGTCTCCGGATCTCATTTCTATTAAACATGTTTGGGATGGTCTAGGATGAGCCATTTCTCAGCATAGCCACCCTTCCAGGATCCCTAGGAGTTAAAATTCGCTCTTTCGGATTAATGGTCTTTGTTGCTGCAAACATTTATTGACATCCTAATAAACAGTATGCCAGCTCGTTGTGAGACTTTTATATCGGTGCATGGTGGTTAAATCCATATTAGACATACTTTTCTCAAGTTAAAACAGTGCTTCTCAAAGTTGGAGTATTCACGACCCAATATTCAATCATAATTTTCATCGCGCCATCCCCCCTCATACAATAACGATGTATAACGAATTGAATAATACTATACTTTGACGCTAAGACTACAATACGACTTTAACCTCTTAAGCACACCGACGTAGATAAACGTCTCGCTAAGAAAAAACGTTTATCAACGAAGTAAATAAACGTATATATCGTCCCGAACGTATATATACATCTTTTCGGAGCACGATCTTTTGTGTGCACTGCTATTCATAAAATTATTCTGAAGGTTTGGGAATGCAATATAAGGTCCTTGACATTGTTCGCGAAGAATTTACTTACTTTAGATTATTTGCTTCTTTATTCCTCCCCCCCAATAAATCACATACCCGCTCCTACGTGGAAAACGGTTGGCATTGGGAAGCGAATCGCGCAACTTTTAATCGGCAGTTAAAGGATTCATTATAAACCATACAAATAATCAAGATAAGTGTTAAAATATTTTGTTTTTAATTATATATATGAAAAGCCCATGGGGTCACTGGTATTTAATAAACTTGATCTTAACTTCGTATTGTTAATTTAATTATAAAATACATTGTATAGCACTGATACATGTATAAGTGTAATATATCCTTGTAAATGTGTATTTCATTCTGTCAGAAAGTATTTTATTTATTTGCATTCAGTAAACTAATAATTTTTTTAAAATAATTTTTTGTTTTCAACATGCTCGCGCCCCCCTCGTAGATTTGTCACGCCCCACAGTTTGAGAAACGCTGAGTTAAAGGCTTTGTCTCTTATTTATGATTTCTCACTTTTTGATATTCCCTGTATTTTAATTCAAAATTAAAATCTTTTCGATATTGTTATGTTGTTAAATTATTTCTCATATTGTAATATGTCTCTGAGTCAAATTTCGCTGCAACACAGTAAATAGTTCATCGATTTTCCCAGATTTTATGTTTGTGACTTTAATTTTGGATATGAGTGTATATATGGTACTAGAGAGAGAGAGAGGGAGGGAGGACTATACATAAGAACACGCATAAGAACTAACTCTTCGTTTTGCAAAATGAGTAATCATCTTGTAATCATTTAAACACTTCAACTGCGTATATAATGTTCAAAAGTTGTCTGTTCAGTGTTCAGTAGTGGACTTTATAGTTAGTCCCATGAATTTATATATTCTATTTTTCTAGCGAAAAATATGAAATTAAATATAGAAATAAGTCTGTTTGATAAAAACTTGAATTATAAACCGTAAAAATACAAAATATGAGTACATAATAATGTTGACTCGTAATGTTTTCGTTTCATAAATTCACGAGAATGAAATATTTTTGGGATTTTACAGATACTTTTATACAACTATAAAGTTGCTCAGTTTTCTTACCTGCATGGATAAACTGATGAGTTTCCGTTCCATTGGATCAATAGTCACCCATAAAATCACTAGTATGCAATCAATGAGAAGAAGAACACTCACCATACCAAGAAGCTGCTGGTCGTGTAGAAGCTTTAAATATAAATAAGGGTTAATGAATGTGTCGTAAAAAGTATATAAGCTAAAAAATTATTTATACTATTAAATATTATGAGAAAATACATTAATTTTTGTACTGAAAATAAATCATTACTAATTTTTAGAAATTAATAAATACTACATGAAAAATCTGACAATTATTATGATGTGAAATATAGTTGTTTCAAAATTTCTTTTAGATTTTAAAAGCCTTTGAGTGGTATTTTATTGAATTTGTCCTTTTAATAGTAAAGGATTTATAATGCACATTTTTCTACATATTTTTTATTTTTAAGTAATTTAAAGTATTTTTTTGTTTTTTTAATGTAAAAAAGATGATACTTTTACATAAAAATATATTTTAAAATCTCTTGAATTTTAAATTATTAAGTTATAAGTAGTATTCTTATTCATTCAAATATTACTTTCTGATCCGGAACAGAGGCTGTTCCATATTTTCCTCTCTATTCGTATATATTTCGAACAGTCCGACTTTCACACTGGAATGAATTTATGGGTCAAATATAGTTTTCTGAAATCTCAACAGATGGCGACAGTGAAGACTCCATTGGAGTGTGAAAAGTTTTAATTCTTTATTTCAGTAAAATCCCTAGACACGTGATTTTCGCTCGCTTACATATTTTTTCTGTATTAATTAAATTCATATTAATTTAAATAACATTTTTATTAATTTCAATAATAATTTTTCTTCCCAAATACTTTAGCTTAGGAATAGAAATTCTGTACTGCCATCACTGGCGTAGTTAGTTTTGAATGGATCCTGTATCAAAATTCCTTTGGGGCGCTATTTTAGAAATGAAAGCCTTGTTAGTGAGACTGTAGTTACACATGATGGGGCCCCGTATCATTGATACGACTGATACGGCGGTAGCTTCGCCCCTGACTGCTATTCCTCAATACCCGATAGTAGATTAGAGCCCGTCAAGGACAAGAGCTCCGTACAGTTAATCACAACGACCATTTATATATATATTCGAAATAAGTGTAATATATTCATTTCCAGTGTTTCCCATTTAATTTATGCTATGTGATCCAAGTATTAAATCAGTAACAATAAATTCTTTCTGAAGAAATGTAAAATGGGGTTTCGCAATCAAAATATATATATATATATATATATATATATATATATATATATATATATATATATATATATATATATATATATATATATTATAAAAGCCTTTGTATATAATTACAAATATATATATAATTACATATATATATAATTACAAACATTATTAAATTAATATAATATTTCCTGAAGTATAAATATACGAATAGGTATAGCTTTCTTTTTCTAAAGAGAATTCTTTTAATGCATTTGTGCATCCTTAATCTATTATAAACTTAATGTTTTCGATAACATTCAAAAATAATACAATACTACAATATTGTTTATTTTAGTATCATCTACAGGCAATTAAATTAAATTTACATTAACACAATCTATTAAATTGAAATATCAAAGTATCTGATTTTTCAGTTATTTCTCCTTCCAAAAGTATATAATTTATATTATTTTAACTTACAACGGAAATTTATAGCGCGATTGTTATTATTAGTTTGCGCAATATATTTTGCCAAGAAAGCATTTACTCACCTACAATTTTTCCACAGAATTTGACGTGTAACGAGATTTTTCAATAAACAATAATATGAATTTATTATTCTATTCTAGAAGCAATTTCCCATATTTACGGAACATATATTCTATGTTCCTACCAAATTCTTAAAGTTTTATGAGTTTTAGTTTAAAACATTAAAAAAAAAAAAATGTAATTCAGAAATTGCTCCTAGATCGATGAGAAAAAAAAAAAGCAATGTTTCTTTTCTTTTTTAAATAAAGATATTTAACTCACGAATTTTAATTGAGATTAAATAGTGGCTTACCTTTATTAAAAATACGCGTGTTTTTATAGTTTATAAATTCAAAATTATTTAATTTAATATATGATAAATCTTACTGATATATTAAATAGTTAAAAAAATTTATTGAAAAAATGTAAATTGCGACAAATTTACTTACCTTACTTTTGACTATTCCTGTATTGGCTCGAATAAATATGTGATATACTCGATACGTTTTGATAAACATGCAACCAAATGCAAGTGAAAATCCTCCAGATAATAAAAATGCTCTTGCCTTTAAGAAATATAAGATTATTTGTAATCATAACTCTCAATTGTAGATCATAGCTGCTAATTGTAAATCTTAACATTTTTTATTTATTCACACATGATTTAAATAAGAATATTTATATAAGTCCTGGTAATTTTTACCTTTTTTGTTTCCTATCAGATCTGAGAAAAACTAATTACAACAAATTGAAAGTCCATTATTTTTTTTTTAAAAAAAATATTTAATCTAATAGAAATTTTGATCATCCAAAACAATGAATGAATGACGAGCTTAAAATTATCAAATATATGCGTGTGAAATAGATTTTACCAAAAAATTAGTTCCAAATAAAATAAAATTTGTAAAAGCATTGTTTATTTTTATGAAGTTTGAGAAAGACACGTATTAAAAAACCTGGCCCTGACATTTTTCTGAAGTTTACAGAATTCGTATTTTGTTTCTCGATTCAGATGCAATATTAAACTTAAGTAAGAAACTGAACACGTTTTACGATATCGCTTTTAAGAAACACAATGAAGAAGTCTAAAGAAACTTCAACCGATATTTTAATCATAAAGAAATTTTATAAGGTTTTCTGTGGATACATTTAAATCCCGAAGGTCAATAATAAAAGACAAATAAATGGACTATATAGATAGTTGACAAATATTTATGTATTTGTTTGAAGAAGAATATATTTGTATTTATACTTGTTGCAAATACATCAAAGAGAATATGATTACTTGCCTCCTCCCTCCAAGTTTAAAAAAAAGGGGTTCACCTAAATCAATTAGTATGTTCCCTAAAAAACCAACATTGAGCCATTTGTTCCAAATTTATCGTGAAAAAGAATTAACATTAATGGGGTTAAACATGTAAGTATGGGTTGATTCATTGTGTGGTCATTTTTTTAACGTCACATTTAGAAGCTACACGAGGGTTATTGGTGACAGATATCGTAATTTTGAACTGCAGTCAAGTAACGAAGATAATATTTGAGTTGGCACCCTTCTCTTCAAACTTCTCCACCACGTCAATGCTTTGAGGCTCAACTGATTTAGTGTATATTATCCATCTACACAATGAGAGAGAGAGAGAGAGAGAGGAGAGAGAGAGAGAGAGAGAGAATTTAAGTTTAGAATGCATTTGATAAATAGGCTAAAACTGTTTACCTTTTTAAAAATAATGAATGTCAAAGCGCAATATTTACTTTTATGATTAATCACTATTAAAATATTAAGGAGTAATTAATCAAGTAAAAGATTCTTCTATTTACTATTACACAGAAGTACCTGATTGCTGAAATCAAATTGTGTGGGCATTGAAGCTATGTACTGCCTAGAATAGGCAGGACAAACTAAAATGGTTGTGATTACTTATAGAGAAATTCAATTTTATAGTATAATTTTTCTTTATAATTATATCTAAACAAGTCTGATTTTTATTAAATAAATTAGATATAATGAAGAGCTTATTAAAAAAGGGGAGTACGCATAATTGTACTTAGCTAAGGAATAGTTATTAATCTGCATTGTCGATAGAATAAAAATTGAAATCTAAGCATCGTTACACTACTTAATCGAAAGAAAGGATATAATTAACGAAAATAAAGAAAAATTGTTTGGTATAGAATGGGTAAATTATCTAAAACCCATATTCCGCAGACAGACAGAGTACCATCGATCGCTACAGAACAACACTGATAGGTAAAAGTTTTGCTGAAAATGCGAAAAGTACCAGATAAGAATTTTCTTTAGCGTTTTTGTAGGCTCTATTACTATCAGCAAGATTACAAGGACTTAACAATAGCGAAAGTAGTATACCCCACCTCAAGGAATATAATTTATTTGGTTCTAAAATGTGTTTTTCTTTGTTATAATATATATAACACATAAAAAATAAAAAACAGAATGCATGAGCTTATATTAATTCCATTTAGCAAAATCACCATCATATTGCACTAAAATATGGTAAGAAACGTAAATAAATATGAACAAAAATAGTTTAAAATACAACACACTTTACGTTGTTTTCAAATTTTGAAAAATAACAGGTTAAGAAGAAAAACTCTCTGAAAAAAGAGGCATTTGCAAATGATCGTTATAGTTTTAACTGTACTACAAAGTATATCCGACATTATCAAGTAAGGCACGTGGGAGTTTATTTAATATCAATATTGATAATTCTAATTAGCAAAGTAGATAAAACAAAGTCAAAAATGTTTTACCTGATTAATATACCATTTAATTTTAAAAAAAATCTCACATGTTTCTAGCATTAAAACAATTTATTTGGAATGAAGTTCTGGATTAATTCACCTCCTTTAGAACGAATTTTTCAATCACTCAATAAATATCTATTAAAAGAAATCAATATGCTATACTTACAGAACATACGATGCGAAAATGATCATCACTGAGCAATGTTCCGTGATCCATGCCCAAAAGGATGACAGTAATATAAACTAAAATACAACCCACAATCACGAAGTTATTCAGGTTTGGACTTGATAGCTTAATAAACCTGGAACACAAGTACATTCAATCATTTGTTTATTGCATCTGATTTTTAAAAAGAAATATATGAAGTTTACCATTTTTGTGTATTTTTGAAAAATATTTTAGTATGTGAGAGATTGAGACGAAAAACGAAGAATAAAGGTAAATTTGAAAATTTTAAATAAATTAACTATAACCTTCCAGTTCCACGTGTTTTAACTTGACTCGAAATTCAATTTAACATAGCCAATCCTCCTAGTGATTTCTAGCCACAATGAAAAAACCGACACATGAGTTGGACAGTTCACTTCACATCCTTGAAGTGTGCTCAAAGACCACTCTATGGCAGACTCTTTCACACTACGGTATTCGTTTGAAATTTATTAGATTCGAATCAGTTACCCATTCAATATGAGTGCGTTGTTCTACAGAAGGTCGTTCACACTTTATGGAAACGACTTTGGTAGTTAATTTTTATCAATAAATTCCGCATTTTTTGTGGAGATTTGATTTCATCTGATAGCTATGATTTTTAACAATAATTTTCCATGAGATTAAACTTTTTCTTTGTACTGTCACGTCAATTTTTTTCCATTCCTCTTGAATCGTTTTCCAAAGTCCTTGTTCTTGGATGCCATTTTCCTAAGGCTTGTTTTAATAAACCGAAAGCACAAAAGTCCATTGGAGAAGTGTCAGATGATTTTACAGGTATTTGATCAAATGGAATACACATTATTCCTGTTTCTGATTATTTCTTTGCTAAATAATCGGCAGTGACTTAGATGTGTAACAATGGGCTTTTGTCCATATGAAGCTCAAATTTATCAGTGCCCTTTCAATATAAGGTTGGAATTTCTTCTTCGAAAATTCGTTCTAAAACATTCCGCTAATAGTAGAGTGAATTAATTTTTAATTGATACTTTTTTGATTATTAATTTACCGTTGTAACAAAACCCTGCAACTACCATAAATCTCTTCAAGAACTTTTCTGTACACTGACGAAGCCCTTTTGAACGGTCATTCCCGTCAGTTGAACAATAGAAAATTGATCTTCTCTTATTACAGTCACTTAAATATACCCCCCACTTGACCGCAACATCTGCATATGCACCCCAGCGCCTAAGGTCACATAAACTGAGATAGACACAGTAGGTATTGGCCCTCCTGGCCTGTTGCGCCACTGAGTTTCAGTTCAGTAAATATACCCATGCCTCATCGATTGTTAACCCAAACTTCCATTTTTCATCAACTGGGTGTTTTTATATAATTTTCCATAATTTGTTTTTCTTTCAGCATTGTGTTTTGACAGAATCAGATGAACTTAAGGTTTAAAGATATTTTTTTTAACTTTAAATCTTTAAGTAGGATTTTACTTCCAGAGCCGAAAGACATTCCTAGTTTCGTTGCAACGAATCCGAGTCATGGATTTTATTTCAGGATCAGAGACTTCACTTTCTTGATAGTTGCATGCGTTCGAACAATCTTAGGATGAGGTTTCATGGTCATACTTTCATTTTTATTTTTAGCTAAATGTTTTTTTTCTTTTCAAATTTAACACATTATAAAAACCTTTTTTAAAATGTAATAACCGAGATTTTTACATCGCTTTATAATTTGTTGATACGAATATTTTTCCTTGGAAAGCGCATTTAAGTAATCTTCGAGGCATCTACCAATTTTAGGAGTCATTTTCAAAATAAATCTTTTATTTTACATTCCAATCAAAAGAACCCATTAGCAGACGATTATTCTAAAGTTGTCAAAGTTTTATCTCAAAATTCAAACTAGAAAATCAGTTACAAAATCGTTTCCATAAAGTACGCACGATCTTCTGTACAAAGCAGGCTACCATGTCTTAACAATGTTACGTTTTAAATGAACTGTTTATGAAAGGAATTTATCCTTTAATGCTGAAAACGATTTGAAAATAGCATAATGAATGAGTTGATCATATTTCTTGTTACGTCAGAACTGGGGAATTAATTTCCATCTTACAAGTATCTCAACAGTGGATTTAGATTCTAACTATCACCCCAATTTTAGGAGGCAAAGATGGCCCCTCCTTCTTCCTTTCAGACTGTCTTCAACTATTGTTAAAGAACAAGACCTAAAACCAAGCCCTTTCTCAAATAGAAGCAGGCTCCAATAATGATATTCATTTCTCGCGCTTCACTAACGCGTATACAAAAAAGCATATTTTAACCTGATAATATTTCTGTTTGATTTAATCGTATGAATGTATTCAAATTTCCTATGCATTTATTTCATTGCTTCATGCATCATTCATTCATTTAACATCACATGTTAAAGTTAAAAATTCCTCGTTTGTTGAGAGTTTCTAAATTTCAAGAATGCAATATGATCAACAGGTATACACGTGTTATGTAGCTGCATGAAAACTTATGTCAATATTAAAATATTTTCTATTTAAAAAAAGTGTTCAATTTTTAATTTTATACCCTGTTCTTTAAAATTGACTAAGCCTTAAAATAGCTTTAGAAAGCATCTAACTTTCTTTTCTTTTGTATTATACATGATTTACGATATCAGCTAATAGTGAAAGATATTTTGATTCTATTATCATGATGCACTTAAGTACGGATTTCAACTGTATTTTTGGATTCGAGCCATAACGAATAGAACGCAGAAAAGTATAAAGAAAAGGGAAATATGTGCACGCAAACCGAGCTATTAACTCTAATTTTTCCTTGTGCTTTTTATTTACTCAGGTCTTTATATAATGGTGTATGTGTATAGATTTAAACACATAATTTTCCTACAGTTTAGTCAACACGAACAAGTTTTTTGTGCATTTTTGAGAATTTGTATTTTTTTAATAATCGTTTGGCATTGTTTTGAATGAAGCCGAATTTGAAAGAACTTTTTCAACAAAAAAAGATTCCGTTTTTTTCCTTTTTTTCTTTAAAAAGAACCCCCATCCAAAAAATACCATATTCTTGAAGAGATTTCATTTGTGCCGTGAAGTCACTGTACATAATTCTTTAAGTCTCATTTCCACCCAATTGTCACGCAAACCGGAAAAAGTCTTCCATCGCATAATTCACACCTGAGAGAAGAAAAACCAAAACTCTTGCTGGTCGTATGCCTGTCCGCGTGACATATTGCTTGAAATTGACTTTATAGAAAAGGAGAATTGGCTCTGAAACCATAGCTAGGATAAATACATTTTCTAAGGTTCATTCTTCTTTTTCTTTTTGCGTCTGAGACGGTGGTCAAGTGGTAACAATCTTGAAATCCTTTGAAAACCAATTCTCTTCAAAAATGAATGTTCGAGTAGTAGATTTAATAAAATAAAAGTTTTTCTACGGAAACCAAAGTTTTTTTACTTACTGCTTGATCACGTCCGATTGTTTGTGCACGTGCATTTACGAAACAGTTTTTTTTGTACGTGTGTCAATAAAATATTTTATATGGATTTTGAAGTCATTTCTTAAAAATATTTAGTGCTTCGATTATAAAATTGTACTGAATATTTTTTAATAAAATAAATTAAATCATTACTAAATCATATATTTTTTTAAAGATAATTACTTTTGATATATTAGAAATTTACAAAATCAAACTTACTCAGATAGTGAGGAGAAATAAAATTTTTATTATAAATAGTAACAAACAATAGGAAAGTATTACACATTAGTAGTAATATATAATAAGAATTTCATTTCAAAATAAGAGATAATAAAGATTATGCACTAAGATTTAGATTCACGAACAGTGACGTACACTGACCTCTCTTATGAGTGTATGTGTGCAGGGGCGGCTCTAGGACCGGACAAACCGGATGCCTGCCCGGGGTGGCATTTGGATCGAATTTGATAAATATATTTTTTGTTACAAAAATTTTTATATAATTTTTGAAATATTATTGGGTATGAATTTAATATTTCATTTTACGTGTCTTACTTCCTTATTTTGTATTCTGTATGTTTACTGTCAGTTTTCTTTTATGTTGAAACTTAAAAAAGTTCGAAGAGGGAGTATATGTTCAATTATGAAATTTGATAAGTTTACTCACATCTTTCACTAGTATTTCTCTCTCCATCTCAGAGTATGGTCATAATGGACATTCCTTTCATCCATACGATGTTCGATGTCAGCTATCCAAAAGGAGACAGGGACAATAAGAGTTTTATGTAGATAGAGAGTTACAGGAGATGTTTAACTGAAAGTGTCTTGAGTGTAGTCACTATAAGTTAAAGTAAACTTTCGTGATCCCACCATCAGTAGACTCTTTTTAGAAGAAATTGTCGATTCTTTCTCTCACATTTTACTCCTTTGAAATAACATGTAATTATGTCCTTAATTTCGAATTGTTTTGTATTTGATTTAAAGTAATATATACTCATGTCCATAAATTAAGGATAATGAAGTTTAGACAAAGAAAGAGACAGAAGCAAAACAAATTTGACTTATTTGTAAAGTCTATTTATTAAACAAAAGGTAAAGAGCAAAAAAGATGTTAAATGTTTGACATAATTAATAAAAATTGCGATTTTTATTCCTGAGCAAATTAAAGAAAACAACCTATTTACAAAAAACAGTATAAAATGGTTAGTATGATGATTAATACGGAGTATGTCTCCCGGACGATGCAATACAGGCCTTACAACGCGTAGGCATGCTGAGTATCAAATTATCAATCTGATCTTGGGGAATATTACACCACTCATCAAGCAATGCCCGCCGAGGTTCCGGAATACAGGTGGGAGAGGGTTGACGGGCAGCAATTAGTCGGCCAAGCCTATCCCACACATGCTCTACTGGATTCAAGTCCGGTGAGTATGCTGGCCAATCCATACGGGTGATATCCTCCGATTGAAAGCATTCGTCTACAATGTTTGCACGATGAGGACGGGCGTTGTTATCCATAAACAGAAATTCAGCACCCATGGCACCCCGAAACAAACGTACATGTTGTTCCAGAATGACATCCCGATAGATGTGGCCTGTCATCGTTACACTCTGAACATGCAGGTCAGTTCTGGAACCAAGTCTAAAACAGGAGTGGCTTTGAACAATTTTTTGGCTTGCGAGATTCAATACACCTATATCAAATTCGAATATTTTGAGCAATATTTTAATTTTTTGTATAGTATTTTGTAACAAATAAACCCCATAACTATTTCTATTTTATCACGTTGCCTGTGTTTTTATCCAATAAATGTTTGTAATTGGTTCAAATCTAATATAAAGATATATATTTTTATATGCAGCCCACGGGTTTGTGATGTTTTTCCGAAGTACCCCCATGGTCATTTGGGTAGGCCGACCCTGGTCTAAAATACAAGTAGACGGAAGCACCGAGGGGTTATCTCTGTGGTAAAAATCATAAATCTGTTGGTTTATGGGGAAGGGGGACTGAACTCCTGCCCCTTACCCTTGTGTATGCCACTGTTCAAGAAGTATTTAATAATCTTGAAAATGTTAAATGTGAATTATTTGTGACTACATTCACTTTCTACAAAAAAAATTGAAATTGTAATTTTGTAACAATATGTAGATACTTTAATGGTAGATATGACGAAGATATACAGATGATTTTTAACTCTTATTCCCAAATGATTATCTTGTCAAAAGCGAAACTATTTTTTAAATTTTTTTCTTAAAATTGAGTCTCAAAATATTTGTATAATTATTTCACATCGAATAACTTATCTGTGAGGACTAATAAGATCAGTTCATTAATTATGAAAATAATAAACTTTTTTTTTGCATATATTCTATACATCTTTCTACCTTATTTTATTAAATTAAAATCTTAAAAAGTGAATTTGATATAGCTCTATTTCTGCAGGAATGAAGGGAGTAAAATAATAAACAAAAATCTGCATGAAAGATATTTGCATAATTTTTTATTAACTATTATTTTCAAATGAGTGTTTCAAATGAATTATTTTAATTCGTAAAAGTTCACAGAATTAAAAAATTTTATAGTGACATAAAGTTACCAAAAAATATCTGAAAAGAAATTGAACAACTAATTTTTATTTTTTATTTTATCACACGTAGATAATGAAAAAAAAATATAATGTCATATTTTTGGGATTAGATCCTTTGATTACTACTCATAAATTACCTTTTACACTTTATATTTCCTTGAAAAAACTGCTTTGAGTAAAAGAGGCTTATGATGCAAATTAATTGATATATTCTTTACATCGAAAAAATATAAAATATACATAGATTTCTATATTTTAGTTTTATTTCTTAATTTGTCATATTTTCGATCAAAAATCTAATTTACTGATTAATATGCTAACAAAAATTGAAGCAAAGTTTCACTTACTTGATTTTACGGTAGTATAAGTTGAAAGACAAAAAAGTTAGAGCAAGAATGACACCAAGTATAGCTAAAGCTGTGACACAAATAAAAACTCGTCGATCAAGAATGGCAATTCTCAAAATTATATTACGGCTTGAAATAGGAGGGCTGCCACCTGAAAAAAAGTTATTTTTTGTGCAATTATAGTTATTAAGATAAATGTGCATGTAAGAGTGCACTTTTTACCATCCGATTTTGAAGCCTTCTAATTGTGTTTTGAATATTTTTATTTCATGAAGAGTAAAATGTTATATTTAATCGGAAAGCAATAAATCTTTAGAAGGGAAAATTCATAGTAATTGCATGAAGCTTACCAAAAAGCATATCCCTCTTGGTACAAATACAAAGACTCCAAATTTTATTAAGATACTTGCAATCAAACTTAAAGGTAAATTTATTTTTCGAAATTTTTACCGTAAAATTTCAAAAACTTTCTCCCGTTCTATTAAAAATGATATTTTTGAAACATCAGTAGAAGCTTGAAATTGATATTTAAAATGAATTTATTCTTAAATTTTAATTTTGTGAAACTAGAAATGAAATATGAAAGGAAACTAACAGGTGAAAATTGATACTTTAGAAGAAAAACTGATTAATGAAAGTTTAAAAATTCTATGAAATAAGGCAGTGATTCTCAACCTTTTTTATTGCGGTACATTATTAGCATTTTCAAAATTTGGCGGCACACTAACAATAAAATAAGTTTAAAAGATTTTTACTCATCTTTAATACATTATGTAAAATAGTTTATGATACTAATTTTCATTGTTAAATAGAATAATACATACGACAAAGACAACAAAATGTTTATTGAGTAATTAATTACAAATTAATTATAAGAATAAATTTAATGCGAAATTTCAGTGTGATGATTATTTTATGATAATTTCTTTCATATTTGATCATAAAAATGATATAATGCTACTTTCATTTCATCATACACATTTAAAAGCCGCGATATTTTTTTCATTTTTATGTTTGTTAATGTTGAAAATCCGCATTCAGGCAAATAAGATGTAGAAAATTGTAACAATATTTTTAAAGGTTTTTAGGCTATTGTGGAAAAATCGCTTCTAATTTTAATCCAGAATGAATTAATCACCTCTTCCAAATGTTTTCAAATTAAATCTTAATTAAGGCAGAGCGATATTAGTTTTTCCTTTCATTCAAAATTAATTCATATACAGATGTATCCATTATCACAAAGAGGTTACGAACCCAATCTAATTTCTTTTTATGTCCATCTATCCACGAATGGATGTCAAATATAACCATGAATACCCTTAGTTTATTTCTATAAAAGAGCTGAATGATTTGTTTCTGGATTTTAATTTTTTCTCAGAGTATAATTAATAATTTAAAATAAATTTGGCGGCACACGAAAGTGCCGGGGCACATTGGTTGAGAATCACTGAATTAAGGCATCCAGACATGTGTAATCAGGACTCTGAAGGAATATATGTTAATGTAAAACATGGAAGAAAAGGCATATTTTAAGGAACAAAAGAGAAATTCCCTTTAAGCTTTTAGTGGAAAGGGGATTAGTCTGGATGAAAGTGGTCATGGTTGAGATTTTAAGTTGGGATGACTCATCGTTGTTTTGTTTTGTTACACATATTTCCTTTTTGTGACTATTAATTTATTTAAATTCCCTCACAGTAAATATTCTCTATGAGACCACACCCTCATTAAGGGACCGTGGTAGGGAAAAGAGAAATCACGAGTAGTTAATTTGAGGAATTTTCCTGTTTCATGAAGTCTAATGTTCTTCAATTTCCAGTCAACCTCGATTTTCCCATTATGATCCTTTTTTTCCTTTTCGTAGAAAAAAATCTTTTTAAAAGGCTCAATACTAATTTTTTCTCCATTTATCTTCAATATCGAAATTTAGCAGAGCTTTATTCTGAGAAATCGCTTTTTTAAAGAATGAAGAGGGAATTCGTCTTTCTCCCTCTAGAATATTTTAAATCTGTCAGTAAAGGGAAAATTGTGTCGAAAGCATTAGTCAGGGAGATGGTGAAAAAATATCTTCGTATATTTCATACAACAATAAAGAAGAGAATGACATATGAAACGTAAATCCGTATATTCTATCACAGAATGTAATTGCTTTTCATACAATGTGGTTGTTTTTAGTGGATAAAGTTGAAATTAAAATAAATTGCTGATATATTCATAAGGTGTTTTTTAAATTTACTAACATATCACATTTTCATTCTTCATATTTTATCTTATTTATTTAAAAGGAGGAAAAAAAGATTAGGGAAAAAGGGAACTTTGATTAAAAGATATCTTTTATAAATTAATAAATTTGAACGGAAATGGTATAGTCATCTTAGATAAGTACCAGGGTGATCATATGACTTTTTATGCATAAACTTTTATATTTTCGTAGAATAATTGAAAGTTTAATTCAAAATGCTCTTTATTAACATATTTTTACTTTTATTATTAAAATATGATTTTGTCTATATAGGATAGTTAAAAAAACAATGTTTAGAATTCAAATTAACGGCAAGGTTGTAAGTTATACGACTTTATTAAGAAAAAATGCCATTCGGTTTATTAAAGATGAAAGCTCACACTCAGTGTATCTGAATAACAAAATATTACTGTAGAAATATATTATTGATCTACAGAATGTAATATTTTTTATTCTTATGCCAGTTCATCACAAATTGCTAAGTTATAATTCAACTATACAATAAAGTTATCCTTTCCAGTTTTATTAAAGCATCATCTAACACTTCCCTATTTTTAGTTAATATTAAAAATTTTATATGTTTAGTTGTAGTTCCCTGAAATAAAAAGTCAAGTTTTCTTTTAAAAAAACTTAACAGCTCCCATTTATGATGGAAAGTTAATGCTAAATCAAATTTCTACTTAATGTTTATTTAAGGTAAACTACTCAAAATAATTATGCTTCATCTCATTTAAAATTTAAAACGAAATTAAATATAGAAATAATTTAATGTGATTAAAGATAATCTTGACTTTTAATATTATGGTAAGATATTTATATATTTTTCTAGAATATTGACTAACACGAATGCAATTAATTAAATCGGCATAATTAATGTAGTACTTTTGAATATATAAATCAGATTATCTACCCCCAAAAGTATATTTAAACTAAGAATATTTTTATTTACTAACCTTGCCATTCTATATCACTGCACACCGAACACTGGAATTCCAATTTTGCAGATGCATGAGTATAAATGGCGACCAGTCTTTGGTCGTTTCCTACAGATAATTTTTTATTAAAATATTATACACATCTCTGCAATTTAAATTTGGAATTTGAAAATATTTGAAAGTCTAGAAGAATCACTATGCCTATTTTGGCTTAAAATTAAAGTTTAGCTCATTTTTAAACAATCCTACCTTGTCTTTGATGAAATGATGTTATTCCAACCCTGTCAGAGTTATGGAATGAAACGGGTCCCTGAAAGAATTCAAAAATTAATGTTTATTAATTTTTGGTATTTTAAATATTATATGCTGGCACTTATATGAACAAGATGTCCATGACCAATTTAAGTCAGTTTAATTCGTTTTAATAAGAAATAGGTATGATAAATCATATTTTTTATATACCTATATTACTCAAAATACAAATCTATTAATTTATGAATTTTTTTTGTTTCTCTCCCTTATTAAGGTATCCAACTACGTTCGGAAACGTGATTTTGTAAAAGCTTACAAACGAATATTTTTTTATTATTTAGTGTCACTTAGATAAGAATACACGTATAAACTTGTTTTAAGAATATTATTACTATGAAAATGATTTAAATGCGATATTTTGGCAAAAAATTAACGTAGAATTGTTTATTTTCAAAACATTCTCCTTTTATAAAAAAGGCTTCTATAATAATAATATTTTACGCGTATATAGCTCAGACTTCTGTACTGAGCCTGAACTAGGAATTTTGAAATACATAACTTAGAAGTGGATTTTTATCCTTATTTTAATATATCAAAATGAAAACATTTTAGGAAAACAACACCGATTATTATTTCAATTACCGTAAAATCCGGCGTATTACGCGCACTTTGAACACAAAAAATAACTTCGAAATTTACGGGTGCGCATTATACGCTGGGTATGAAAATTATAGCTTTAAGAATATAAAAGGTGAACATAAAAAATAATAATAAAACTTCCACATGTATCGAAATGCTGTTTATTTAAAAAATAATGACATATATCTTATGATCTTTAAGGATTGTAATTCAAGAAAAATCCTATTTCTTCAAAAGACTGAAATAATACTTTCTAATAAATAACTTCGAAACATAAGATCATTGCACAGGTACATTCTAGGTGCCTTCGTAAAAAAGGAGGTCCTCGTTATACTGTGGACATACCTTGAAATTAAAAATGCAACTTGAAAGTACAGGTGCGCGTTATACACCGGATTTTACGGTAGTAATAAATCTGAAAAAAATATGAATGTTTCAATAATTCTAGTTCAGGCTCTCTGGAGAAGTCTTAGCTATCAAAAGGCAAAATATTATTATTATAGCAGCATTTTTCATAAAAGGAGAATGTTTTGAAAATAAATAATTATATGTTCAGTTTTTACTAAAATATCGCATTTAAATATTTTTTTCTTGTAGTAATATTCTTAAAACAATTTTATACGTGTATCCTAATCTAAGTGACTCTTAAATATTAAAAAAAATCTTCGTTTGAAATGTCACGTTTCCGAACGTAGTCGGATACCTTAATCGAATACCTCAACAGATCCAAATTTTAACTGGGATTTTCAACACTTTATGTGTTGTCAATGCAATAACAGTTAATTTGGTTTCTAATCAATGCTACTGTAGAGCTACTGAAGAGCTATTGGTTGCGTACTTCGGGCATCACGGTCAAGTTACGTGGATGACGCCTGATATCTTACTCTCCTATCCTCCCCGCTACGCCACTAACGGCTGAATTCAATTTAATGCATAACAGCCCCCATTATTCCCCACGCGGAGTTTAGGTGAAACCAGAACATGAACGTCACTGACATGTGTTCTTGTGGCCGTGATCACTGGTTTACATTAGCATTCATGTATTAACAGGCGGAATATATGCTTGGAATTCACCTAAGTCAAATACAAAAGACCCTCTCAAGATTTTTTTACATAATCCCATAGAAAAGTTCTCTGCAATAATTTCTGGAGAGTAAAAGAACTAGGGAAATATTATTGACAGGAATTTCAATGAATATTTATCTCAAAGTTAATGCGTAGATTGGCACCTGTAACATTACGAGTAATAATAAATGAAACGATCCTGTTAAAAATTACTATTGATGTTATTATTTATTCTTTCTGCTTTACAGAATGAATTTAATAATTTTTGAACATCCTGTTCATTTAGAAACGTAAGTAATCCAAACGTAAGTAATTAATATATATCGGGACATTGAATATAGTACAGAATACAACACAACCACTGGAATAATCACAAAAGTGTCACAAGGGTCAAGAACTTTATTTCGAATGTAATAGAAAATAGAAACTGTAGCTGACATTACCCCACTCTCTCTGTTTTTCATTAAAAAACATTTTGAACTGGGAAAATATAAACTTATCAAAACTTTATCTTTCGATAATTTACACTAATGAGATACTAATACAGTTAAATATACCTAGAATCTTTGAATAGTAAATAGTTACTATTATTTAAGAAAAGGAATAGAAACCATTTTATCCTTTTTATTTTTTATGTTGAAACAAAGGTAAAAATATTTCACATATGAAGTCTATCATAATTTTTTCTCTCTGAACTGTTATTACAATTTTAACTGGATTGTTAAAGATCAGTTTTAATGAAATACGATTAAGGAAATAAGTAACACATATGGAAATTTTTGAATATAAAGGAACTTACTAAGGGATCTGACTACATTCGGAACTGTGATTTTGCAAAAGGGTATAAATGGATAATATTTATTATATTTAGTGTCACTTAGATTAGAATACGTGTATAAAAATTGTTTTAAGAATATTATTACAATAAAAATGATTTAAATGCGATATTTTGACCAAAAAGGAGCATAGAATTACCTATTTTCAAAATATTTGTGACGGATATTTACGCGGCCTTCACACTAATCCTCTTGGGGAATCTTTGGGCTAGCATTCGCGTTTAATCCACAGCCATCCCTCTCAGGAAGATACCTTGATATGTAGATTAGTTCGATTATATAAAGTCTGAGTTTTTGTAGTTACAGAAGAAGGAGCTGAAAAGGTGTTACATTCGCCACGCAGGTGAGATAGTGTAAAGTTGATTTTCGCAGCTTAAGATTAAGAGTGATGTTTGCCACTGTATTTGTTCCCTTATTGTTTATTGCTTTCTCGTTATCACTCCTATGGCATTCACTGATAGATAAAACTGTTGTTGATTGGTGCGTTTGAATAAATAAATAATTGTTAGTATGAAAGTTTATGGTTCTGCTTTTATTCCTCCTACACCCATAAGTAGGCAAGACGGTGAGGGAGTGATTTCAGGAGTAAGTCGCTCACACATTCTCTTTTATAGAAAATTTTTCTATAATAATAACATTTTGCCTGTATAAAGCTCAGACCTCTGTACAAAGTCTGAACTAAAACTTTTGAATTATATAACTTAGAGAAGTGGATCTATCCGTATTTTAGTACAACAGAGGGGAGAAATTTTAAGAAAAATATGCCGATAATTATTTCAATTGATTGTAACTCTAAAAATAATGTGAATTTTTCAAAAATCTTAGCTCAGAAACTCCGGAGAAGTCTGTACCTTATATAAGCAAAATATTATTATTATAGAAACATTTTTTATAAAAGGAGAACGTTTTGAAAATAGGTCATTCTAAGTTAATTTTTTTGCCAAAATATTGTATTTAAATAATTTTTTATTGTCATAATGTCCTGAAGACAATTTTATTCATGTATTCTAATCTAAACGGCACTAAATATCATGAAAGTTAAGCACGTTTTTAAAATCCCGATTCCGAACGTAGTCGGATACTTTAAGGTATCTGACTACGTTCGGAACTGTGATTTTCAAAGGCGCATAAATGAATAATTTTCCTGATATTTAGTGTCACTAGATTAGAATATATGCATAAAATTGTTTGAAGAACATTTTGATAAAAAAAATTTATTTAAATACAATATTTTGGCAAAAAATTAACTTAGAATAATCTTTTTTCCAAATGTTCTCCTTTTGTGAAAAATTCTTCTATTGAAATGATGGTTTGCCTGTATATAGCTTAGACCTCTGCTCAGTGGCTCAACTAGAATTTTTGAAATATATAACTTAGAAGTGGATTTATTCATATTTTACGACAACAGAGGGGAGCAATCTTAAGAAAAAAAACGCCAATAACTATTTCAATTGATGGTAACTCTGAAAATAATGTGAATTTTTCAAAAATTCTATTTGAGCCTTTGTAGAGAGGTCTGAGCTATATACAGGCAAAATATTATTATAATAGAATAATCCTTTTTTCCAAATGTTTTCCTTTTGTGAAAAATGGTTCTAAGTTAATTTTTTACCAAAATATTATATTTAAATAATTTTTTTCTGTCAAAATGTCCTTAAAACAATTTTATGTATGTATTCTAATCTGAGTGACGCTAAATATCATGAAAGTTATCCATTTATGCGCTTTTTTAAAATCACGGTTCCGAACGTAGTCGGATACCTTAAGGAATACTTTATTTTAAAGCATTATTTTATTCAGAAGTCAGTAAATATCTAAAAGTTGCGTTATTTTAAGGGGATCTCGAAAGGAGTTTCAAGTTTCCGCAGTAGTATAAATAAACAATTTTTTTGCCATTTTAATTAAATATACTTACAGAAACACCATGAAACTCAGTTTTGAAACTGTTCTTGCTATAAATTCAGCCATCAAACTATTATCGTAAGCGAAATCACCCAGCGTTAGGGAAGAATTCGTGGACTTCCAGTACTCTTCGACTTCTTTTAGTGCTAATGCAATTGTCCAAACAGCGTCATAGGTTTGGGCAACATATCCACTCGATCTATAATCGGGCTGGAATTCAATTTCATCAAGAATTTCAGGCAGGGTCTAGAGAAAAAACATTTTTTTGTTTGTTTTAGTACTAACAAGCTAATACAGCTACTTATGTATTGATTTGTAAATATTTAGCAAAATTTTAATTAAATATATAGAGCACGTAGTGATAATGTAAAGCTACATGAAATTTAAATTACTATTTTAAAGAAAATAAGAAGTCAAAATGAATGATAGGAAATTGTATAAGCACTTGATTCTCTTAAGTAATGTCAAATGAAAATAATATTTCAAATTTAATAAAGTCTTCTTGATATATATAAGAACTATTTATGAAGTAAAGATTTATTTTGCATTTTATAACAAAGTCACCAACCAGAGATCATTGAAAAAATTTTGATGGTCCACTGAAAAACTGGTACACTATTTATATTTTTTAATTTATAGGAAGATTTAATTTAAGGGGGTTCACCCACGCGTGACGGCCTGTTTTTTAAGCATCCTTAAGGAATTTTTTTGAAGACCAGCAAAAAAATAGAACTTTAATTTTTTTGTATCATTTATTTATAGGTTCTTTAAGAGTATGTATATAAATGTTTAGCCAAAAATATCCAATAGAACGTGAATTATAGTGCTCTGAACGTACCCGCCTCGGAAAAATGGACGTTTATTTCCTCCACGATTCCGGCTGATTGGCTTATCTGAAATAAAAAATACTAACGGCGTTTTAATCTGTAAGCATAAATGCACTAATTGAACTACACTTAATTGAAAATATCAAAAGTTGGATTTTTGGTAGACTTCTGAAGAAAAAGTTTTTTTTTGTAATTTTTTTGTTACAAAAAATATAAATATTTTGAATTTTAGAATGATCTTAGTTCATCTGGTGTGTATATATGTGCTGAGTCCACCCTATAAATTTGAAGTCATTCGGTTAAACCGCTCTTGAGATATGATGGAGGAAAGTTTGAAAAACACAGTTTTGAGAAAAACGCGTTTAAAGTTTCAAGTTCAATGAAAATCTTAACTTAGCGCTACGAACAGCTGCTCTTCAAACACCTACTTCTTTATAACGACTTTGAATTTTAAAAAATCATTTCACCATCGTATTCTAGATATGTTAAGGAAGCAACTTATGAAACAATTTTTTTTTTTTTTTGTGATTTTTTTGAAACCATCACATGGGTGAACCCCCTTAAAAAAGGACGAGTACAAAACACATTATAAAATTCGGATTATATTTTCTTTAAAATTTTAGTAATCCTTTTAGCGAAATTTCTTCTTTTAGGGACTTTTGAGGGTGTATCAAGTGACATTTGAAAGTGAGAGTTAGCCACAGTAATTTGGCGGCATAACAGTTTGTTGATATAGTTTTTGGTTCGGTCCTAGGAGAGCCCACGCCCTTGGCGCAAACTATTTTGGTTGGCGATAATTGCGCCATCTTGGTAACCCTACTTTGATACATTAGATGGGGTAACCCTAACTTTCTGGAATTTTCATATTTTGTTGGCGGGCATTTCGAATTTCATTTTGTTGTTGGGCTCCGGGCTGGAAGTATGGCTGCGTGTGTGAGGGAATATACTTTAGAATTTTTTACTTTGTTGAATGCGAAAGGTAAGGAAGAATTGATTGAATGGTGTATGAAGGAAGGATTGATTGCTTCGAGTTATGAATGTCCTAACTGTAATGATCGGCATGATGTAACATGGTCGGCAATAAAGCGCTTTCTTCGAAATCGTACCAGCCACACCGAAGGTATATTCGCGACCATTACCTCGCAGAATAAATATGGCGGCGCTCACACGATCATTCGCTTAGCGATGAGACCTTTAAGGCTTTTTTAAAATCTGTTGTTACGCTGTACCCTCTACTCGGAAAAGATCAGCAGTAAGAAAGTAAGTGCTGTTTTTATATTTTTTATCTTAAATATTTAATTTCTGTATTGTTTACATATATTTTCATTACGCATCCACCTTATCCCGCTAGGGATAATAGCCTTTGTTGCTCCAAATCCCAAAGAAAGACATTAATTCATATTAACCCGCTATATTCACTTGCCGCCATTGTCGGTTTCGCTTGGCGCCATCTTGTTCTGGCTTGGCGCTTTTTTCAGTTTGTCGCCAAGGGTGTGGGCTCTCAAAGGATTTTACCTAGCTTTTTGTTGTCTTTTTTCATGAAGCTCCTTTTCTGTGATATGGAAATGTAATTTCCTTCCCTTTCTAATGGAGCTGCGGATTGGTGATTATCATTGCAGATCGAGTACATTCCCCTGAATATGGTATCATTTTCTTGTGCGGCACCATATAGGTGAATGTCAGTCACCTAAATTGTAATTTTCACACCCAGTTTCCTCCCCGTAGGGAGGCACCTGAGCTCTAACGTTGCGAAATTGCACCAGAAGTTTAATTTTGCCGAGAGCACCTAAGTCAAACAGGCATTTTAGGGATCTTTAACATGCTTCATAATCATACAGCATGGACGCTGTGGATTTTTTGCATCATGAAAATCCACTGACTTGAGCCGGGGACAAACCCACAAACTTGGGTTTACAAAGCCAGCGCCAAACCAACTACCCAGCCTGCTTGGATATGTAAATAGACAAGTAAATAATAATATTAGTGACACACTAATTAAAAATTCACACATTTAGTGGTCCATGAAGTTCGATAGCTGATTTATGCTATAATTTTAATTCGTTAGACCGTTAATAGTTATAAAAAAAGTTAATTCCTAGTAATTCACATACTGAGCAAAAATAAATTGAAATGCTTATAATCTGTAATCATTGCTTTAAGAATGATTTAGCGGTAAGCATATCTTCCTTTTCTCAAGAACGCCGCACTATTAAATTAATGACACACAAAATTAAACGTAATATTACGTCTTGAATTTAAGTTTTTATTACCTTCTCGGAAACAGGAGTTTCGTTTCCAACTACCTCGTAAAGACTGCCAACCGAAATGACGCCTTGGATCGCGTTCGTCAGTTGGTGGTCGTTACATTCCGCTTCGGAGTAATCTATCCCCCGGGATTCGTAAGTGTCGCCTAAGATAATCCAAGCGTAATCCGCTCCATACATACCCAGGCGATAAACCTACAAATTAAAAAGGCAGGCATGATTATAATTACACGAAACATGTTTCATTTACCCAAATGTAATGGGTGAGTTTTTTTTTTTAGTGTAAATGCATTTTCAAAACGTTTGGGAAACTGAGTCCTGGATTGATATTGTGCATAAACGTTAAGAAAGGTTTAGAGAATAAAAAAAAGAGAAGAGTCATAATGTTCTTTAAAAAAAATCAGAATTATTCTCAAGTAATTAAATATCGTTTTCTTCTTTTTTTCAGGAAAAAAACGTCGAGATTAAAAGAAACCCTTCCTTTTTAAAGTGATGGAATCTGAATATTTAAATTATACAACAAAATGTTAAATGCTCCCTACATGTAAAAAGAAAAAAATGAATATTAAAATTTCACATTATTAAACTTTAAACTATTTTTCTTTAAAAATAATTTTCAAGGTGAAATAAATCTACTGCTTGAAAAGGGCAAATATTTTTAAATATATGTACAGCTGTGAAGAATTATTTTTTACATTTGAAGTATTCTAAGTTAAAAAATATTGTAAATACACTTTGTTCTTTACATAAATAAAAAAATAATTTTGACTTATAAATATCATACAAACTTTGTTCTCGTGGATACTGTCAAGATTTATTGTGAAGTTAAAAAAAATTAACGTATACTTACAAAAGTGTAACTTTTTCTTGTACCAAGTATAAAGTCATTAACATAAATTCGAGGAAGGCCTTTGAAAAAGTATAGTTTGTTTTAAATGTTATACTTGTAAAAATATAACATCCTTGAGCAATTTTATGAGCAGGAATAAGTAAAATATATTTGTTTTTTGAACTTTGTGATGTAATTCAATTAAATGTATTACGTATTTTTCATGTGAAATATTTGCAATAGAGATGAATAATGAGTCAAATTCAAAAAGTAATTACAATGATATTTAATCGCAAGAATGTGACAATTTACATACGGTGTGTGCCGAAAATAAACATAAATCCTATTCGAAAACATAATTAAATTTTTTGCTTTGATTTTTCTGGGAAATATTCACACTGGAGAAAAATATAGAAAAGGTTCTAGGTGTTTTTCGGTGTTGAGCAATTTTTTTTATTGAAAGCAATTATAAAATCCACGTGCACCATAAAGTATCACACGGGGCGGGGCTTACAGAAGTAAGTATTAAACACACATTCTAGAGAAATAAAAAAAAATTGAGGTTAAGAAGAATTACAATTATTTACAATAAATTCACAAAATTTTTTAAAGGCACCTCTGGTGGAAAGAAGTTGAGGAAAATTCGGTGGCCAATTAATATGTTAAGTCTCTTGAAAGCCAGTCTTATAATCTTTCTCTCTCTGACATACTTGGAACACAGAAGAATTACATGTTCTACATTTTCCTCGCCACCAATATTACAGTCACAGGAAGATGAAGGAACTAAATTAAATTTGTTCAAGTAGCTTTTGAAATTACCATGACCAGTGAAAAATAGAGTTATTTTGTAGTTAGTGTAAAAATGATGGCATGACAGTCTCTTATTAATGGTTGGAAAAAATTTCTTTGTTATGCTGCCTTTATTAGAAATGAGATATTCTTGGTTCCAAGACCATTCACCATTCTTTTTTTCGTGATCTTCTTGTAAAACGATTTAGGAATTAGAGTAATTATTTATTTAAAAATTTTAACCTTAGTTTTTTAGTATTTACCAGTTAAAATGGAGCAGCTATTCCTTTAATTTCTTTTTTGCCAATGTTTGGCCATCAACAACTAAGAAATTTAGTCTTTCAAATAATCAAAACTATTGTTATTCAAGTTGAAGGGAATATAGTGAAAAGTCTAGAGTTAGATTTTGTAATAGTGTGTGTGGTAGGTAACTAACACCCAATTAAATTAATGAAAATTTCTTTCAAAATCTTTTTTTCTACTGTCGCTGTAACATTTTATCTTTTATGCATCAAAAAGAGAAAAATAAATTCTTATAAACAATGAAGCTCAAAATTAGAGATAGCTTTAAATATGTTTTATAAATTGAAATATTTTAAGTTTATAAAAACACCTCTGTAACTTTCTTTTTTCTAGAGCCTGTATTTTAGAATCTTGATTACAAGATTCAAAAGTATTATAAGTTAGAAGAGCTATTGAAATTAAGGTTGTGTTTTGTGTTCAAATATAATTAACAAATCTACTGAATATTTATTTGAATTTTGAAAAAAAGAGAAAAAAAAAAGGATTTTTTTGAATACTGCATTTGTTCTGGAAAAATATTCAATTTCAAATATAACACAAGAAAAGGAAATTTTTTATTGTGTGCATGATAGCTGAAATATATATCTTAATCATTATTGTCTATTAAATTATAATTATTTTGCATCATAAATTCAGTTGAGTCTCAAAATTCTCACTGGTGTGATGTGGATAATAGGTGATCATGGGTCGTCCTAATCACCTAGATGTCACTTAGAGTTTCATGTTTCGTCGTTAATGCCCTAACTTCAAATAAATCAAAATCCAAAATACATAACATGGCTAACGGAATAAACAGCAGTTAATGAATGTCATAACGATTTTGATTAACTTAAGCTTTCATTCTTTAAGTTGAGTTCATAAGATTAAATGCTGTTCTTTTTCTTTTTATTTCTTTCCTTCAAAGAACATAACCCTATTTTCAATTAAATGCTCACCACGTCAAGCTTCATTCAAAAACCAGTTAACCTTCTGAGTCATCAGTTATGTAATGACTGGGGGAATGAAAGGAGTAATTCATTCTTATGACAAAATCAAACGTAAGTGATGTCATGAAGTATTTAAAGGCAAGTTCAAAAGCAAATAAGTTTTGGTTTTTATCTGAAAAATAAATAGCCACGTAAGCAATTGCCTTGTGTAAAAGGAGAAAAGAAATAGAAACGTTCGTTCAAACAAAACAAAGGTGGAATTTTCGATAAGGGGAGAAACTACAAAAAATACAATTCATTTCTATTGATTACCATTATCGGTCATTTCTAAAGCGCATCTTCTGATATAAATTGATTTCTTAACTTTTATGGGAAGAGTAAGTTGCTTAAGGTCATATTTCTTAGCACTGATAACTTTTCCAAACTAACGATGTTTGATTCAGTTTAACGTTCTCGCTTCATTTAAAGAGTTTAAAGGAAAGAAATAAGACACCTCTTAAATGTACATTACTTTTATTATGTATTCATAAATATACTCTTTTGAAATTTATTTTATTGTATGAATGTATAAGTAAGAGATAAATCTTTAGAAATGAATTCATTTAAATGAAAAGATGTTTGAAAGAGAATAGTAGTTGCTCTGGGTCTAACATTTGATCAGTTAGGTTAAAATCAGATATTTTTCTAATGGTTATATCTTAAGATTATTATTTCTTAACGAGATATGAGGAAAAAAGCAATTACACTCGCTGCTGGTAGTAATGAATATGAAAAGACAAATGTTACTGGTGATTGTATTAAAATTATAAGCAAAGTATTCGAATATTTTTAAAATTAATTTTTATTATGTACAGATGTTAAGTCAATTAATTTGCTTTGTATTTTTGAGCTATTTCTATCTGTTATTCATCATCGAATAAGACTTAAGGGACTTATTGAATGTTATTGCTTTATAACTTTTTAAAAAGCTTCAGCATCTTTGAACGAATGGATAGAGCCTTTATGTGGTTTACTTCCTTGTAATAGTTATCAATTTGTTTATTTTTTGAGGTTTCATTGCTGTGACTAATGCCACCTTATCGAGAGGGCCAGATTGAGGAACAAGAAATTCATCATGGCAAAATGCTAGATTGTACGCCTGTCGTTAGTCGTAGCTTTGAGCACCATGCAGGTGACGGTACGATTTGACTCGTTTTTACCCCAATTTAGAGAGAGAACACCTTGGGAGTGGTCAGGGGCCTCCCACCTCTCTTCCCCTTCCACCAACCTCATGAGAGGACTTCCTGCTTGACGGCTATTTAGAGTACCTCCATGCCCCAAGACACTTATACATTTACAAACATTAAGGTTTCCAATCACGTTCGGAACCGTGATTTTGCAAAAGCGTATAAATAGATAATATTTATGATATTTAGTGTCACTTGGATTAGAAAACATATAAAATTGTTTTAAGAATATTATTACAATAAAAATTTATTTAAGTAATTTATTTTGACAAAAAATGAACATAGAATGACCAATTTTTTAAAAAAAAATCCCTTTATGAAAAATGCTTCTATTATAATATTATTTTGTCTGTGTATAATTTAGACCTCTGTATCAAGGCGGAACTAGAATTTTTTGAAATACATAAATTAGAAGTGGATTTATCCATATATTTTACTACAACGGAGGAGAGAGATTTTAAGAAAAAAACCCACCGATAATTATTTCAATAGTTGGTAACTCTGAAAATAATGTGAATTTTTCAAAACTCTTAGTTCAGACTCTCTGGAGAAGTCTTTATTTTATGCAAGCAAAATATCTCTCTCATTATTTTGGAAGCATTTTTTATAAAAGGAGAAAGTTTTGAAAAAAAGGTTATTTTAATTTTTTGCCAAAATAGTGTATTTAAATAAATTTTTTGTCATAACGTCCTTAAAACAATTTTATACATGTATTCTAATCTAAGTGACACCAAATATCATGAAAATTATGTATTTATGCGCTTTTTAAAAACACGGTTCCGAATGTAGTCGGATATAACTTAATGCCTTTTTCGGGATTCAAACCCTGGTCCTACGGTACAGCAGTCAACGTCACTAGCCACTATACCGCATGGGTGGCTGTTTATTTTAAAATTATCTTTATTTATTTTCTATCTACAAGTAGACTACCATGATCCATATGTGGCCGTGGTAGCCTCATATGGATCATGGTTTTACTACTTGTCACGGACTCGTAGCTGGCTTATCATGAGTGCGCGTATAATGCTGTTGATGACGACCTGCTTTATAAAGGGGGCCGTTGCACGTTAAATCTGTCGAGGCTCAAACGTCTTCCCGATGGTGTGGTGTTGAAGTTAGTAGAGGAGGGTGTCAGCTCAGATGTCGTCCTTATCATTTGACATAGGTTCAATTTTACGAGATCCGTCACCAGTAACCCTCATGCAGCTCTTTAGTGCAATGTCAGTACAACTCATTCTCTCTTCATGATCCATGCAATATCCTCTGCATTATCTCCATGCATTATCACTTTTTTCCGTGTAGTTCAGCGTCTTCTACTAAATGTATAGTGTCTAAAATTAGTTCAACATCCTCATAAGAAATATAACATTTACTGCAGTATTTCAATATCTTGAGCATTTTTTGGAGATCGTGATAGCAAAAAACATTGTCTGGAATTAAAATAATATAGCAGTCAAACATTGTTATTAACTCCGAGAGAATAATACTTCCCAAAACTGATTTCGAGAAATTAATAACTTACCAAATGTACGAATTATATTTCCGTTACTAGCATGCATTTTTCTCATTGGAAATACAAGTGAATAATTTTATGCGCTATATTGCGCAAGCACTCTATTTTAATTACGCTAGATGTAGCATGTTTTATCTGTATCAGTATGAATAAGAAGCATACCGAAAAATTGCTGAGGAGTTGTTTGTCGTATTTTGTAATTAAGTTATGTTTTTTTTTGATGCGCTAATTGTATTCCATCTCATAATTTTTACAAATGTTTATTATCAGATTATAAGCGTGAATTCAACACGTTTCTTATAATGAAGTTATAAAAGGAACAGATTTTAAGATATTTTAGATAAAATTATATATATTTTTTAAAAAAAATATATATCCCATTTCTACTTTGCATATTAGATTCAGAGATTTATGAAAGCTGTCGATATTTAAAAGCTCAGAAATATTTAGATTATTTTTTAACCTAACTAATATAAATATATCATTGAACACGTAAGTTGAAAGCAGAATAAAGTGAACTATATTACAAAGATGAATTTGCTGTTAAACAAATAAAAAGGTATCTGTACAATTTCCCTTTTAACAGAAAAATTTCTGTTAATAAAATATTTCTGGAAATTTTTTGCAAAACGTCTTTAAGGGATGTAGCTCCTTTTTTAAGATAATGGTTCAATAAATAATTTATTTTTGAACACAATGATTAAAATTAAAGTTTTCTTTGAGCTTTTATATAGATAACTCAGAAGAGACGCTTTGGATTAAAAATAACAGAGTGAAAAAATCTGATTAATATTACGAATTCAGTTCCAACTACCTTCAAATAGTTGTATAGTAGCACTATAGTAATATGCATTGAATATATTAAGACTTATTGCGAACGATAATTTTTATTTAAAATTTCAATTACGAATAAAAAAATCTATTTTGATTGTAAATTATTTCTAAAAGCATTTGGAAGAACAATATGATGAACTATAACCTGAGTAAAAAGATCCAGAATCATTTCTCAAGAAAGGGTAGGGGGGGGAAGGAAGATAAATATTTGCAGACTTTCTAAAGGAGGTTGATCTATACTTGTGTGATATTGTAAAAAACCTGGCAAAACTCTTACGCGAAACTAATCGATGACAATAGAATAACTGCTATGAAACAAAGCAACTTTTTTTCTACAAAGAACTAGGTATGAAATACTGATTTATGCTCTCAATCTCCTTTTCCAAACCTGAGATTCTCATTTGATGAGATTTTGAGCCATTCATTGCTATACATGAAAACATAAGCAAGTCACTAAAAGCTTCTGTGCGATGTTAATAAATCGAGAGCTATGGCAAAACACCTTTATTTACTAATATCCCTTCGTCAACTACTCGCTCACGGTATATTTCAAATGATAAATTGGCGTTTCATGTACGAGTATTTCAAATGCGGAGTTCGTTCTCTCTCTTCCTGCAAAATCGTCATTTCCATTGACAGAAAGCATGATCAAGCAAGGCGTAGATTCATCGAATGGGCCCAAAACGAGATGGCCGTTGTTCCCGATTTTCATAAGCGAATTTTGTTTAGCGATGAAGCGCACTTCTGGTTGAATGGATACGTCAACAAACAAAACTGCCGCATTTGGAGTGAAGCTAATCCACAAGTGTATGTCGAAACACCGTTACATCCAGAAAAACTGACTGTTTGGTGCGCTTTACGGGCTGGTGGAATCCTTCTTCAAAAACGATGATGGCCACAACGTTACAGTCAATGGTGATCGGTATAGAGCCATGATTACTAACTTTTCATTCCTGAATTGAACAATCATGATGTCCAGGAGCTGTGGTTCCAAAAAGACGGCGCAACATGTCACACAGCTCGTGCCACAATCGATTTATTGAAAGACAAGTTTGGTGACGCCTAATTTCACGTTTTGGACCTGTGAATTGGCATCCAAGATCTTGTGATTTAACACCGCTAGACTATTTTCTGTGGAGCTATGTAAAGTCATTGGTCTATGCGGACAAGCCACAAACGCTTGACCATTTGGAAGACAACATTCGCCGTGTTATTGCCGATATACGGCCACAAATGTTGGAAAAAGTCATCGAAAATTGGACGTCCAGATTAGACTACATCCGAGTCAGCTGTGGCAGTCATATGCCAGAAATCATATTTAAAATGTAATGCCACAAGATTATCTTTCGAATAAAAAAAGAAATTCATGTCAATCGAATAATACATCGTTGTTTTATTGCAATTTAAAGTTCTATACCTCTAAAAAACACCCTTTACTTCCCTAAAAATTAGACCTGGTAGTTTGGTGTCAGAGTTATTGCTTAGAGGACAGATTATTGTTAGCACTATATTCGAATCCATTAAAGATTATAGACGAAATGGGGAAGTTTTTGAGCCTCCTTGAGAACGAGAAAAGGGATAAGTTTCCTTCTTCATTTATTTATGAACGAAATCTTCGTCATTTTACTATGAATAACGAAGCACAATAAATCTAACTGGGCATTATAAAGCTCTACAATGATTCTGTTTGACAAGGGGTCTCAGGGGTGTTAACTATGTGTTGCAAGAGCTGAAAATATAAAACATTTTCAAATAGATATAATTCTCTAAAATTAAAATTAAATAGTTCGATTATTTTACACATTGTTTATAAAGGAATGAGGTTTAAAAAAAGCGCAAGACGTTTAAAATATAATCATAATTTAAAAAATTATAAGCATATGAAAATAAGAAATGTTTCTGTAGTAAATATTAAGTAAATTTTACGTTGCGCGTTCTATTTGTTAAACTAGTAGCCTTTGATGTTTAAAACTTAAATGTATCATGCTCTTTAAATCCAACATAATTTTAGTATTATAAATCTTTTGTATTTCAAAATATTAAAAAAATATTGAAATTTAAAAAAAAAAATTAAAAATGTAAAAAATATGTTTATTTTTTAAAAAATAAATATTTTTATTCTATTTGTATAAAAATAGAAACAGTGTAATAAGGATAAATTTAACTTTATAAATCAACTTATTGCTTGTAATTAGATCTATTATTTTAGAAGATACCATGCGCAAAGATATTTCTTTTCGAAATATCTTTGCGCATATATTCGGCAATATTTCTTTTATAAACATTTCTTATTTTCATATGCTTATAATTTTTTAAAATTATGATTATATTTTAAATATTTTGCACTTTTTGAAGCCTCATTCCTTTATAAATATTGTGTAAAAGAATCGAATTATTTCATTTTAACTTCAAAGAATTGCATCTAATCTAAAATTGTTTATAGTTTCAACTCTCGAGACAAAGTTAACCCCCTTGAAACCACTCAAGTAAACTCTTTCGGTAAAAGAAAAACAATTTAGGGGGAAAAAAATCGTTGATTGCTTGCTTGTTTTTATTGATGCCTTGTTCTTCTCTTTTATAACAACACGATAGAAGCTTAATTCAGTTTTTTGTTGATAAGGGTGAAGAGATTACGAAACCGCACATAGATGCGCATATTCACATATGCCATTGAAGGCTGTCTACGCGTAAAGTCAAAGAATAAGATCCGTTTTCGTAAAAATTTTCAGATAGAAAATTCTCCTGAGTTAATATTATATTTTGGCTTCACTATATAACCTGTAGAAAGCAGCATATTTTATCACATTACTCCTTTTTATGCGAGTTGAATCATTTTTTTTCTGGTATAAAATATGATTCGCACTTTTCTTCCAATATCATAACGCTAAATGAACTATACATTTACGCGTTGCAATCAAAAACTACTTTTTAAGGAATGTTTTGAAATTTTAAAAACTTAGTATTTTTTTATGAATAAATGTATGATTACAACTTTGCAAAATTACAAGAAAATTGAGTCATTTTCCAGTCTGTAAATGTGTTTCGCGTTTAGTTCAGGCCCTTGCACATTTGACGAAGACAGTTTTAAGAAGTCCTATAAGGGTAAAAAGCATCTTCATCAAATAGGTCTTGTTTTTCATTCCCAATGACAAAAAAATGTAAGTGTTTAGTTAAATTTAAATTTGATGTTCACTTGTGCAGTGGACAAAATTAAAATAGAACTTTTAAGGGCTTAAAAAAAAAAAAAAAAACTCCATATAATATTCAATCAAATACCAATAATAGTTAATTATATGTAATATGGTTATGTATATGCAAGGATTTTCTTTTAAAGAAAATAGAAAAATGGATATTACGAGTACTTCTTATTGACGAATTTATTTGCAAATATTTTGTTCAATTTAATCAGATATGATAAAATATGATGGAAATTAAGAAATATTAGTATGTTTGTATAGCTTAAACAAAAAGTTGGCGTATAATTATTGTCAAAACAATATATATTATTTAAAATTTTATTTGAGTAGGGCTTTTTTTTAAAAAAATCACTCTAAATTTGTTACATGAATTATTCAAAATAATTCGAAATTAGCAAGTGTTCATTCTGTTCGAATAAATTGAATTGCGCTCTTCAAAATTTACTGAACTGACGTATAAATAAACTGAAAAAAATAATCATAAAAGGACACAATGGCCTGAAAGTACCTTACAGAATATTTACAGGACGAATAATATCCCACTGTAGATAATTTACTTAACGCAGAGTGAACTGTAGACATAGGAATACCCATTTACTTGACAGGGACAGGGAAATCGAAGCGAAATGCCGAAAAGAGTTAATTCCTTTAGACGGACACCATAGTAGACGTAAAACCAAAATAAATTGAATTCCGTGCTGATACGCAGTAATTACTGAAACCCTCCTTATACATAGGATCTATAATGACGGCCTTCCATGCTTTAAATTTCCAGAGGCAATGATATACGAGGTTTATCAGCCTCGGGAAAGAGGTAATCCTCCGTAATGTGCAATTAAATTCATTGTCATTAACTGTTGTTGATTTACCTTGGCTAGTAGTAGGACTATCAAGTAAGCGATTGAAACCTTAATAAACTCTAGAGCTCAAATCAATTTTTATCAGAACAAATTTATCGGAAATATTTTGGTAGCCTTAAGCTGTTGAGAGCTTAGGTTAAGGAGGTATCGGTGTAAGATATATTAGCAATATTTAAAATATTAGGGAGAGTAAGCAAAGAGGAATTCCAGATTTGATATAGTCTTTCGGGAGATATGAAAAAAAAAAAAATTAACGTTTGTATATGAATATAGTTTTTGTAACATAATTAATATTACAAATAAAAAGTAAAGTAGAATAATTAGAATTAAATAAGTCTATATACTGGGTGTAAACAGCTGGATAGCATATTGTGAATTTAGTACTATTCATAAAAATCAAAATATTAATAACTTCCCACATACACACACACACATGCTTCCACATGCTTCATATGTGATGATACATTGTATACATCTATTAGCTATTCTAAACTGAGGAAAAGTAATTTTTTTGTTGTAGAAAGTATAGATTGTATAAAAATATGCGTATAAAAGAATATTAACATATTGCGTGTAATGGAATAAATATCCACATTTACCCGCAAAGTAAGATAAATATTTAATTAATTTCATTTTCAGTCAAATAATTTTCCGCAAATAAAATTTGATTTACAAAATTCCCCTGAACCCTTTAAATGAAAAAAAAAAAAAATATTGTTTTTCTGCTCGGGGAAGACCAGACACAGAGAGTAGTTTTCTTTACAAATAAGGAGAAAAGTATTTCTCTTTAATGTTAAAACAGTTTGTTCTACTTGTTCAAATAAGTGTGTTGTGTATTTTATTGAATGCTTCAAGCTGCCTGTTTGCGTTCGATTCATTTACTACAGCCTTGTATTATTGATCCACAATTAGACGGTGTGGTCGATAATTTGTAAAGTCTTTGTAAAAAATTTATATTTGATTAAGTATCCAAGTTCGGATAAAGACCCAAAAATCAGACTGAGAATTTAATCTTTCTTTAATCACATCAAAACACATTTACAACTCTCAGTTTGAGATGAATAACAATTGTTACCACTTAAAAATGGATGGATTATATTATTTACGTAAAAATAAGAGAAGTAATGCAACTTTCGCTACGACAGCAAATTCTGACCTGTATCTAGGCTCGTCTTATCAACGCCAGAGACTTAATAAAGAGAATTACAGTACCTTTCACACAGGGTCTCAACTCAATGGATCAGTGAGTCAGCTTACGTCGAAAGAAATAGAGGATGCAGTTTATTTTAGTTTTTACTTATTTACTTAAACTTGGAAAAAGGAACATAGGCTTCCTGGAAGAAATAGAATAATAAAATGACGTACTAAAAAACAAAAGCGAAACTTACACCTGGTCTTGATCCACACCAAGCCAATATGAGGATTTTGAGATGTGAATATTTAATGCATTGATTCTCAACCTTTTTTTCTGTTGCAGTACTCTTTTAACAATTTCAAAATTGGGCGGCACACTAACAATAAAATGTTTAAAAGAATTTTACTTACCTGCAATACACTTCCATTTATTCACAAAAGAATAATCTAAATATACCACTAATACCCTTAGTTAATTTATATAAAACGGCCGAATGATTCGGTTCCAGATTTTATTTTTTTTCTCAGAGTATAATTAATAACTTTAAAAAAATGGCTGCACATTTCAAGAATTTGGTGGCATACAAAAGTACTGCGGCACAGTGGTTGAGAATCACTGGTTTAATGTGTCAATGTCCGCTGTACGATAGTGTTTATTTAAAGTTACGAGAGAGAGCCCAAAATCACTATTTATTTTACAATTACATCTTCTTTATTTCATCAACTAAGCTACAGTGTTTAGACACACGTTCTAATAGTAGAAATGTAACATCACGAATGTGCATGTGTAAAAAATGATAAGTATCGGCAAACTCTAAAAATCTAAACTCATCCAACAATAAATAATGCTTATTTTAACCCAATTCAGCAATAAAGTGAGCGGTAAGACTTAAGTGATCAGTAGATTGTAGATCCATCACATGATGCGATACAGACAGCAATACGTCATGGATCCTACGAATTGTGACCTAAGAGATGAACGGCAGTTAATTTTCAACCTGCTCAAGTAAATGACGAGCAATAACCCCTCCCCTGATATGGCTCATTTGGTGAAATGTTAGGAGGGGGGACATCGTTGGCTGGGGAAATATCTGGGTACATTACAGTGCTTCTATAAGCTATTGTTTATAATAATTCCAAATTCCATTCGTTCTAAATTTAGATCACACCGATGTGATCCCGAGCCTCAGAACGAAGAAAATGAAATTTCCCCTATAATATCGTAAGCCCTGAAGGAATCCCATTTTTGTGATTATGGTCCTGAATGAGTTAATAAGGTGTATATAGAAGCTGCACAAGGGGTGTTGGCAACGAACCACCCTCCATAACTTGACCGCGCCAATTCCAAACCACGACCCAAATGACGAGGACTACGATACTTGAGTTGGCACCCCAATCCTCAAACTCTTCCATCCTACCTACATGAGGACTTAGAGCTTCGACAGACTGTATACGCATTTGCCCCTTTAAATGGTAGATCTTCAGTGTACCTAAACTCGAAATCATGACTGGATGGAAGTAAGAACAGCCAAGAGTTTGCGACTATGATTGCTAGGCTACTGTGACCACTAAAAGTACAATCGGAGTTGATATTTCTTTCTCTGGATTTCTATGCCAGATAAGTTAAGTTGTATGCATTTAAAGAACAACAACTACTATTATCCTTCAGGATGGTCTTGGTGAGTTAAGAATACGAATTTGTCCATGAAGCTGGTGATCTTCTTTTTGAAGATCAAACTTGCACTAAAGCTATAAGATAAATTTTTGGCACCCTATCTTCTAGTTTTTTTTATAGCCAGATGATGAGAGCGTAATATGAGCTAATTCCTCATCCTTCTATAACGATAACAATTTAAATAATGATTTTAACACAATGATGAGAAAGATATCTACATACTTAAAAAAATTTTCTATTATAAAAATATTTTAAAAAGATATTACTTGCGCTCATTAATAAAAATATTATTGAAGATTAATAAAAACTTTAAAACTTGGGGGAGGACAGGTAGATGGCCTTAAAATTTTACATAAAATTCTAAAGTTCTATAAGACATTTCAACATTAACTACGGAAATAAAAAAAACATCTGAATATTTTTTTTCAGTTTTTTATATCTAGAGGTATATTTAAAAATGAAATAAAAATATATTTTGTATAAACTTAAGCTGAATATTTCATGTACGATTTGAATATAAAATAACACTCAAGTTGTGTATACATAATCAATTCTATTTACTCATAACTTTAGTTAATTTTGCAAATTTCTACATAGATCTTAAATATAAATATATTTTTTTGTATTTATAATGTATTGACTACAAAATATCTAATGGTATGTTGCATTACGAAAGAAATAATATTTTGTTTGACTTTCCCCAGAAGTTGAGTTTCCATTTCTTTTTTGTTATTTTTAATAAGACGAGCTTAAATTTCTATATCATTACATTCTTTCAAGGTTATGTGTTTTTTTAATTTTCTGGTTCATCAGAGCCATCTCTCCAATTAAAAAGTTCGACTTCAGCCAAAAGGAAAAAGAAAAAAAAATCCCATTACCTCGCAGAATATTTTCTTGAAGAGAGAGTAAGAGAAACTGCAAATAATAATCCGGCAGTCTTGATTCTAGAAGAAAAGAAAAAAAATTATTATTTTGTTGTTAACATTTAACTTTGTGATTTAAAAGGAATATAACAGTGCATGAATGCAAAGAGAATTTAACCATTTGTTTGCAAAAGTGGAATATGAGAGAATAAAAATCTCACCGGAAACAGTTTTAAGGTTTATTTTTAATTACAATATTTAGAATAATTACAGAAGATTTAAAACAGTTTAAATCGCTTTATGTAAGTGTACGGAAACGTTAACCTTGAACTGATATTGCTTAAATAAAAATCTTTGAAACTATAAAATGACACATATTTTATGATAATGTAAATACAAAAAAAAATGCTTGAAATTGTCAAATTTCTTAACATGTGCACTCGAGTTAATTCGAGGGTGCTGAAAAGGCTAAATTGTGCGCACTCGAGATAATTTAACCGGAGTTGCATTTTATGCTGCTGTAATTTTCCCGCTCGAATATAAGCGAGGGTCATCTGCATGAGGGCGATTGACTGCAATCTGCGTCGTGATTTCTAAAATCCAAATAAAGGCCATTACTTCTTATATTTTACGATTTTTTTACTAGACATCAGGATTTGGAACGCATATGTTTTGTACAAAAAAAAGTGAAGGTGAAAGAAAATTAAGATTTCAGAAGCAAATTAGTAGAAAGGCACTATCATAGTGATGCTGATATAAAAAAGTTGGGTTAACCAACATGTTCTGGAAATTCTGCGACTAACGGAACGTCATTTTCCCAGTTTGTTCCTCCAACACCAAAAAAGAAGCAACCACTAGATGTTTCGCTGTGTGTTGTGCTAAGAGATATAGCAAAAAAAAAAAAAAAAAAGTCATTATATGTGTAATATTTGCTATGTTTGGCCATGTGCTCCGCTTTGCTTCCAAATATATCTCACAAAAGAAAATTTAAATAATTTTTAAAAATAAATACTATATACTAGCATTATCATTTCTGTTGAAAAAGGTATAAATAAATGTTTATATATATAAACGATAATTAATAAAAAATAAATATTTCTTTTCGAAACTTGTTTTCGAAAAGAAAGATAATAAAAGTCGATTTATGCGCAAGATTGCAATATTCTGCTCTTTTCTGCAATGTGGATCAAAATAAAAAATTAAAATAAAAATTTTGATTGATTTTGTATTTTTTTCAAAAAATGTGTGCATTAAAGGGTAAAATAAAAATATTTGAAATTCTATAATGACTCATATTTTACAACAACGTAAATAAAAATTAAAAAATGCATGAAAAAATCGAATAAATGTATAAATACAAGTAAATCCTTATAAAAATCAGAAGAATTAGTCTGGTTTCTCAAGACATTTCACTTTATCTTTCATCAGCGTCAAAAACTGAAGATGGATTAGACACAATGAAAATAAACTCTTTGAATTTATTGAATGACTTATACGTCATCCAAAGACGAATGAAAAACTGGAAAAAAATTGAGACTGTAGAATTAATATATAGAATCTGGGCCTTGAGTCACAATCGATAAAGCTGTTTCAAGAGTAATGTGAAGGGGATCTGATGTTTTGATGAAGGCAATAAATTTAGCGTGCGTAATAAGTTATGTTTTTAACACCTTTTTTTAATCTAATTTCTTTTTTTCGTGTTCTAGAGAAAGCGAGTCGATTTTCAATAGCTGGAGTGAATGCTGAGTTGATTTATACCTGCCTTTTTATTATATGGCTTGAAGGTAAAAGATAAAAATTGAAGTAACACGATTTTTTAATGGAAAATTTTAACTCTTAAAGTATAAAAAAAAATTAAAATTACGTAAAAAGGTTATGGAATAATATGTTTATACCACATTTTATGATACCATTTTACCGTTGAAATTTAGTGGAAGATTTTCATGATCCAATTAATCAGTTGTTCACTCAGGAATGAAATGAAAACCCGTGTCTTAAGACTCAAGGAATTATTCTTAAGTCGTGACATTTTATGAAAATTACCGCTTGAAATTTATGAGTAGGTATAAAAGTTTTCATAATTCAGAAATTAAAAAAATAATCAAAGTTTTGACTCTTGTCTAAACAAAGAGCTAAGTTTTAATCTGCAAAAAAAACCAGTTGATTTTGTAACAAATTTAAAACTTGCTTCTTAGTATTTTTTTAGAAAAAAAGGTTAAGGTATATGATAAATACTTTCTTAGGACTAGAGTTACTAATTAACAGGATAATGTAATCTCTCTTAATCTAATAAGATGGTTATAGTTATATCTAAAACTTCCTCTAAAATTCATCTGAAACTTCATATAAAACTTCATCTAAAGTAAAAAATAACCCAAAACAAATTTGATTGTATATATGCTATAAGGTAAGCATCACACTATAGTAATAAAGCAGTTAGATTTTCTTAAAGATATCATTATAATGATTTTTTTCGTTTAAACTTTAACCTTTTATTATAAGGTATGTATCAGTACTTTGTTTAATATTCTTTATATTTTCTAATTAAGTAATAAAAATAAGATTAAAGTTCACAATTCTTATCTTGTTTTGACACTTTCTTATCTATACTAAACTATAAGCGGCTCCATTACCATATTTCGTACTAATTTTCTTATAAGGTAAACATTTTTCATTTTTTTTAGTCGCTGTATTGATATATAGTATATACATACACAATGTACTTCATGTAGTTCATAAATGACAGCGTGATATGTTTTAAAACTTTATAATAAAAAGTTATGTTTGTGGGAGGATATTCAAGCATATAATGATTTATATTTTAACAGAAGTTTAGATTTTGGAAAACTTTTTAATATTAATAATTAATAGTTTCCCTTAAAAAATTCATTATAAACTGAAACTATTAAAAGAAATTTGAAAATTATTTTGCATATTAAAGAAAGTATATATAAAAGTTTGAAAAAGCAAAGTTCTTAGAAGAGTTATTTTTTTATTTTTTGAGATTTAAATTTATCACTAAGGAATAATATACGAACATAGTTTAACATTTGAAAATTACAGACTCTCTGATCAAATTAAATACAAAAAAAAGAAAAGAAGAAATATTTTAGCTTTTTGATTACCTTGATTTCTTGAACTTGATCTTTATAATCTCGTTCACTTACGCCCTTGGTTAAAGCCACTGTTACATTCATTTGTTCCAAATCCGTGTTTAGCTTTGTCATAGGCTGGAAAAGACGCTTTTCTTAAAAAAATGTGTAAAGTAATATTAAATAGTGCATGATGATTATTGCATCAGAAAGGTACGTCCAGTGTATTATTACTGAGTAAAAATGAAAGGAACTATTTTATGAATCTTTTCAGAATGCTAAAAAAAATGTTACATATATAAATCCAACAAGAAACAACAAACAAGCAAGAAGTAAACTAAAGTGGAGGCTGATATCACTAATAACATAGAAGGAAAACTTGTAATTTTTTTTACTTAAAAGTATTAGGAAGGGGAAATTAAATAATAGTTTCTCATAGTTTAAGTAAAGAGTTTTTAAGCCATTGATTTGTCGAACAGTATTGAACGACTAAAGCGTTTCAATCAATTGCAATTTGTATGATTTTTGTTGATATACGAAATATTTGTTCTTCAGAAATCAGAAAGAATAAGTGGAATTATTTCATTTCAGTTTAAAGATTAAACAGAAATTCAATAGGGTTTTTTTCTTGATAAAGGTTGAGTAAGTGAGTGTTTTATTAGCGTTACACTATAAAGTAACATGGGGGATGGATTTCGAAATTTTGAACCTCGGTTGAGTAAAGAGGAAAACATCTAAGCTGGCACTCTCCTCTCCAAACTACCACATCCCGCCAACGGGTGGACTTTTAGCCTCGACAGATTTGTGTATTAGACGCTTTACACAGTGGGGTTTCAGTGGCAATTCGACTCAAACTTATGACAAGCTGACCACGCGAGCACCTGACCATAACCATTCGATTACAGTGGCCATTTGTGATAAAGAATATAACCGAAAAAAGGTGTAGGTTTTAAAAGTTTAATACAACCTAGAGGAATAAAATTTTGTTTTGCCTTCTGACAAAGTAATTTCGAGGCCAATTTAAATGTCGTTTGAATGAGTTTATACTCAGAAATGCATTTTTATAAATAATCAGTTAAATGCTTTAATAGCAGTTTCGACAAAAAATCCAGAAGAATCAAGATTGATGCAACAATTTAAAAATGTCGAGAAGGGTTTCTTAAAATTATGTTGTTACAATTGCATTCATTAGAATAATCGAGTAATAATTATTATATTAGAAAAAAAAGGCAATGATTAAAGTGTTATAATTTGAAATGCAAAAATTCAGTTTCTATTTTTGAAGTAAGTGTTAAATGTGAGTATGTTATTTATTTATCAAATGCCTAGCCATTGACCATAAGGTTGTTAGGCAATGAGCTCTCCAATATTTCTTCACAATACAGTGCACATACAGTACACAATACAGTACTCATATACACAATACAGAGCAGTGCACACAATACAGTGCTCATCTACACGTGTGTAGAGCACACGTGTAGATGAGCAGCGTCGATGATTGTCCAGAAGCATACAAAACACAAAAAGTTAAATGAGTATGTACATTCTTGCATTTCATTAACTGAAGTATGAGTGTAAGATATTTTAGAATGTGCTGTGAAAAAAAAATCTTGCTTTAAATCAGTGACAATGAGAAAGTTAACTAAAAACTGAAAATAATTTAACAAGGGAAGGAACGTAATTAAGGAATATTTGTCGAGTTTTTACATGATACTCAGAATTCTAAAATGATACTGAAAAAGTATACTTTGTTAGATGAACATTCTAACTTTCGTTCGAAATAAGAGAAGAAAAGGACATGTTTCTAGTAATATTACGGAAAGGTATGAGAAAGAAATGCAAATGTTATTGTTATACTTTGACAAAGTCATTCTATCACTTTTACATTTGCTGAAAAAATCAATATCATCGATCATAAAATTCAGTACATTTCTCGGAATTTTAAGACTAGAGATTACTTATAACGCGATACCAGAAAATAAATACTTTCGCACGACTTTTAAAAGTTTTCGATTAACGGAAAAGGAATAAAACGGTCCTCAAGAATCGCGATAACCCTGAATAAGCATCCTTGCACGACTGCATGAAAAAAGACCAAACTTTCATGATCTAAATTAAAACTATTTCTCCTTCAAACTGCCTTCATTCAATCGCGCCTCAGAACCGAAAACTCATTTCGTCTTAATGCGAAAATGATTCGGCGAACGTACGTTACGAGACTAACGATTGGTTCAATGATGAAGAGATGGGCAGCAGACTTCCGGAGAAGATAAGAGATTATTTTTCAACAAAAAGCTACAGATCAATGAGGGAAATTTAAACATTTCTTTAAAAAAAAATTGCGAAAAAAAAAGTTTTGAAGTTTTTTGAAATGCGAAATTTGAGTAAGCTATGCTCGAATGATACTTTAAAATAGAGTAATTTGTGTATCATAGTCGATAAAATGTAGTATTTTAAATTGCCACATTTAAATTGAGCTGAATCATAACATTTAGGTTTCTTTCGATTAAGTTAAAATTGTATTGAAGTTCTGGGACTATAAGTGGGTACACCCAACTATTTTTTTATACGATCTTTTTCAATTCCTATTATTAGTTCGTTCTCTCCCTATATATATATGAAATATTTCTATAATATTTCTGGAGATTGGTAAAACTAATTGTAAGACGTGACGAGTGGATGTTATTACTGTAGCTAACCAAAGGTAGGGCGTGGCCAATGGTGTGATTTTCTGGGTTACGTGGGGCGTGATCGAGCACGGTATTATCGAAGAGGCACTTATATAAATCCTTATTCTTTTTTATTCACATCTGGAAACACATAAAGATCCAATAGGGACGGCATTACACATAAAAAGAAGCAAACATCATGGCAGAAACACAGAATGCGTCGCAGCCGGCTGATTACATGATGAAGGAAGGCAGACAAAAGAGAGAAGAGACGGGATTTCCAGAGACATCGGTTTTTATACCCGACGCTGAAGACCACGTGGCATTTTAGTAATAAGAGCTCTAATTGGTTACAATGGGCGGAAGGGGATTTATGATGTAATAATATTAGTCGATTGCGATTAAGATCAGGGTGTTAGTTTCGAACCAAATAATTAAAAGATTATTTGAATATTAAAAAAGAGTTAAGTAAAAGGATGCTAGGGGGAATTAATACACCTTCCCATATATATATATATATATATATATATATATATAATATATATATATATATATATATATATATATAATATATATATATATATATATATATATATATATATATATATATATATATATATATATATATATATATATATATATATATATATATATATATATATATACTCAGGAACATTTAAAATAGCGACCCAAGAAGAAAGCATCGGATTGAAATGAAATTTAATACACATAATGACACAGATGAGAGATTCACTTGATCTCAAAAACAAGACAATTAAACGAATACAGGGTGTGCAACGACACAAATACTGGGCAACTTTAATAGCGCGTTGGACCACCTCCAGCTGCAATACATACCGCCGCACGGTCCGGCATTGAGTTGATTAGACACCTTATGTTGTCCTGAGGCAGATGGACCGACAAATCTTGAACAGCCAACTCTAAATCATGTACATAGTAACACGATGGCATCTGCCGTATTTGCTGATCCCACACGTGCGCTACAGGGGACAAATCGGGGGAGCGGGCCGGCCATGGAAGAGTTTAAAAATGACGTAGGAAGTCTTGAGCAACTCTTGCTGTATGCGGACGAGCATTATCTTGCGGGAAAATTTTCCCTGGGAGACCAATTACGAAAGGTCCTACATGGGGTCGAAGAATATTATCAACGTAAGTTTACCTCGTTAAGGTTCCACGCATCACAATTAAAGTGGACCGGCTATCATAGGCTATGGCCCCCCAGACCATTAAACCAGCTGTGCGGGCAGTGTGACGTAGAACAGTGTGGGGGAATCGTACCGCTCACCAGGGAGCCTCCACACCCGTACACGGTTATTATCTGTCCCCAAAACAAACCGGGATTCATCACTAAACACAACCTTTTGCCAATCTGTGACATTCCACATTGATCTGGTTTGGCACCACTGTAGACGCAGTTGCCGATGTTCCGGTGTTAAAGGGAGTGCACGGAAAGGGCGCTTGGATTTAAGATTTGCTTCTGAAAGGTGTCTGAAAATTGTTTGTGGAACAATTGTTACGCCTACGTCTGCTCGTATCGTTGAACGAGTCACTGTGGAGTACACAAGTGCTTGCCGCACGATCCTTCGATCCTCTATCCTCGTGGTCTTCCTGGTCGCTCCAGACCCGGTTTTCCGCGCGTGGGTACCTTCTCGTGTCCACTGCTGCCAACAATTTCTAACGGCACACTCCGAACAATCCACCTGGCCAGCAACATGGCGCGTCGACCAGCCTGCACTTTCCATCCCGATGATCAGGCCTCTCTCAAACTCGCTTAACTGTGAGAAATGTTTTCTAGCACGTTTACCTGGCATGTTTCGCTTATCAAAGTCTTCCTACAATCGGCGGGTAATCGTCACGTTCAATGAATCTTTGAATTTGCGCTGGCTTATATAGCACCCTCTTCCTGATTGTAGCGCTACCTCGGTGTGTATGAGCATGCGTATTGGCACAAAACTTGGATCATTTGCATATTACATTACGCTGTACTTATTTGCAAAGTTTCGAGATTGCACTTAGCTTCCTTCTTCGGTCACTATTTTCAATGTTCCTGAGTGTATATATATATATATATATATATATATATATATATATATATATATATATATATATATATATATATATATATATACATACATACATATATATATCGTTCAAATTTTCAATCGTTAATAAAATACTTTCAATTTATCCATCTATTATAGTTCAAATGCATTTTTTAAAACTTGTAATGAATGACACGTGATGTTATTACAGTTTTTTTCAAATATTAATTCATTAATTTTTTAATTAATGAATAAATAGTAAACAAAATAATAGTCCAGCACCATGTACAAAAAGGAAATCCGCTCATTGTGTCCTGTAGCGCAATCGATAGCGCGTTGGATTTCTTATTCAGAGGTCGTGGTTTCGAATTCCACCTGGGATGGCTCAATTTCTCAGAATGTGATTTCTTTTTTACTATACGGTTTTATTAGAATAGTTAAATTTAATTAATGAATAAATAGTAATAAAAACAAACAAAAAATAGTCCAATACCATATGTAGAAAGGAAAATGCAAAATTGCTTTCTATTTTGTAACTTTATATTGTGATTCTGTAACTTTATATTGTGATATTAATTGCAACTATTTAATAAAAAATAACTAAAATAAATTTTTCTTTATTGACCTAAGTAGGAATTGACTTAATTTTTTTTTAAATTACTTGTTTTGCACAATTTTGAAAAAACACGGTGCACGAATTTAACGAATTACTATTTTTTTACACGAATTTTTTGTTCTAGCATGAATTCCAAAAAAATTTGGGGATTCATGTCCACTGGATGAGGACAATTTGATCGAATTCATGACAGGTTATGATAATAAAAGAGTCGATAATGGCAAAGTCGAGGGTGAAATTTAGCTATTAATACCTGATTTAATTCGCGAGGGCTTGAAATTTGCTACAAGTATGGAACAACATTTTCTAATCTTGATCCCCTTAAATTTTCAACATAATCTTGAGTTTTGGGTTGCAGGTTGTCACACACACAAGAATTATATAAGTAACTTGAGCAATAAATAGCTGCTAGAAACAGACTTCGTAACAATAACTAACTGAGGCTGACGAACGAAATTCTTCATTTGAATCAAAACCCACTGTTGTGTTATTGACATATCTAACACATCTAGTGCTGATAGTATTTTTTATCCAGTTAATAATACACGTGAACGCTTGTTATCAAGAAGAAATGCATAGTTGTTAGTTTTAGTATAGTTTTATTCCTAATTTCAATTATAATTTTTGTGTGTTGAATATACTTAAGGTATCCGAACACGTTCGGAGCATTTTTTAACAAAATAACATATTTAAACATTATAAAGGCTTTTTTAGGACTCAATACCAATAAATACTAATATTTAACTAACAATATTTAAAATAAATTGCCTAAATTTCACAGAAATCACAATTATAAGTGAAATTTTAGCAACATTTTTGTAAAACTTCAAAGCAATTAAAGAAAAAAGTAATAAACTTATATTAGTAAAAATATTAACAAAACAATCTAGATGTATTTATCTAGAGAATGTACTAAAATTTTAATGTTTTATTAAAATTTGAAAATTTTAGAGTTGATTGAGGAAACATTATAAGAAAAATCACATTCTTTTTGAGACCATTATTTAAATAACAAGCCCTAACTCAAAAAATATTCACACAATAAGCAATATTTTAGTACATTCTCTAGAAAATAGCATAAATATCAGGTTCAAAAAGTTTTATAGAAATACATATGTAATATTTTGAGTAATCAGACTCGCCATGATAGATTTCGAGTAATTTAAATGCCCACTTCTGGGGTAGAGCAAAGACCCACTTCCGGTTTTTCTAACTTAATAAAATTGATTGTAGCTTGGCCTCTAGGTAGAGTAGAAACAAAACAAAATCTGTTTTGTAAAGCCAAAAGATGGCTCTATTCAATAAAAGAGAAAACAAAAATATCTGTCTTGACCGAATTTCGTCATTTTCAACGTGTTCGGATACCTTAAAGAATTAACTTTCACTGTGCGCTAATTAAAATTTTTTTTTTTGTAAAAAAATGAATTGTTTTTGTATTATAAATGTGTAAGATAAATTTTATTATTACTTTTTTAGTACGATTTTTTTTGGGAAAATATTTAGAGATTTTTCATCTTACACGATTTCTTAAAATTGTGGAACACATCTCTAAATTTACCATAGGTGACATATATTTATTTACACAATTTATTTTTGCACGGATTTCTAAGGAATGCATCTACCGTGTAAAAAGAGTAGGGTATATATTCTACAATAAAATAGTTTAGTCTTTTGATTCTAAGAGACTTTTTTTGACTGTTGCTTTGTGGACGAAAGAACAAGTTAAACTCACCAGAGAGTGCTTATCTCCTTGTTCATGCAAAGTGGCAACCGTAAACCATTTATGGTAAAGGACGAATGATAAGAGAGCTGCATTGTGAGATGAGTCTGGAGCCACAGTTCTGAAGAACATTGGAAAGTTTTCCCGATCACTAAGAGCAGGAGATGTGGCTCCATAGGATATCTATTGAAAATATAAATATAATATAAATAATATAAATATTATATAAATAATACATATACATATACATACATACATACATATATATATATATATACCTGATACTAATTTTATACCTGATACTAATTTTTATCCACAATATCTTAATTTAATACAGACAAACAGTAACAACAAGGAAGCAAATTTTCTTGACATACATATCAAATTAATAGATAATGTAATAGTTTCTAATATTTATGATAAAAGAGAAGATTTTAATTTCAATATAATAAAAGTTCCGCATTGGGAGAGTAATGTACATATTTCTATATTTAGAAATATTATTATTAATTATATACAACGCAATAAATTTCTAGTGTCAAAAAAATCAGAAATAATAAATAACTATAAACATTTTACTAAATATTGCTTAAATCAGAAATACCCAATTCCTTTTATTAATAGTTATATGAATAAAGCTAATCAATATTGTAAGGATTAAAAATTCTTAGATTAATTATAGTTTAATACTATAAATTTACACATTTCATAGTTATTATAGTTACCTCCATATTCTATTATTAGTTAAAATTATTATTATTATTTAATTCATATATACTCTAGTGTCTCTAAAGTTATGGTTTTCGTAACTCTTTTATTAATTTTTGCTTTCTATTATTTTTATACCTTTTGTTAAGTGCTACATTTCAGCCATTCTCATGCTTTGAATCTGCATTAGGGTTCAGAATCTGGCAATAACTTATTTATTGCACTCAGATTTAGCGCGGGCTCTGCATTTTCAAGTGCAATTTTTAGGTAAGTTACCTCTATTTTGTAATGGATTCAGATATTCCTATCCATTACTTTCAATAGGTTTTTGCTCAGTATTATTTACATAAAGGGGGAAGGTTGGCTGGCCAATAAACATGTTCAACCCCACTTTTTATATAATTTATATATTAGCTGTCCTAAGTCAGCAATGTTTATAATACTGCAGCATCCATTTTATAATTTTTCATCTAGTGTCCTTCATTGTATGTTCTCTTTACTGTCTCTGTGTTTTTTTCGAATGTGATTGGTGAATGTTTATCTCTTGTCTGTAGAGAATTAGACTATATATACATATATATATAACACAATCTGCTGCAGAACATATGTGCTATGATTTATATGAAAACTTTTATTATAAAATTTTGAATATTCAAATAGTTCTTTATCTTCTTGGATTTAGATAAGGGTTTTTTGGTGAACCAGCCATCTCAGTATACAAATCTTCATTTTTATTATTTATAGTTTATTTTTTAAAAAAGTTATTTCATAAGTAAAATTGTTAAGACATTAGAGACATTTTTTTTATTTTATATTATATGTGAATATATATTTAAGGATTTGCATTCGAATGGTTTGAAAAATATATATTAATATAGGTTAATACATTTATTTTATGGTTTTAAATATTAAATTGATTTTATTTTGTAATGTTATTGCTGTTAAGGTATCCGAACACGTTCAGAGTACTTTTTGACAAAATAACATATTTAAACATATAAAGGCTTTTTTATAGGATTCAATACCAATAAATACTAATATTTAATCAACAATATTTAAAATAAATTGCCGGAATTTCATAAAAATCACAATTATATGTGAAATTTTAGCAATATTTTTGTAAAACTTCAAAGCAATTAGAGAAAAAAGTAATGAACTTATATTAGTAAAAGAATTTTCCAAAACAATCTAGAGGCATTTATCTAGAGAATGTACTAAAATTTTAATGTTTTATTAAAATTTGAAACTTTTAGAGATGATTGAGTAAACGTTATAAGAAAAATAACGCCTTTATGAGACCATTATTTTAATAACATGCCCTAACTCAAATAATATTCATACTATAAGAAATATTTTAGTACATTCTCTAGAAAATAGCATAAATATCAGGTGCAAAAAGTTTTATAGAAATACATTTGTAATATTTTGTGTGATCAGACTCACCATGATAGATTTCGAACAATTTAAATGCCCACTTCTGGTTGATCAAAGACACACTTCCGGTTTTTCTAACTTAATAAAATTGATTGTAACTTGGCCTCTAAGAAGCATAGAATCAAAGCAAAGTATGTTTTGTAAAGCCAAAATATAGATGTATTAAATAAAATAGAAAACAAAAATATCGGTCTTGTCCGAATTTGGTCATTTTCAACGTGTTCGGATACCTTAAAGTATTAGTTAACACTAGAAAAAGAAAAGAAACTTAGTATATACCATTATTGCCCAAAAGTCAAAAGCAGTCAAAACGACTACATTGTGAAAGAATAACTAATGTGTAAAAAATTTGTTTAAAATTAATTTTTAATATTTTTTTATGTTATTTACAGCCATATAAAAAGTTATTAGTAAGTATTAACAATAAAAAAATTTACTTAATTTGAAAAGAAATATATTCTAAGAAATTCTAAGAAATTGTGTCATTATATACATAATTGTTTTTCTAATTGAAATTAAAAAACAGTCAAAATGTCTTCCTTGAGAAATCTAGTGTTAAAAGAAAGTTACATACTTTTGATGACTTCGAATGAATTTACATCACTTTCAAAGTTAAAAAAAATGGGAAAATTGTACTTTATGAATTATTAAATATGGGATTTCAATAGAATCAAACCAATTTTCTTATGAAATTTTCATTGATGGCAAAAATGAAATGAAAAAACATTATTTGAATATTTCTTAGGGTAATGCCATGCAAATTGCTGTAATTACAATTTGCCATTCTTAATTTTTATCATTAATCATTATCTACCCAAATTCCATAGAACGAACAACTTTTATGCTATTAACAGGGTTACCACATATATAGAAATGAAGTAGAGAAATTATGTAGCATAATTTTTGAGCTAAATATTATATCTTTGAGGTAAGTTGACTCGCACAATTTTCAAAGTAAATATATATTTGTAATTTCATTTATTACTTAAATTTATATTCACAAAATGATGAAAACTTTGAGGAATTTTTTGGAAAACTGATTTAGATAAAATGCTCATAGAATTCATTATAATCACTAACTAATTTTTAATTAAAAATAGACTTATACACTACTCTTAAGCAAAACGACTCTTTTTATTTATCAAATAATAATAATAATAATAATAAATACAATAACAACGTAAGTTTGTTATTAAAAATGTCACGGTACTAATACACGGAAATAAAACTCACTAAATTATATTAAATAAAAATTTTCTGAATTGATATTTTAAAAACATATTTAAGATTAAGTAGTTGTTTTTTACTTCTAATTCTTATAAAACTGAATTTATCACAACAGGATTCAAACAGGTTGAAGACAGAGTTTTTCTCATATCTTAATAAAATGAACTCATAGGAATGAAGAGATTTTCATTGCTAAGAAATTCAAAATAAGACATTTTTGAAGTGATAACTTCTATTGGCGCGATTTATTTGAGAGTGAACTTAAATGAACCTCACGCTCGGGAATGTAACGCTAATTCGGCTCTTTTCGTCTTCAGTCGGACATACTCACCGCTAAAAAGAAAAGGAGGGACTTTTTCCCCGCCACTCTGAAAACTGGTAGTATGTATCCCCCCAATAAAAGTAAAAGTAAAGCTCCTAGCTTCGATCTAAGTGGGGTCCCCCCCTCACCTCTTTCTAGGGCAGGGGTGGCCAACCCAAATGACCTCGTGGGCTTCTTCAGAAAAACTTTACAATCCCGCGGGCCGCATGTAAAAATATATATCTTTATATAAGATTTGGATCCAATACAAACATTTTTGGAGGGAAAATTTACAACAGACTGATATATTATTATTGTTTTTCATGTATACCAACATAGATAGAAAAATAATAATTATGCAATAGTCAAATAATGTGTTTCATTTATTTAATTAGTGAGATATTTGTTTCTCAACTATTTCACTTAGTTTTTGCAAGTCGATCCCAATGCATGCTTATTTGCGTATCGTAATTGATGTTGCAGATTTTCATGCATTAAGTTTGAGCACGATTTATGTTTGATAAATTTCGATTCAGAAAAAAAAAGAGATTAGCAGTAACAGAAGCAGCGTGATAAAATAATAACAGTTATGGGTTTTATTTTTTAAAAAAAAAAAAAAAAAAAAAATAAAACACTTTTTAAACAAAAAATATTTTACAAAATAGTCGAATTTCGTAAAGTGGTAAAGAACCTCGCGGGCCGCAAAATTATTCAATGCTGGCCACATGCGGCCCCCGGGCCGCTGGTTGGACGAACCTGTTCTAGGGTAATGAATGCGGGATTCTTCCTAATTCTAGTTGACGCATGAAAATGAAACGTAATATTTTTAAAGATAGTCTTAGAGAGAAAAAGTAATCCTACACTAAAATTAAACACAAAATGTAGAAAAAGGACACATTTTTATAAAGAGTGTTTTTTTTCCAGGTATAGAAGTTTAAGTTGGCATTACTTTCCAAGATGGCGACCGATTTAACAGTTGTCAAGTGATTTATTCTCAGTTTGGTTTGGCAATTCATCAAAACGATCATCAAGCAAGGCGTAGATTCGTTGAATGGGCCCAAAACGAGATTGCCGTTGTTCCCGATTTTCATAAGCGAATTTTGTTTAGCGATGAAGCGCACTTCTGGTTGAATGGCTACGTCAACAAACAAAACTGCCGCATTTGGAGTGAAGCTAATCCACAAGTGTATGTCGAAACACCGTTACATCCAGAAAAACTGACTGTTTGGTGCGCTTTATGGGCTGGTGGAATCCTTCTTCAAAAACGATGAAGGCCACAACGTTACAGTCAATGGTGATCGGTATAGAGCCATGATTACTAACTTTTCATTCCTGAATTGAACAATCATGATGTCCAGGAGCTGTGGTTCCAACAAGACGGCGCAACATGTCACACAGCTCGTGCCACAATCGATTTATTGAAAGACACGTTTGGTGACGCCTAATTTCACGTTTTGGACCTGTGAATTGGCCTCCAAGATCTTGTGATTTAACACCGCTAGACTATTTTCTGTGGGGCTATGTAAAGTCATTGGTTTATGCGGATAAGCCACAAACGCTTGACCATTTGGAAGACAACATTCGCCGTGTTATTGCCGATATACGGCCACAAATGTTGGAAAAAGACGTCCAGATTGGACTACATCCGAGCCAGCCGTGACAGTCATATGCCAGAAATCATATTTAAAATGTAATGCCACAAGATTATCTTTCGAATAAAAAAAATTCATGTCAATCGAATAATACATCGTTGTTTTATTGAAATTTAAAGTTCTATACCTCTAAAAAAACACCCTTTAGAACTAAGTAAATAGTATTACTATCATTAGGAATATTGCATGGATCTTAAGAATAGAAATCTATTTTTGTAAGCGAATCGGAATAGCAATGAACAAATAGTTCTATTAATCACATTACTTAAATATACTTTGAGTCTAAAAAGAAAATTAAAACAATTAAAAACTTAAAATAACAAAATTAAGTATGCAGGTATTAAGAAAAAGTTACACTAAATAATTTAAATACAAGAAAACAAAATATAATTAAGAAGACTTTCCTTGCAGCAGCACTAGATATACTTGTACAAAACTCCCAAACAATGACAAAAAAGAGCTAGTATAAGCCACAGTTTAGGTGATATAAATCTTCTGATTAAATCCCTTTTTAAAGGTTTTGACCTATAGATTCCTCTCTTCCCAATCAACTACTAGTTTTACTATTCCTTTACTTGAATTAATTCATGGATAGAATTGAATATTGTTAAATTACAACCAAAATTCAAAAAGCCGGATCGGGTCTTCTGAACAAACTACCTATGATTTTAAGTGGGAACATTAAAGTAGAGTTTTCAAAAGGGAAATCAAAACCTTTAGTTGATTTTTTAAAATCAAAATTCAATTTAATTATGCCAAATGATCCAAATGAAGCACGAGGAAGTACGGAACAACGCTTGAAGGAGTTTTTATAGATATTTAAACAAAATTTTGAGTCTCTAAAGGATTTATATCCTATTTCAGCTACTATAAACCAATAGTTTCTTTCTTAGAATACAATTAATTCCCAAATATGATTGTATATTTCGCAGATAAATACGTACTACTTTATGAGTACAGACATATGAATAAATAATTTTATAGGACAATACTAACATCTTGTTTTTTATTCATAACTAAACCCTGAAATAACATTACAAAATTTGAAGTTATCTCTTCTATCGTGTGGTCATAAGCACACGCACTTTTTTATGTTTATATTTTGTCGTATATGAATTTGAACATTCAATTTTTTATACAGAAATCACTTTCTTAATAAACTTGCCGGCTGGGTGGCGTGGTTTGTTTGTCGCTGGCCCTTTGCACCTAAGGTTGTGGGTTTGACCCCGGCCCAAGTCGGTGGATTTTTATGATGCAGAGAATCGACAGCGGCCATATCGTATGATTATGCGACATGTAAGAGATTCCTAGAATGTTTGTTTGGCTTAGGTGCTCTAGGCAAAATTAAAGCCTAGTACTGGTTCGCAACGTTAGAGATCAGGTGCCTCCCTCATGGGAGGAAACTGGGCATCAAAACTACCTTCGGTGATTGGTATCCAACTACATGGTGCCGCACTAAAAAGAGATACCAGCTTTCGAGGAATGTACTAGGTTTGCAATGGAAAAACACCAAACGGCAGCCATTAGAAATAAAAAAAAATTTCTTTAGAAGCATTGCTTGGCAAATTGCATGATCTAGGAATCAAATTAATAAATATTTTAAAATAAATATATGAATTATAGTTAAAAAAAACTAAAAAACACCATTTTAAATATAGTTAATCGAACTAAGTTGCAACTTAATCTTTTAGTCGCCAGATCTGGAAATAGTCACCAAATCTGGAAATGGGATCTGAAATTAGTCGCCAGATGCGGGATTGGATCTGAAAATGGGAAATCGTTAATCCTGATGACCCTGATCAGGACAATGGAGCAAACTTATTACATTCTTGTATTGTCATCGGTTCTGGACAAGTGAGCAAAATTTCGAATTAATCTCACCTTTTAAAGTGGGTAAACATTGAGTTCAAGATTCCATTACATAAGTGAAGCTAATAAAAGGCTGTTAAAATAACTGTTATTAGTGATCTAATTTAATAAAATATTGCATTTCTTTTACGGTTATTAGTTAACTTAGTTGTGCCAACTTTTTTTAGAACTTAAAAATATGTTCTCAACAATAAAATATGTAATTAAACCTGAATTTTGCTACTTACTTGAACAATATTCCATCGACTAACCACTCTAGCAAGTCTTTCGGTTACTTCAGATGATCCAGTTCCAAGAATCGTTGTCATAACGGGTTGACGGTAAAGTGAGTGAAAAAAAGCGTCAACAGAAACTCCAGAATCACACTAAAACACACACAAAAAAAAAACACACCTTATGATGAAAAAGTACTTATAAGTAAGAAGACATGAAATCAATTTTAAGTCTAGAAATGACATTAATGTATTTGTTTTGATAACTTTATATCCTAAAAAAAATAAATATCTTTGTATAAAGAATAAAAAGTAAGTTAAACGCTAAAGTAATTAAGTAATTGAAATGTAGTTTTACTATTTTAACCTATGTTAGTTTACCTATGTTAAATTTTGATAATTTTTTTACCAATGAAGCTGCATTTTTTAGTGACTTAGCCATTACAGACACAGCAAGACCCCAAACGGAAGAGCCATTTCATAGTGGCCTCATCTAGCGGCGGCTTCTTTACCAAATTTGGATGCTTGAGTTCAATTGTTTCTAAATTCAAACTCTCGTCGGATGCTAAATACAGCCATGAATTAATTTTGCAGATAGTATCATACATTTCTCGAGTGATTATTATTTCTCATAATTATGATACTCGAGAGCTTTGGGTATCATAAATTGAAATTATAGATATCTTTTACATGCCACATAATCATATGACATACGTGCCTACGATTTTCACATCAGGAAAGTCTATCGGCTCCAGCCAGAGTCGATCCCGCAACCTTAGGCTTACAAAGTGAGCATGATAAGCCAACAGAGCAGACAAATTTTGATAGTGTAAGATGAATTTGTTTCAGGAATCCGACTACGTTCGGAACCTGATTTTGCAAAAGCGCATAAATGGATAATTTTCATGATATTTAGTGTCACTTAGATTAGAACATATGCATAAAATCGTTTTAAGGACATTTTGACAAAAAAAATATTTAAGTACAATATTTAGGCAAAAAATTAACTTAGAATAATCTTTTTTCCAAATGCTCTCCTTTTGTGAAGAATGCTTCTATTATAATAATATTTTGCCTGTGTATAGCTCAGACCTCTCTACAGAGGCTCAACTGGAATTTTTGAAATATATAACTTAGAAGTGGGTTTATTCATATTTTACGACAACAGAGGGGAGCAGTTTTAAGAAAAAAACGCGAATAATTATTTCAATTGGTGGTAACTCTGAAAATAGTGTGAATTTTTCAGAAATTCTAGTTGAGCTTCTGTCCAGAGGTCTGAGCTATATACAGGCAAAATATTACTATAATAGAAGCATTTTCACAAAGGAGAACATTTTGAAAAATATTTATTCTAAATTAACTTTTTCCGAAATGTTGTACTTAAATAATTCTTTTTGTAAAAATGTCCTTACAACAATTTTATACATGTATTCTCTAATCTAAGTGAAACTAAATATCATGAAAATTATCCATTTATGCGCTTTTTAGAATCACGGTTCCAAGCGTAGTCGGATACCTTAAAAATGAGAGCATACAAATTTTCAGACTTAAGCAAATTTTAACATTAAAATACAACTTTTCTTTTTCGATTTAATTATGTTTTTCTTCAACAAAAGAGTTTTCAGCAAATATTAAATACATTTTCTTCAAAAATTAAATTCTATTTCACAAATGCGTGGTAATTATTCTCCTAGTTATGCAAGAACGATCCACCTAACTAGCAACAACAATTTTCCCGAAAGGAGTATAATTTATCAAGCAGTTCTAGCGAGTGACATGCTTTTGATCGATGCTTTTACTTTCGCTACATTTAAGTTTAAATTTCTCGGTGCAGAAAAGCCGACGCTATTAGTTCTTTTCTCCAGTGTTGAGGAAATGCTCGGATACTTTTTTAAGAAATCGCATAAGTAAAAAAAAATAAGGGTAATATACTACTGTATTTAATAGCTGTACAATATATGTTCTTACACAGAAGCTCAGATTTCAGAAACTAAGGGATTATTATGTAAAATTCGACACTACACATAAATTGATTCAGCATTTATGCTTATAAAGCAAAACTCACCCCCTCATCTGTTTTATTTTTGCTGTTACTATGAATTAACTTTTTTTGTGATTTTAGAAAACAGAAAAAAGCATTACCGGCTATTCAATTTTGAACAACAAAAAAGAAATAGACACAGATCCGAAATTTGAAAGACATATATATCGTAAAAATTATGAACATATGTAACACTATAAGAAGTTTTTTAAAGAAGAATAGAGAGAGAGCTGAATTTTTATACTGAAGGTATATTTACATGTTATTTTATTTGAGAGTTGAGGACCTTAGTATATAGTTCTCAATATAATATAAACTTATTTAACCCTTTGATGTGTGTGTGTGAATACGAGAAATTGGTGATTGTCGTTTATTGAATTTTAACCTTATCTGATTTTTTTATACATAATGTTAATGTAGAACGTATATCGAATGCAATTACGTGAACGAGAACGTTTAGGGGGAAAAAAGGAATTGTGTCAAATGAATTGGCATTAATGATAATGCATTCCTGAGCTGTATTCTTATTTTTGTTGCTGATTTCAGTTATTGTGTTGTGTAATAATACGTTACTGTTCTTTCTCACATGTTTTCTGTTATTCAGTTAAAATATAATTTTTTTGCTATAATAAAGCATATTTGAACAAATGAAAACAAACGCCAGAGAAAAATACACATTAATCCAAATTGAACTGACACCTAGATCCAAAAACTACGTATTTTAAGGTATCCGACTTTATGATATTAAATGTCACTTAGATTAGAATATATGCATAAAATTGTTTTAAGGATATTTTGACAAAAAAAAATTATTTAAATACAATATTTTGGCAAAAAATAACTTACAATAATCTTTTTTTCAAATGTTCTCTTTTTGTGAAGAATACTTCTATTATAATAATATTTTGCCTGTATATAGCTCAGACCTCTTTACAGAGGCTCAACTAGAATGTTTGAAAAATTCACATTATTTTCAGAGTTACCACCAATTGAAATAATTATTCGCGTTTTTTTCTTAAAATTGCTAAAATTGCAAAATATTATTATAATAGAAACATTTTTAACAAAAGGAGAACATTTGGAAAAAAGATTATTCTAAGTTAATTTTTTGCCAAACTATTGTATTTAAATAAATTTTTTGTCAAAATGTCCTTAAAACAATTTTATGTATATATTCTAATCTAAGTGACACTAAATATCATGAAAATTATCCATTTATGCGCTTTTGAAAATCACGGTTCCAAACGTAGTCGAATACCTTAATGTATTTTTCTTATGAATTTTATTTATTTTACGTCTAAACAAACTAAAACAAAAAGTTACATATTTACTCTTAGCAAACTTACAGTCCTGTAAGGGTTAATTAAGAATCAAATTTAGATTTATAAGACGAATAATAACAAACCATTTCACACTTTTCATCCCTAAAAAGAGAACTATTAATTTCTTTTAAGGTTTAAAGAAGGTGGTACTGACCAATATCTTAATTTTGAGCCATGATCGCCTGAGAGGCAGGTGCCAGATCTATAACTTCACTCAAAATTTCTACTCCATATGATAGTAGATAATGAGTTGAAGACTAGTTGTATTTAACGTGACCTCTATTATCTTATACGACGAAATTGTAGTTCTCTGAAACCGGAAATTAAAGCTCACAGTAGTCGAAATTCGACCGTTGTGGTGGGAATATGAAATTGATTGATCGAGGATGGGAATAGTAATGTTACTGGTTAGAATGGTCTGAGAAGACTGAAACGACATATATACAATGTTATGACTGATACAGATCACAATGCATCTCAAGAGTAAGAGGGTATAAGTACAATAGGTTAGAAATATACGTATAGGTTACCATTAATTGAACCAAAAAATTGTTTGAAAGCAAGCATTGCTTCGTTTCATTTGTACCGCAAAGATAAGTGTATGGATTTACGATGGCTATCTGAGTCATGGTAATGATTTTTGGGAAATGTTTTTTTTTAAAAAAATATGTTTGAAATACCAGAATAACAATAATTTAATATAGTAACATAATGGAGGTAGTCAATGTTTTGTATAATGCATGTAAAGTAATCCCAACTTAAAACTGCTACTCCACGATTGGTCAAGCAGTTGGATTTATGTTCTGCGGGGCCATTGAACACCAGTTTCACATGCATCCTTCAAATATATCAGTACACAAACTAATCAGAAATGTTATAACCTCCAGTTATCCTATAACGGAAAGCCTTTTATTAGACCTACCTATCTATCTAAAACACCCGAAGGCCTGCAATGTGTCAAGTCTTGCATTTTTTATAGGTAAAATGTTAATCTTCTGACTTTTTTTTTAGCTGGGATTTTTTCTTAAACAATAGGTAATATTCTTTGAAGTTTCACTTAGAGTAATTGCCCTCTTCTTACAGTGAAAATGTAGTATGCTAATTATTTTCTAAGATATATAAGTGAGAGAGAGAGAGTTACGAGAGCAACTGGATAGATGTTAGTTAAATGAGAAACTAGTGATTAGCAGTGAAGTGATTTGTATCTTGAAAGTTAGATTTATAAATTAGCAGTACTTCGTTTCCTAGATCTAAGCACTTATTAATGTTAATAGTGGAATTTACTGTGAAAAGCTCTCGGAGACAAGTCTTACTGACAGTTGGATCCAAGATGCTTACCGATGCTTCTGCATTTTATGGAGGCAAATGTTCAATGTTTGCAATCCTTCAGATAAGTTACATTTCGCTTATTTAAATACTGGTTGTGATCATCCTTATAATTTCTAAGTAGGCTTAAATTCATAAATAAAAACATTAGTTTAATGATTTATGTTTATGGTAATTCCTAGTGTTCTGTGTCATGGCATCTACTCCTAGATGAAAGATAGGGTTCAAGTCATAGCCTCTCGATGCGGAACCAACGGAGCTTTATAGTCAGGCTTTGGAAGGACTACTACAAAGTGTTTCATATCTGTTTCACTTATTAACGTATCTCGTTCCCAGTTGTATAAAGATCTGCAATGTGACTATAGAATTAGTCTCATGAACTATATAAATACCTCTAGTTTAAGATACGAATTTGCGTCTACATGTTTCATATAATTTTCATGATGGTTTTACACTAAACTCTTACCTGAATGTTTTGAGAATATAAGTTTTCTAAAATTTTACCCACTTTAACTTTGTATGTTAAATATTTCTGTAATAAATTTGACTAAATTATATAACTTTCGTTAAATGCACTATCGAAATTTTGATTAAATTAATTTTTAATGTAAATAACCCCCATTTAAATCAAATTCAGTACAAAAATTAATTTTTTTACAAGTTTCCCTTTATTTATCTAACGACTTAGAAAGGTATATTTCTGAAATTCATTATAAATCTTGATTTTTATGTTGCTATATGCTATTTTATTAGTTGTCATATATTTATGTATTTTTTGTACGTAAAATTATATAGAAAATTTAGAAACTTAATTAAAAATTAATATATTGATAATAATTTTTTCAATGAACGTTAAAATTTTTGTTTAAGATCCAAATTGAAATACCTTATGCAAATATTCCCTGCTTACTTTGATTTTGAATATCTAAAAATAATGAAATTTCATTTGAATGACTTTATAAATACTCATTCCCTTTAAAAATGTAAGTGCTATCACAACATGAGTTGCATGAGTTTATGGATCTGACTTTTAAGAAGAGTAAACAAAGACAAAGAAAAACATAAAATGAGATCAAAAGAACTGAAAAAATGAAGCAAAGTATTTATAGTAATAATTCAGATTTCAGATAGTCTGAAGAAATATGATCATTACTAACTTAATGAAGCATATAATGTAACATTAAGTTAGTTTGCAACATAATGCAACTTTGTTTTTAAAATTGCAGTATTTTTGAACTTTTTAATGTATTTCTGAGCTCTATGCGCGTACAAGTTTCTTCCAAACAGCTTATAAAAATCGGCAATACAGTTTGTTTTTTAAAAAATAAAATGATTTAACACTTTTAAATGTAATCTAATGTTCTTATAACATTCTAAAGATTTTACTACTACTATTACTATTTAAAAAGAAAAGGAGAGCAATTCAAGGTGTGTGTTATTAAGAAATATACAGATATTTTTATTTATTGTGAGAGATTACGTTTTTTCGTACCCTCTGGTGAAAAAAGATTTTCTAAATCTTTTAAATACAATAATGATAACAAAAAGGAGATTTAAAAACGTCCATTAAGTAAGTGATTGAACGTATTGAACCTAATCGTGATTCTTTTCTTAGCGAATATCCATTTTGTTGTAAGCTGTACTTTTATATTACCTTCGAAAAAATTACTTAATCGCATTTGTAACATGATTGATTTTTTTTTAAATAAAGGAAAGTGCTCTCTTGGATGAAATTTCACCATTAGTAGTGTTAACATTTTTTTTTCTGTGATAACATTTAAGGTTCAAGGACGCGTGTGCTTGTGTTAGATATATAAATCACCTTTTGTATTCCTATTCCTTTTGTGTCCTTGGATTTATTTTATGAAAAACAACTCTTAATTAACCGTATTCTATAAAGATGAAATTCAGAGCAAAGATAGTTCATTTATACAATTAGCGAAGTTTCCGAGGAATTACTTAGGATTCGTACGTATATATAGCAAATTATTTCAGAATATTACGTATTATTAATGAATGATAAAAAGACACTTCATTGCTAAATTTAGTTTGTGTGAGTTAAAATGATCTAAGCAAGATATCTGAAACAAAGCTTACAGTTAATGTTCATAAATGAGTAATAAACTGTAAAAATAATAAATGTTGTAATATAAAATATTAAATTTACAGGAGTAAAATTAAAATTTCTCTCGTTGAAAAGACCCCAGGAACAAAAGAAATTAAGCTTTCTTCTTATTTAAATAGATTTTAAACATATTTTTCTCTTCTAACTTATGATTAAATACCTAAAATCACACATTTATATATCACTCGTGACCCTTTTAGAAAACAACGACCGTTTGTCCCTTTTAAATTCAACTCATATTACATGCACATAATTATTGATTAAAGTTCTACATATGTTGTTGAAAAGACAGAATAACTTTTATGTTTGTAGCTAGATATTGCTTTCTGGTGCTTGCTTACCATCTCTTCTCTCCCGATCCATTCATTATTCTAATTAGGCTTCTAAGCTCTAGAGACTCTGATAATGTAATTTTGCAAGAAGTGTTATTAATTCTAGAGGTACTCACCAGTGGGATTTTATTTGGTGCTATTTGATGTTTGCAGTCATCGTCGAGTGGTTATCAACAAATATTCTATGGAAAGTATCTTATTAATGAGCTTTGAAATTTCGAATCTGATTGTTAATCTGGAATCAATCTGTTTGAATAGAATTCGTTCCATTTCATTTTATTAGATTTGAATTGTTATAACAATGAGTAATATTGATCCATATTTTCAGATTTAACACATTATATTACAAAATTCACCTTGTAATATAATAGTTTAACTAATAATATAATAAGTTTGTAATATATAATTGTTTACATAATTTATTTTGTTGAAAATAAGAGTTTATCCTGCTTATCATTTAGATAATGAAATACTGTATGATATATAATCTTTAGATAATTCATCTAAACATACTACTTCAAAATATGCATTTTATTCTTATAGAATATAAGCTAATCATAAAATAAGTAAAACTACGAATAATAATAAAATATTGTTACGAATGTTGTGTAATTAATGCTTAAAATAGAGTAAATAATTTGTATCTGTATGTTTAATATATTAATATTACTTTCTATTGTATTTATTTTATGATACAAATTGTAATATTTGCAAGCAACGCAGCCCCTTACATTATAATGCCGATTTAATTGAAACTTGGCGAAATATTGGCGATACAGCCAAGTTGAAATCATTTTTAGTGACCAAATTTGGCTAGTAGGGGACCACTGTGGCGGGTTGATGCCTATATGGATGCTTCTGGAAATTACTGGAGAAATCTATAACATCACGATCTACGTCATAAATGGATTTTTCGAGAAAGCGCTGGAAGGTAGACACGCAGACTATACATAGCAGTTGCTTGCTGAAACTGAGTCAGTATTACTTCAGCTGTTGAAGAACTAACTAGAGAGCGATTGATTGCGGATAATTTTTATCATTATGTAAGATGTATTAAAGCCTTCTGAGACTTATAGTGCAAATTTTACTGTTGTGTCCTGCATTTTTTAAGGATTGTTTTTCTACAATAAATTTTCATCGTTGTTAAAGAACTATTTTACTTTTTAAATTGATAGCATAAAATCCACAAACCCCGATCAAAATAGCAATGTGTTTTTTCTTAAGAAATATTCTAGGAACTTTATTTGTCGCTATTTGGTATTGTTGTCAACGAATTATTATCACACACCCAGAACAAATACCCTATAGAAAGCCTTATTCTATCATTTATGTGAACTTTTCAATTCTAACCTTAATTGTTAAAGTAGCACTAATGTAAATATTCTCAATTTTTTAAAAAAATATGAAACTTAATAACAAAATAATATTGAAATATGTTACCATTGTTTAAATATTATATCGTAAAACTTCTTAAATTTGATATCCTTCAGTAAACTGTTTTTGTGTAATCATAAGTACATTTACAATTTTAATTCGATATCGAAGTACAATAAAATACGTAAAATGTACTCTATACATCACAGTTAGATAGGATGGATTGCAACACATTACAATTTTCTTATGAAAATTCAGGTGAAAAATTTATATGATCATTACGAATAAGCTAGATTATTTTTTTTATTATTTTTTTTTTTATCTTCATTTTTCAATTAAAGATTATCATAAAATTTGTTTTGAGTAATATATATATATATATATATATATATATATATATATATATATATATATATATATATATATATATATATATAAATATATGCATCTTGAACGCAAATCACACATTCAGAAATAAAATATTTTGTTTTATTATCTCCTTATTTATAGAAGTGAAAATAATATTTAAAAATGGGAATTGATATCCAATTTGATTCTTTTACAGTAAAAAGAGGGCACAGCTTATTTTATATTGATAAATTCTGCGAATTTTAAATTCTCTTACTGCATGTCTATATGATTTGGTTTAAAGTCTTTACTACTTGTTACATGACAGAACTTCATTTGAAGAACGAAATATTAAATGAAGATGCTTAAAACTGTTACAGCATTGTTCTTTTTTCGAATAAAAGATGATAGATGTAAGTATAGTTCTTACTTCAATTAAGGCACGAATCTAATTGGAATCGCTTAGCTAAAGGAGGTTGTGGGAGACTTGGTGGCAGTTATAGAAGTAGTGAAAAAGTAAGGCTAGAGCCAATCCAGAATGCGCTGAAAGCCGCTAGATTGTAAAGTAGCGCGCATTATCAAATACAATCAGTTAAAACATAGTTAATTGAATTAAATTAATAGTTTTACACGAATTAAGACTTAAATGAAGTTTTATCAATTCATGAAAATATGTGTCACTAGAAAATTTTGCTCGTTACAAAGAGTGCGTGATAATTTTTTTTACTGTACGATGTTGAAATTTTCCTTGAAACGTATTTTTTTAGTCTTACGTCTTCAATTTAATAAACTACCAAAAATTAATTAAAACATTTGAAAATAAATTTATAAAATGAAATTTTTGGAAATAAAAAAACAATGCATTTTTCAAAAGTAAAAAATATTATCCGGAATTTAGAAACGAATATTTCTGTCGTTTTCATCATTAAAAAATAAATTTAAATACCATTAAGCATTTAAAAACTCATATAGCTCAAAACAAGTCAAAACATAAAAGAAAATAGTTTCCAAATTTCGTTAATAATAAAAAAAGTAAGAGCTAGTAGCAATTATTAGCACATATTTCTTTTGATGCAATCTTGATTTATATCATTGAAATGAAGCAATTAATTGTGAATTTTAACATTCCCGACTAAGATTAATTGTTTTTCATTTTTATTAATTTAGTTACAAGATAAATGGATATTATAAACTGTAATTTATGCTTTATTTAATCAATAGTAAAGCGTGAATCAAAATTTTAGTTATTGGATTGAAATATTTTAAATCGATATTGGTAATATGTAAAAGTTTAAGAATAAGTTATCAGTTTAGATATCCCTTTTTCTTTTCGATTCGCTAGTGAATTCGTAATTTATTGCTAGTTGATTACTGAGCAAAGAAAAATTCCCTTTAAATTAAATTTATTTCTCCAATAGATAAGTCGAGTTATATTTCTTTTGTTTACTACAGGTAGTTTTGCTTAGATTCAAAACTCCATAGAAAATTTGAATATTTTGCTGAAGTTTCATTCTTACTTGCAGTAGAAAAAGAGAATAAATAGGTTTACAGATTATGGTATAGAAGTGGTGGAAGCGAGAATTTTTTTGCATCAATACTAACACTGATAAATTTGTGTAAGAAAAAAAATACGAATAAAAAGAAAAATACTTCATAAAGATTGATTGTGCAATGTAATGTTTTTTCACTTAGGAAAAGCGTATTCAACAATTAATATTAAAATATTTTTAATACTGTTTATGTGTGTGTGTGTTTTAAGTAATTTATTTAAAATTAATTTACATTTATTATATATTTTGTGAATTTAATAGTGTCTAATGTTTTCAAATACTATGTTAAATTATTATTTTCTTTTGTAAGCCATAGCATCTTAATAATAATAATAATAATAATAATAATAATAATAATAATAATAATTACTATGTCAATAAAGTAAAAACCTAAGAAAATTTTCCAACATTTGACGCGAATCTAACACACTCTCCCACAAATGTTACCACCTAAAAGTATAACAATAACAATTCGTAATAAGATTCATTACAAATGACATTAATATGCAAAAACTATCTAGTCTTGGATAACATATTAAAATATTTTTTATCATTTAATTTGACAAACGTAGTGTGATATTTTCTTTAATGAATCACTAGAAAGTTTTAGTCGGCAATTAACTTTATCTTTGATTCTTTTGAATTCCGTGCTAAAAGAAGTGTGAAAAAAGTTATATGGAGCAGGTGAATTTAAAAAAACAAACTTCAGAACTCTAAATTTTTATATTTTATATTATTTGACTGTACACAAGAATTCCTGTACTTTAGTTCATTATTATTTTACCAAAGCTCCGAATATCTTCTTGCTTCTTTTTTATGGATACAAAATGAAATTTCTGCTATGTGCAAAAAGAATAACTTTTGAGATTTGAGACTTTGAGATATTTTTATTTGACAATATTCTAGCTGATGCACATAGTATATATTTTTAGCTACCACAGTTAATCGTAGAATGTTTAGAGTCATACAGCGATCTTCTTATGCAAAAATTTGGTTAGTAAACTAGTTATAATAGTCAAAATCTCCAAAAAGTGCATTAGTGTTTGCAATCCTGTGTTATATTTCCAATCCCGGGATTAGGATTAGACTATTTATGAAAAGTGCTTACACATTAGCATAGTTGAAATTACATAATAAAACTGAAAACATAATTAAAAAATTGGTTTAATATAATTATTTATTGAAGCAAATCAAAACAAAACTTAAACAATCATAAAAAATTGAATAAAATATAGTACATAATGAAATTTAAAATACAAAAACATTTCTTCATTTCTTGTGTTTTTGTAAATAAGCTTTTGAAAAACACAGCTCGTACAGCGTTTCATCATTTAAATGACATATTTTTGGTACAAATTGTCCTGCTTAAGAAAATGCTCGTTCAGATACTAACCTTTATTATTTTTCCAATTTTTGAAAATCACTAATAAACTCTATCCTTATTGTTCTCTTATGCTTACCAAACCAGTTGTTCACTCGTCAATTTTAATTGTAAACTGAATATTAAATGCAAAAAATTAAAATGCGTCTAGTAGTCTAGTACTCAGAATTTAAAATTATTCGGTTTGATAATTTTTTAAATATATTTATCAATACGAAAAAAATAACTACACACAAAAATTCTACGAACATATTTCATAAGAAAAGCATACATTTTCCGAGAATTAAAATCTTAGAAAATTTTGATAATGAACAAAAATTTTAAAATATTATTCATACAAAAATTAAAACCCGGAATTAGTTATTTTAATGCCGGGATTTGAAAAAACCCCACGGTATCCCGGGCTGCAAACCTTAAGGTGCCCATATCAGATATTGATGACGACGATTTATTATTTGAAGAGAAAATTTATAATGTAGCTTATAGTAAATATAAAATTTACATGTAGCTAAGTGACTTGCAAATTATTATACTTAGTTTTAAAATTATAATAAACCAAAATTTATTACCTATTTAATTATTAAAAAGATTTAACGATACTGGATATTCAAATATTTCCCTACGGTGCTCTACAAGAAGTAAATTTCATTTTAACTAAACCTTTTAGTCATGATTGCCTATTAAACGCGTGAAATGAAATACTGTTTCTGAATCGCTCCTTAATATCTTCAAAATATTCCATTATAAATATTTAATCTAGGGTCACATTCCCTTATGAATAAAATATCCAGAGATAAAGTCGTGCAATGTAATATATAACATATTAATTAATCGTTAATTAATGAGAAGTGTAACATTCTACATACTCGTACATATTGTTTGAAATATTGATGAAAACCTCGCTTTCATGATAGTAGAATGTAATCTCTTGCCCACTTTCTATATGATAGTCTTAGAGATATAGTTGAATGATGGACTTGTTTGTTAGTCTTTGATTTAAATGTTAATGAACTTAGAGCAACATAGCAGCCCAACCTAGTATGAGTCGGCAACAATCTCATCAATACTTAAACGGATGCACTCATCAATATTTAAGTTGATGAGAGCTCTGGGACACTAGAGTTGTTTGTTTTTTTATTTCATGTTACCTTTAGGAAGAAGATTTCTATCTCACAAGGTAGATTCACACTAAAACATTTGTTTTAAATTCATTTTTAAGTATAATTGAATAATTATTTTTACTTGGATTCATTCTAAGCAATTTATTTGAGTTCTATGCATCTGAGTTTGATTTATTTGAACGATGTAGCATTCTATAGAAATAATAAACCATATTAATTAGATGTATTCTATAGAATACTTTGACGAGTCTTTCTTAACCATACTTGCAGTTAAAAATTTCCTTCTTATTGTAATTTATACAGGCATATTTTTTGAAAAATATAATGTAACATTTTAGATTATGTTTTTTTTCATATGTTAATATACCTAAATCCTATTAAAGCAAAACAATTTTCAGATTAAGTAATTTTAAAATTTTAATAGACAGAGAGAGAGAGATTTATCCTTTATAAATTAACTTAAGAAATCCAGAAAATTTATAATGTAAAATATTTACAGGCACATAAAATATTATTATTTGTTTGGAAAATTAAAAAAAATTCAGTTTATTGTATACTTAAGAAAAATATAACATATAATTCTAGCCCCCTCCCCCCAAAATAAAATTTTATGTTTTTAGAAAATTTTGGTACGCATACAGAGTGTTTAGAGAACTAATTTAGACTATATTTATATTTATAAAGATTTAAAGTGCAATATTAATGTAGAAATTTATGTGTTCAAAGTTACAATGAACAAAACCTGAAACTTATTCAGTTGATTTATAATGACACTTGCTTCATTCTGAATAATACTTTAATTACTTTTAAAGTACATATGAATGTATCTATTGTTCATAAGCCAATTAATTTGAATACACACCTGCAAATTGAATAATGCATGCTGTACATTATGCAGTTTTCTATTCTATACGAAGGAGAAATAATCTTTATTTCACAGAATATGATAATAAGAATACGTTTACAGTGTGAAAATTTATGTATTTCAGGAATTTATAAACCAAGACTTCGAAGTTGTTCTAAGTAGTTTTGCCAAAGATTTTGTAACGGTATAATTTTAGGTTGATTACGATCAAATTTATATCTATTTCTGAAAAAGGAATTTTTCTAATAGCTTAAATTTTCAGACATACAGCAAAAACAAACAAACATATTTAATAAACAATACTAGCAATGATAAATAATAATTTAATAATACATATAATTATAATATATAGGGATAAATAATAGTGTTCCGTGTTTGGAACCTAATCTCTGTCAGTGACGCATTCTTAACACAAAAATCTGCTCCTTTTGTTACTTCTTTTAAAGTCTAATCCTTTAACTTTTTTTACTGATAAAAATCCATAATTTAAATGGGTATCATTTTTTATGGTACAAAATTTACACAATGCTTATACGTTATAATTACTGTTTTATGACACATTCACTGTTTTATGACACATTCACTGTTTTATGACACATTCACTGTTCTATGACACATTCACAGATTTTTGACAAAGTGTGACTTTTTGAAGCAAGATAGGAGCATTATTGCATTTGGTAGCCTATACCACTTTTTTTCCTCCTGAGAGAGAGGGAGAATGAGGTTCCCAACAACGGTTTTTTCCCTCCTCCTGATGAACTTCATATTGGAAGCTAAGCCATTGCAAACTCGGCGAGTTCCCAAATGGTGGAACCATCTAGTGGCGGCTCTCGCTGCCAAATTTTGACTCTTGATTTAGTTTTAATTCAAGCTCTCATCGGATGCTATATATTTCGTGATTTAATTTTGCCGAGAGTACTAGAACTTAACTGAAACTTAAGGAATCTATTACATGCCACATAATCACATGACATGCGTGCCTACGATTTTCGCATCCAGAAAATCCATTGAACCCGCAACTTTGGGATTATGAAGTGGGCACGCTACCTCTAAGCCACTGAGCCGAACCCCAACAAAGGTAGAGCAGGGGTCGGTAAACCTTAGCTGTTTGAGCAGACGGCTGTGGCCCTTCAATTATCTGCTTCTATGTATTGCTAAAAAATAATTATGTCTACTAAAAATTGTTTTTCTCTTTCTCTTTTCCTTTTATAATTATGTATTGAAAAAAAATTCCCCAGTATTTGCATATACATTTAAGTATCTGACTGGGTTAAGACAGTTACTTCTGTATTAAATTGTTTTCCATTAACAGAGTTTATTGAGAATCAATGAAAATATTAGAATTAGCTCTAGAACTTAATAAAGTCCAATTTATTGGTAAAAATGCAACTATGGGAAAATGCTTCTCCAAATGATTTCAAGCAACGTTTACCAATTTACATACAGGAGCACTCATGAACGGATAAGAGATACACTTAAGCCCCTAATAGAAGTGGCAAAAACATTCCGTATTTTATGATATGCTTAAGGCAGTGCTTCTCAAACTTTCAAAACTGGCGCCCCCCTTATCAATCACAATTTTTATCGCGCCCCCCTTATACATTAATAATGTACTGAATGAAATAATAATGCACTTTTTTTTCACGCTAAAGCAATAATCTTAATTATATATATATACAGTACAAATTCATGACATAAATATTAAATTTTGTATATGTTGCTTTTAAGCAAAAAAAATATTAAGTAATAGGATAATTATTATGTTTTTTTCCTTTCTCTAATTTTTAAATTGGAATATATTGCAAAATGCGGTGGCTGCTTAGAAGGCAAAATATAGATATCAGCTTTTTTTTTTAGAAAGAACTCAGTGGGTCAATTTCTAATCATAAGCATTCCTTTGAAAAATTTGCTCTGTAAGACAAGCCCATGGAAGTCGCTAATACTTATTAAACTTGTTCTTAATTTAGCATTAATTAATTAGTTATAAAATACTCTGTGCAGCACTGATACATTAAAAGTATACCGGCTGAAATACCCGCTATTTGCACGATTTCATTTATAAGAAAATAAAACATTATTGATATAATCGCTGAATTTTAAAGAGAGTAAAGCCAAGTGCGCAACAATGTTTACAAAAATGTAAAATGATTTTTTAAAATCATTGCTCAAATTCACATTAGTTTTAAGAGAACTGTAATTTTAAGCCTCACAGAATTAGCATTTAGAATTGATGTTGAATAATGAACAATAATATAAAATTCCGATGAGAAATAATTGTATTATTTTTAATATTTAAAGTGAAAAGACTTCAACATGTTTTAAACCTGGAGCAGGCACGCACTCGATACTAATGGTCGAGTGGGGTTATTGAGCCACCCCAACCTCTTTTTTTATAATTATTTTTATAGTACACAATAAAAATCGTAATTCCAGTGAATAATTTAATTAAGAGAAAATATACTCACCTACTTTCAAGAACACAGAAAATATTTCGGAAAAAAAATTATCACACCGGGAACTCAGTCAAAACAAGTACCTTAAGATTGTAAAAAACGTTTGTCACTCCCAAAAAAGAGGGAGATATGTGACAAATATATTTTAGTTCACACGTTAAGACTGTCAAACAGGAGGATAGTGTGTCAGAGCCATTGGTAACAATTAAACAGTTGTGCCAGAATTACCGATTTCGTGCACTCTGCGCTCGGCGTGACAGCTCCGGAATAAAAGTGTATTTATTACAATATGGATGTTCAAAAAAATTATGTAAAACGTTTTTTTTTTCATTACGCTTTTTTATATGTTTGGGAATAACTCATAGAAATAAATCTTGGCCAAGTAATCCTTCAGCTCTCTGTACTTTTCCAAAAATCATAAAAATATTTTACAAGGAAAATATCGCAGCAGAAATAGTTTATTTGCAACTTCCCTAAATGAAAAAACAAATACATAAGAGCAGGGACGTAACTAACCGTACAAGTAAGTTCGAAGGTCAAACCGCAGCAGCTACATTCTGCTGCCTACATCTGATGACAAATATATAAGTGATGAATTTTTTACCTTCCTAAAAATTTTTTTTCGATTATGGGTCTGGGTTTTGTTTTTTACTCATTTTGGTTTGAAAAGAAGTAGCTTTAATTTTTTATGACGTAATATCGCAGATATATAAATTATATTAGTGTAAATGAGTATTTTTTTATTATGTCAGAAAGTATTTTGTTTTACTTCATTCCAGTAAATAATTTTTTTTAATCTTTTATTTTCGATATGCTCGCGCCCCCCTTGTACGTTTATCGCGCCCCCCAGGGGGGCGCGTCCCACAGTTTGAGAAACACTGGCTTAAGGTTTAGTAAAAAATCTGTTGAAATGACTTGTGACTTGTGGGAAAGAATGACTAAATTCATTTTTAATAATTATTGTAAATGTTACCGTAAACCCTTTATCTACCGCATTATGATTAACTGCAGTTTTTTCCATGCAATACATATATTTTTTTGAATCACTACATTGAAAATTAAGGGATATATATAAACAAAATACTCAACTTTGGGAAATTTAATCCATTAGAGCTAATTAATTAAAGATATTCAACTGTTGAATTAATTATGTATACTGTTCACTTAAAATATGTAATCAAATCATTTTATGAAGTCTTCCTTAACACAGAAAATAAATTAGATACTTAACCTTTTGACATTAACTATTTTTTCGGAACAAAAACAAAAATCTTCGCAATCCACTGAAAACGCAATTTCTGCAATTTCTATTCGCCTTCTCCGCTAAAATATTCATCATTGAACCCGGGATGCCATATATCTTGAAAGAGTGGATTTAAAAGAATATTCCTGCTAGGTATCTTCAGAGTATTCGTAAAAATAGCTAGTCTACGTAATTTTAAAGTGAGTGGTACTTATAAGTACCGTCGGTAGATAAAGGGTTAAAGTATATAATTCAGTTATTTCATAGAATAACTAGGTATTTCATGAAATAACTAGACATGTTGAAAAATTTCACACTTTACTTAGTTATTCTATGAATTAACTAATGATGGAGCAGTAAAGAGTGAAAAATAAACAATTTCAAAGTTATTTTATAAATTAATTGATCATAAATAGCTAAAAACTCTCGAAAAATACATTAGGTTGATTAATTGATAAATAATAAGGAAAAGCTGATGATATAATTTATTATTGCTTATATTGCTAACATTAGTTAGACAGAAAGGAAGAAAAAAAAATTTGTTTTGCATCTGTTACTGGCCCAATTAACTTTTCTACTCCTTGAACTTTAAGGATATCATAATGCTGGAGTAACCAATAATCACGTGGTACTCTTTTCTGTGCTGATTTGGCCCTTTTTACTTCTGCTATCAAAGTTAATAATTTTCACGAGTAAGTGAAGTCCTGTTTTCCTTTGTCCCACGCTTTTTTAATAAAGATTCTAATCTCTCTTGCATTAAGACTTTTTTATTTAAGGATTGGTCTCTCATTTCTGAAGAAGTCATTGCTTGGAAACAGGCTGCAAAAATATTTGTTAATAATCCAAAATGTAAAACGCTAACATTAATACACCGTCTAAATTCTACGTTTAAAAGCTACAAAATGAAGGGTACACTCACACACGTGATTACAAAGCAGCAATAAGTGGTTCAAAACTGACTAAAAGCAGCTAGAATCGGTTCAAATAACTTTCGGGTACTGTATTTCATACTTAAACAGTTATCGTTACTCTATAGAATACCTAGTTAAATCATAGAATTAAACAGTTTTATACATTTTAACTGACTTGTCTTGTTATTTCATGAAATACCTAGTTTTCTATTTAATAACGGATTTCACACTTTAACGGTAGCATAAACACTAGAATTCAAAATAAAGTGCTTACGGTAGTGTTTATAGAAATTTTTTCACGAGGCAATAAAGTTTGATTTTCAATGTTATGATATTTTAATAATGGTTGCTCTTAAAATGAGCCACAGAAATAAAAATATCTTCGACAGTTATTCTTTTTTTAAGGAATGAAAACTACTACTTTGTGTAAAATATAACTTAAATATTAGAAAACATATTAATATATTGGAGAAAGATATAGTATAGAGCAGCGATACGAAACCTGCGGCCCACCTTTCTGAGTGGCCCAATCATGACCCGTTGCTCTAACAAATTCAAGTATTTAAGAACAATGTATTAAAAATTTAGCGAGAAATTCTATTCACCAAACAGTCCTGTATATCAATTTTGTTAACGATGTCGAGCTAGTACGAATTGCGGGATTTTTTTTTCTTTGTGTAATTATGATGGTTAGTATTAACATATATGATTGTAATAGCGAGCATTTTATGAGTGGAACTAATTTTTAATTAACCCTAATGGCTTCTAAGCGAAAAATATCTAAAGAATGTATTTTGTTTCAATAAGATTGGGATCTCGACTGTTTCGTAGAGAAAAACAAACAAAATGTCGTGAAAATGCTTTATTTAAAAATATATAATTTTGCTCGCGACTATACATCAAGCACAAATCTTTCAATGGCTCTTTTTTTGGGCACTCTTTCAAGACGAGATACATTCTTTCTTAAAAAAAAACAACTTTGCAACAGCAACAAAATATTTTTGTTTTCTTTGGGGAGGGGAGGGGATTGGAGATAATTGATGAAAAGAAATCGAAGTAACCCCATAACAGGGTGAAAAATGCATAAAACCTATTTGTTGTGAGTTGAGTTTGTGATGAAGTTTAATATAATTTTAAAATGAAATCCAAAATAGTTAATGTTTTGATCAATTTTCTGCTTTTTAAATGTCCTTGATCTTATAGCGTCCTTCCCCATTAATCCTAATTTTACGGCCCGCGTGAAATAGTTGTGATATGTATAAGGCCCGGCTGAAAACAAGGTTGAGTACCACTGGCATAGAGTCTCTTTTCCCTCTGCTGCTCACCTGTATACAAATAAATGGCTCTTTGACACCTTTGCTACTTTGCATGTACAGATAAATTGGTTCTTCCCTCTCAAAAGTTTACCAATCCTTGGTTTAGAGTTATAAGATCGCTTCTCGGAAAGACCAGAACCCCAACATTCGGGAAAGTTTCTTGGACACTAGCCAGTCCAGTAGCATTTATTTAATTTTCAAAAAATATTTTCCAAATAAACGAGATTTCTCAAATAAGAGGAAATTTTTGAAAAGCGTTTGGGTTTACAACGTATTTTCAAATACAGACAGCTGTTGGTATTTAATAAAATATTTAAGTTTACAACAGATCGCCAAAAAAATGTTTTTGACACTAAGAATGTTTTCATACGTTGAAATAAAAAAATAAAATCCCATTTAAACGTTTTAAATAATCCGTAATTATACCCTAATAAATAATTAAAACAAGCTATATAATATCAGATTAACAGAATTTATTCCTACTTTTCTAATAATTACAATTACAGCTTCCAAAATTAAAACTGTGAATAAATTGAAAAACACTAAACATATGAGATTTATAATTCTCAAAAAATTGCAATTTCTTTCATAAAGGGTATAATTTAAAAATATTTTTATTAAACTCACAGTGGAACACTATTTTTAAATCGAAAATAATGCTCGTGTTGACATATATGAATATTTGAAATAATATTTGATTGTCTCTTGATTTAAAAATAATTTCAAAAGTAATACGAAAATTAATTTGTTTTAAATAATAGGAGAATGAAATGCATTCAAAAATAAGAGAGTCGTATCGCGTGCACTATACTCCAGAATTAATAGTTATTATAGTACATTCTTACTATAATGGGTTCGTGAAATATATAACAAATGTATTAGGTTCATGCAATACATAACATATTTAGTTAGAAATGTATACAACATGTGGAATACATACTAAGAATAATAGAGTAATAGCATATATTTATTGTGAAATAATAGAGTTATAGAAACACGTTCCGAAAGTAATAGGATATTGGAAATTGTTACCAACTATTATTCTGAAATCTACTACTTAAAAGTAGTTAGGCACACATCTAAATTTTATACATCTCTGTTTTTAAATAGCCCCAATTTGAAAAACACTAATGTGTTTTTCATTTTAAAAAAAGTTAATCTTAATCGAAGTTTAAAACACATAAAAATATTTCTCCCATAGACAAAAATAATGAAATTTATGAAAAATATTGAGGATGAACCTGGAATATATATATATATATATATATATATATATATATATATATATATATATAATAAAAATTAAAAAATATCTAAGTCACACACACAGAACATGGAATGTGAACACTATAATAATAATAATATAGTAATAATAACAATAACTTATGCTAATAATAATAATAATTATATGTAGTAATACTATAATATAATAATTATAATTCCACAATATACTATAATCACGATATATCGTGAAAAAACTTCAGCAATATTTAATCAGTACTTTTGAGAAAAATGTGATGATTTTATTAGTCAATAAATTTATGTATATTTAAATCACGAATTGGTTGTTAAAGAATTAAAGATGCATTAGATATTAGTTATAAGTAATATGGATATTAGCGTACGCGCGTACACGTGGCTCTAAAACAAAATATCGGAGATCGCAGTTACTCATGAAGCAGTTGAGGAAATGTGAACATTCATGAAGCACTTAAAGGATATGTAAAGTATTTGTTAAGAGTTTCATGTGAAAAAAAGTATTTAGTCCCACAAATATTTCTTTTGAAGTTATATAATTTCAGTAAATTCAGAGAAAAAATAGGAACTCTGAATGCAGAATTTTTGAAGAAAAATAGGGATATACAGTACCAATTTAGTTTAACAAAAGGAACAACAAAGTTTAAAGACTAGTTGCAAAATACAAAACCATCTGTTTATTTTATTCAGAAATATAAATAACATAACGCCAAATTTGTTACTTATATTTTTGTGTAAACTTTTTGAATTGAAGCTGAAGTAATTAAATACCGGTTGTGTGTGTGATTCAAAATAAGCGTGACCACTTTTAAAAGCATATAACTATTTATGATGAATTGCTATCGTTTTACTACTGGTTTTATTTAAAAAATGAAACACTTAAATTATCCATTTAAACATTTTTATTAGTGGGAATAAATTACAGTACTGAAATTGGATCCTCAAACCCGGAACGAAATTTTACAGCTTTTGAAGGATGGATGTACAAATTCTGTAAATAATAAAGCATTTAAAAATCAAAGAATACATTTTTCTGTTGTATTACTATCTAAACTTCAAAAAGAAATAAAATTTAGCTCTCAATCAAAAGCTCCAAAGAAAAAAATGTGAACGAAAGAAAGTCCTAATGAAAGAGAAAAAAGAAGTTGAAAAGAATTATCGCTGTAGAAAATTCTGTGCCTCAAAAACCTATGGCAAAGAAACTATAGATATAGCAACCGACAATTTAGCATCAGAAAAAGGAAATTGGTTATAAAAAAGTAAATTTTAGTCTGTCATCAAATGTTTGTTAAGACCATAGAAATACGAAGAAAACGTTCTTGGCCTCTGAATTTAATATCACACAAAGGTAGATACAAAGCATGGATAACTTCTGATGAAGCACTGTTTCATCTGTCATTCACAACTCGCAAAACGAAGATTCAATATATTTCATGCTAAAAACGTCGCAAAGACGCAGCTGTTTTGAAAAATGCAAGTTGGCCGTCAGGTGTTACGGTATGGACGGCAATGTCCTCTCAAGGCTTAACAAAACCATTTTTTGTAGAACCAAACTTTACAATTGATGCTAAATACTATCAGAACAAAATTTTGATACACTCGATCAAATAAAGGTCTCTCAAGGAAGCTTTGTTTTCCCCCATCATTCTGCACTAAGTCATTCTGTAAAATCAACTATAAAATGGCTGAAAGATTAAAAAATAAATTTTCTGCCTCCTGATAAATGACTATCACTGTCCCCTGTCTATCTTCCTTGCGATTATTTTTATGGGGATACTTAAAAAAAACAATTACATAGACGTAAAGTAAGAGCATTTCAAGGGCTTCTAAAAGCAATTTAAGAGGGAAAAATACCCCAAAAATGATCGAAAGGACTGTTTAGCTTAGCTAAAACGCTTACGAAAAGTGTACTGTGTTAGAAGAAACCACATTGAGAACAGTAACTCTTAATTTTACACTTTTATAAATTGATAAATAATATAGATTTTTATCAAGAGCCTTTCTAGTTTAAATAAAGTTTAATTAATTACAAGGAGAGTGAATTTTACCTTGATTCACTGAACATTATCTTCATTTGAAAAAAATGTCATCTTAATACAATTTTTACTAATATAGGAAATAACCTAATACCCCTTTTTCAATTAAAGTAAAAACCAATTCCTAAGTGTCTAAGAAATCCACAAAATGATACGTAATCGGAATTAGAAAAGAGTTACAAATTTGCAAAATGAGAAATGTGAGAGGGTAAAATCAAAATCATTTGATTTTTTGTGAGATATATAGTTAAGTCCTCATTTTTCACAATTCGCTTTTTATAGCGTTTTATTGCTAAAAAACTCACCTTTATTAAATGTCGAAGAATATTTTTACCCTTCTTATGTTTCAAATTTTTCCAGTAATACTCTCTTGATAAAAGAGAACAGGGATTATCTTCAAAATCTGTTGAAGAAGATTTATTACTTTACATTTTATGTTAAAGGTAATTTTTCTGAGTTATCTTGGCTTTATTTTTGTTAGCTCCACCCAATTGTGTCTATCTCAGATACATTTATGTATATTTTAGGTTATGCTTTTTTTATAATATTCAAATAAAATGTATAACTTTTAAAATTAAATATATAAATACAGTTAATACATAAATAAATTTCACTTGGATTTTTAAGAAGAAATATGGGATTTCTATTTTTTTAATGTGCATTATTTTTAAGATTTTAGCACAGTAAAAGTAATTTTTTTGTAAGGAATTATGCGCGGTATAACCAAAAATGCAAGTCACACTTTATGATACTATTATTTTCTTAGAAGACTAAAAAATATATGCAAGGTATTCTGAAGTTCAAATGAATTTAATAAAGATCGTAACTCAGTGCTTCTCAAACTTTCAATATTGGCGACCCAATTTTCACAATCACAGTTTTCATCGCACCTCCCTCCCATAAAATGACAATGTATTGCAATAATAATGTACTTTGATCCATAAGCTTTTCAATATGGCTTTAATTAGATATAAACCGTACAAATTATCAATATAAGTATTACATTTTGTAAATGCTACTTTTAAATATTTAGTATTTTAAGTTACTTTTAAGTAATAGGAAAAGTATTACGTTACTTTTCACAGTTCATAATGTATTTAATTTTGCTTCCTACAGTAAATCAATAATTTTTTAAAAAAAATCTTTTACTTTCGACTTTTTGACAAGCTCGCACCCCCCACGTAGGGTTATCACGCCCCCTGGGAGGAGGTACCCCCCATAGTTTGAGAAACGCTGCTGTACCTTGATTTGCTTCAGTCATCCGAATCTGAATGATTATTAATAAATACAAAATTTTGTGTGTTAAAAATATTTGGAATAAAAGGGCTTCTTTCTTTTTGTTCCTACAAGATATTTTATTATTAAAATATTTGTTTTTGCCTGAAAATTACAAGTAATGGGATCATGTGATATTTAATATCTTGCCTCTGTTAAAATTATCAACGAATCAGCATGTTTACATCCATTAAGAGCAGAAAAAGAATTATGTTGCTTTTAAGGTACTTGGAAGCCAATATAAAATATTTGTTTTATAGGAAAAAGCCCGGAAGTGAAGAGGTGGAAAGCGAAAAAATATTGAATTATCAGAAAATGACAAAAGCTGTCTGAAGTGTAAACGTATGGGATAACTTCTTTCGCTCTTTCTACACATAAATGAAGAGACATGTCTTTTTGACCAGGAAAACAATTCGAGTGAGATAGATTGCATTACTGGACATTTGGACACACATCACGAAGTGTGAGGCAAAAAAAAAAAAAAAAAAAAAGATCTGGGTTCCGATGAGAAAATAACCAAAGGACATGGCTTTTTCTACTCTATTTATAAAATACTCATCAAATTGCTACATGTAACATGACTTATTTTTTGATAAGCGAAACGGAGCAAAAACAGAGAGAATTTGTTATTTCTCATATCATAACCGAAAGTTGTAAGCCCAAAATGCATTAGTTTTATAATAAAATAAGTGGGAAAACACAAATTCCAGTTTCAACTAAATGCGAATTTTTTCCCTTTCTTTTACTTTTTAATTGTATTTTACGCCAAAAAGATAGTTCTTTTATACAGATTAAAAGAACACTTTGTATTTAATGAAAAGTACTTTTTGGATATAAAAAAAAGCAATTCTTACATTGTTGTCTGCAAATATAAAAAAAATATATTTTTTTATGTTTACCGTTAAAAAAAAATAGAGAGAAAATATTTCAGTGTACGTTCGCAGATATATCAGAAATTTAGAATTTATGGTTTTTAATAAAACTGATTTTTTTAAACCAAAGTTTCAATCATTATTTATTTTTACGTGAAAATACTAGAAAGTATAATAAAACAATAATTAATTTTTATCTTCTATCGATTACTTATATCGCCTGTTCAGATGCGCAGAATCACCTAAAAAGATTTCCTTTATAATAGGATACATATATATGTGTGTGTATAGTCAATTATTCTCTACTATAGAGACAGAAATCATTAGGACACTAAAGGTAAATGAAACATACAAAAACAGATATTGGAATTTAAAACAGATATTGGAATTTAAAACGGATATTGGAATTTAAAATAGATATTAAAGTTTCAAAAATATATTATAATTTTAAAAATAAGGATATTATAAATATTCCTGCTTTAGAACAGCTCTTATATATGAAATAATTTAAATAAAAGTAGGGTTTAGCGAGTTTTCTGGATAGTCAATTTTCCCATTTTATGTTTATAATACTAAGCGAAATCCTTTTAAAAACTATGCATAGCATTTTTAAATCCATTACAAGAAAAAGATAACTTTCCTAAAACTGCATTCAAAAATACATAGGTCGTGTCATAAGTTATTGTCAGAGATTCTGGACTCAAATACAAATTTAAAGCACAGTATAAGCTGAATTGTAGCACTTGGCAAAAAGTATAAAATTAGTGCTGTTAAATTTTATGTAGTACATATATAAAGATAAATAATAATTTTGTAGATTTCCTGACTATGTTAAAATATTTTGTTTAGTTTGGCAAACGTAAGCAAAGAGGGGTTGTTCCTTAATACAAAATATTACACACTTTAAATATTATGCTCAACGAGGTTCTACATTTTTTTTGTATATATTAATCCGTTACAGACACTTTTATAGGAATTATCGATACACTCTCAGAATATATACAGACCATATATATCGAATTGTAAAATACACTTAAATCCAAAAGTGGATATTATAACAATGGATGAAGTTGATAGATATTTGTATTTTACATTGGTGCATTCTAAACATTTTGCATTTTTCTGAAACTAGCGTCTTTTTCTGTATAATATGAAGAATAACTAATAATTCGTAATTTTTTTATGATTCTTTCAAAATTAAAAATTTACTAATAAAAATACGAAGCATATATATATATATATATATATATATATATATATATATATATATATATATATATATATATATATATGTATATATATGATGCGAATATAGTATAAAAATAAAATTTCGTAACATAGTTCCTTCACCGCTTAAAATGCAAAATAAAAATTGCAAAATATTGTAAAATAATGTTAATTTAAGGAAACAAATATATATATACAAATATATCACTACTTAAATCATAAAATAAAATAAATACTATTCAAAATTCGAAATGTCGATGTAAGTAAAAAGTAGTAGAAAATAAAAAAGGCTCCTGATTTAAAAGACAAAAATTCTCACAACATTACTCTGAAAATTAAGAAGTGCTATATGCAAGTAGATACAATCAAAGCAATTACGAACCTGTCCATGTTCTCTGTTTTAAGGGAAATAATTACAGTGCTGTCCCATCGTAGACATCTAGATGGAATGTTCCTGAAGTTAGCTCGTTAACTTCCTAATAGAAAGCTGGTGACATCAGAATGAATCGTGTGCACACATTTTTTCGGAGAGATACCAGTCCTCGTAGCATGGGAGGGCGTGATTAGATGGATAATGAAAGATAAAATCAAAATGAGGCTTATCTCTTTTAAATTAATAAGTTGTCTTTCCTTCTATGATCTTGTTAATGTACGCAAAAAACTCAAACAAACTTTATAAAATCACCAAAATAAACTATTGTGTGGGTGCATAGATTATCTGATATGTTATATAATGTGAGAAATGAGCCCATGGCTAGTTCAAACAAATACTTTAGCCTTTGAATTTTACGTTTATGACAAGCATAATAATGCTCAGATTATAAATACCTGATTATACTCTACATGGTTTATATTTATTTATGTGTTACTCTGCTCTTTGAGTTTCTGATGTGACTACACGATTCTTACCAATACAGTGTTTAACACGTCCGTCCTCTTGGATACACGTATGTTTAAATTCCTTTTTATCAGTCAGTTGAACTTTCGAAGTTTGTATTTGAATAACAATTAACTGATTTTTATTAAAGCTTGAGGCAAATAATGGTAAGGTAATCCTGTCTAGCCTAGCTAGAAGTTTTTTCTTTTACGAAATTCAGATACTTTTTCCAGTCTTTGGATTTTAAGTACTTTTAGCATGTGGCACATTTACATTTTAAGGAAAACATATTTCTATGATTACTATATGAAATGAAACAATAGCAGATAAATTCTTATCAAAAATAGCAACGTATCTTAAATATTATCAAGTAATTTTTTTTGTCAAAGACATTTTTGCCTATTTAAAATGGAAACTTTATGTGATTTTCTAATTTTCCTTTAAATTTTTCAACAGAATATATACTTTAATAAGTATATAAAAAGTACACATTACTACTTAAATACAACACATTTTCACTTATATAAATAATACAGAATTAGTAATTAGTTTAGTTTTATTTTTATTACGAACGCTGACTGTACTCTACGTAATTTTATTAGATATTCTTTATATTATGTTCTCATTATTCATTCACATCTAAATCTTTGTGCTATTAAATGACTAAAAATTGTTGTTTTAATATTCGTCCTAGTAAATGGACCAGAAACCTCACGTTAAGGCTTTCTTTTTCTGAACTAAACTTTTTAGTCTGCCCTAAGGTAAACAGACTTTGTTATTTTAACGTAACTCCCTCAAGCAAACTCTTCAAACAATCTAAGAGAGACTCACTTCTAAAAGAAAGGATTCCTTAACAATGTTTTGTGTAAGCTTGTTGGCGAAAAATGTGGATCTAGCAAATGGAACCAAGAAAAAGCTTGCCTAAGCTTATTTAGGATTGTAGATTAAAAGAAAAAAAAGTGTTCTTTCAATCGATTCTAGGTCTTTTTATGTTTTGAATTTCAAGACTGTAATTAGAACAGTAAGGAATCTCTAATGACCATTTTCATTAGTACAGAAAGGTCGAAAAATTCAGTCAACGCTTTGGTATGGTTAGTAATATATTTCGTGAAATCATAGATCTGGTACATACATACTCACGCGCACGAGCACACACACAATATTGCATTAAATATAAATTTATTTATTCCATATATAGCTTAGATTTAGAAGATATGTTTTATAAAGCTGACATTAATGATATGATTATAATCCCTTTTTAAAATTTAATGCAAATAATGTACTTAAAAGCGTAATTAATTACAGTATCTTTAATTCTTTCATCAGGGTAGCACTACAAGAAAATTTCTTGTTTTCTAATGGTAGTTATAATCATAAGTTCAAAGGCCACAGGATGAACCAGTCAGTAATGGTCTAGGCAGTTTATATTTATACTTTTTTGAGAATCGTAATATAGGAAATACTTCGGTTTATTTTTTTTCGTTATATAAATGATAGTATGATTTTTTAGAAAGAATGAGTATTTTAAAACATACATAAACTTTTATCCAGACTACCTTAGGTTGATTCAGACAAACAATAACACTAATAAAACTAATTTCTTAGATATTCAAATACAATTAAAATATTACTTAATAATTACTAATGTGTGTGAGAAAAGAGACGATTTGAACTTCAATATTATTAAGGTACCTCACTGAGAAAGGAATATACATTTACCGAATTTCAAAACATTATTATACATTATGAAATAAAACGTAACAGACACTTTGAAACAACTCAGGAAAGATTAAATAATATAATAATCTCATTAAATATTGTTAAAAAGGCTTACTTAATTGTATTTATTGTCATTTGTATAAAATAAATCATAAACTGTATCGATTAAATTGTTTCATTTTTAAATTAGTAGTATCCTTTATTAATAAATATAATAGAAATATTAATAATTTCATGAATTTTTCATGCCTTAAATATCTCTTTTCACAAATCATTGGTGGAGCGATACTGTATTTCTGTAAAACAGATAAACCCCAAAACTCTATTCTAAAAAATTGTATTAATTTACTGAAACATTCTAAATAATATATTTATAATTTTAGATTTTAATTAATTTTAGTAAAATAATTTTTATACTTATAGATAATGCTTCTAATCGGCCTTTACTATTTAAAGGCTGAATTTTTATTTACTTCACAGAATCTGACAATAATTGAATTATTATTCTTTGATTCGAGCATGATCTAAACATTTTCAAATGTTTCTTTAGGTAGCTTTGAATAATGAATTTAAAACTTTTATCCATTACATATTTCCTTATTTTCGTATTTTATTATGAATGGGTTTTGTCCAGCAGAAAAGGAAAATATTGCGGGGAGGGGGGTAGCTAGCCATAAAACTGAATAAATCTCAGTTTTTTTTCTTAAGCAGTCTCCAATCTGCAACGTTTATAGTATTACAGAATTAATCACTGTATGGTTTCCAAAGTTTCAGCTACCTATTTTAATCTTTAGTATTCAAATAATTTTTGTGTCTCAAGAGAGAAAGAAATCATTGAAAGTTATGTTAATATTTAAATGAAAAAAATAATAAATAAACAGAACAAATTTTTGACAGAGTAAGATAATAGCAATACAGTAAAAATCTGAAAATGTCAACACAACCTCTATTAAGGCGCTTTTTGAAATTCGGATTACTTCAAAAAGTGAAAAATATTCGATTAACATTCGTTGTAAGTTAGTTTTAGAATTGAGTTAATTGTGAAAGGATTAAAAGTAAAACTTTCATAATAAAAAAAAGGAAAAGTTTCCTGGTTTAGAAATATATTCTTTGATATAATTTTTTTTCCTTTTCAAAACTATCCCCATCACTGTATTTATTTAATTTTTTTCAAAGGAAAAAATGTAAAACTTAATACGACTCCCAATACTATCTTATATCCCAAATAATATTAGAGAACAATCTTAACTTTATTTCCAAAAGTTAATGAGTTTTAATTTGTTTATATATATATATATATATATATATATATATATATATATATATAGATATAATTATTTAAAAATATTAAATCGTCTTGCAATTGGCAATGTAAAACTATTTAAATTTTAGAAACACACACACACGTGTATAATTTCTGAAGCAACTTTTAAACTTTTTTTTTTTGTGATGTAACAATTCTTTATGCAGATTATTTCAAAATTTTTGCAAAAATATTTTACTAAAATTGCAAAAGATCGTATAATTATTAAATACTTTAATGTATTCATATATATATATATATATATATACTTTTCTTTAAACAAGCTGTGGCATTTTACATAGACAACATTTACCTCTTTACGCTATTTTGTACATCTTGAACCTTTCCCTTTTGAAATTATATGACAAACGTATACCGCTCAAAATGAAAAGCAAGATATTTTTCGATGCGTAGGATGCTTTTCCATTTCAGTGAAATCTTTTAGATGCATATCATTACTATGGAATCCGGCATAGCTTTTCCATCATCTCAACTTCCACATAAACGCGAATTCTTTCAGATTTGAAAAATAAAACTTCATTTCACAATTCATAAGACATCCAGCATTCTTTGGAGGCTTATTATTTCTATTATCTCTCGATATCTAGTTCAGTTTTGTTTTCTTTGTATTAGGACGCAAGCATTTGAATTCTTGGCAATGAATTGAACGCATTTTATTAGTATTATATATATGGCATATACGCATATATATATAAATACAGATATAGATAGATTGTGTTCTGTTTTAGACATGAAGTAGGAAAATCTTGGTGAAATAAAGAGACTCTTAATTCTATTGTACTACATAATGAATGAAAAAATAATATACCAGTAAAGAAAATTAATTGTAAAAAATCTTAACCATACATTTTGATCAAATACTATTTTGCTCGTGTCTCAAATATAGAATTTTTCAAAATCAAGTATAACAAAAATAGTTTTTTTTGCTTTTAATGATATAATTTTACCACATAAAATTTTTTGTTAATGTATTAAGATAAATCCATAGGGGCTGTAACAGGATGCTAATGTACTACTGAGATGTAAAACTAATAGTAAAGTAGTAAAGTCTAAGTCTAAGTAGTAAAGTCTAAAGCATAAACTAAAGACTCAGTAGTAAAACTAATGTACTACTGAAATTAACAAATTAAATTTCATGTATCCTTTTGGTAGTCTATTGAAACAAAAACATACTATTTAAAATATGCGTGGCAGTAAAAAGTGCATAAAATCCTACATAAAGAAAAATAAAAGTTTCCTGGGTCAAGAAATACATATTTATGCGTAGCACTTAAGTTATAAAGAGATTCAAATATGCTTAAAGATGTAGCAAAAAAAAAAAAAAAAAAAAAGAAAAACTTCCATTCTACTTTGCAAAGGTCTTTTGAGACATACTCTCTGTCGTAAAGTCAAATCTCAAAGGCAACTCATTAAAGGCATATCTTTTGCATTAAGACGCACAGAAAATGTGGTACTAAAAGTTTTTCTCATTCATTTTCTTTCAGAATTTTTTTAAACTCTGAAAAAGCTTAGCAGGTTAGCTCTTTATAACATAAAAGGTTTGCTTCTAAATGCACACAGCCTTTAAATGTGTGTGTATCGGATGTGTTATAAACTATCTTTTCACCTATTACCACACGAACTAAAATAATACTTAGATTAGTAATACCATAACTTTTCATGTGAAAATAATAACTTTACTTTATAAAATAACAAAAATGTGAAATTGATCAATAGATTTATGATTTAGCTCTATTTCTCTGTTTAAAAAACAATATTTCATTAGCTTTTAAGGGAATATGCAGCACTTCTAAGTTTCCTTTTTACATACAATATAAATGCAAAGAATATGCATTTTTACAAATGAAACTTTCTCTCTCACCTCTATGGATTAAATTAATAATCTTCTGCAATGTAATCTGAAGTATAAGGTATTTAAAAATATCTGGGAATAAAGTGGAGACCTGTAAGTGGGACTGAAATAAGCAGATTAAATTTAGCTTGTAATTGCTAGCTCGTAAATAAGTATTGTGATAAAAGACAGGTAAAATCAAAGAAAATTAATTTATTAATTATGAAGCTTTTTATAATGAGAACTCGGAAAAGTGACCATCAACAGTGATGCAAAATTAACAGTGGTGATACATCGATTGGTGTACATTAGTAAAAATGTCAGGCATGTCACGTACATTTCCATGAACAAAGGACAATGAGAGCATCAAGTTTTCATTAGACTCGATTGGAGTTTCGTAGAACATGCTCTTTGTGTGACCTCAGAAGAAGAAATCCATACATGCCAAATCTGAGGAGTGTAATGTCCTAAGAACAGGCCCACCTCACTCTATCCAATGCATTACTTAAGCAGTCTCTCTTCTATTTGAAGTACCATACATAAAATGCATATCTACGAGCTCCGGATTAGTGTAACGATGCATTCTGCTGGAAATCTGTGCGGGGTACGATTAAAGTCAGCTAAGTGATTTTGCCTATCAAACTCAGAAGCGCCCTCTACTGCCTCAACTTGACATTTCCGCCCCCACATTCAATCACTCTGAAACTGCTTATTTCGCACGCCTCTATCTACCTACCTTTACATTTTGGTCTGATATTTTTGAAACAACCTGGATGTAGTTTGAAAAAAGGTTACCCTTAACTTCATTCGTAATTCTCATCGCAGTGAGGTAAAATTTATGTCGCCGTTAATAGGCTAAGTTTTCATGTTAATGGCTTAATTAGCCTTTCAATTGCAGGGAATGTAGAAGTCGAGTTTAAACTTTTCGCAAGTTACGCTATTAACGCGTTACACATAAACCGAGAATGAAGATTTTTCACAATTTTATATAATAAAAATAAAAATTCTCCTTTTTTGGAAAATAAATTAACCTTAATATCCTTTTGACTATCGATGCCTATTTCTTTCCTACATCTGATTTCTTATCTTAAAATCAGCTTATATAAATTTCAAATTTCGTAAACTTTTACCTGACTATTTCTAAGTCGTGGAAAGTTTTTTTAAAGAAAATTAAGCATTGCTTTAGTATTTGAAAGTATTCAATATTTGACTGTATAAAGTTTTCTATCTAGAATTTGTAGAAGTGTTTTACACTAAACTCTAGGTAATTATTTTCCAATTCTAAAAATACAAGGTAAAAATTTTTGATATTTGATACTGCATTACGTCTGACGATATTATTCGTATATCGTCGAGGGATTGGTGATTCATTCATGATAAATACGCAGGTAGTTATGGCCATTTATTTGTGAACTGAATACTAGTACACACTGTCCTTTTGAATCCCAAATTCTAGCAGTTTTGCTCGTAAATATAAAATTATTCCAAGTACCAAGTTTGTTCGGATTATGCGTCGCCTATTTTCAAGTTGTACGCAAAAATGAGACTCTTTTCTAAAGAGAACATTACTTCATTCATCTCGTCTCAAGATAAAATGATTCCATGTCTGTATTCTGCTGGTTGCATGGTGATCCGATGTTAATTAAATACAATCCATAGGTTAAAAAATCTACAAGCAATGAAATTCAAAGTGATGGAGCTAGTTTAAATAGTTTGAGTCAAAACACTGGTTTCAATAGCCTTTTTCAAGGTTCTGTTGTAGAGAAGAGTGACGATCCCGCTCCACATTGATTTCTGACCGTTAATGTTAAATATCGACATTTTATTTTTGATTGTTACATGATTGGGATTTTAAGCATATTTTTGGCTAACATTTACAGTCTCCAAATACCAATTCTATTGTTTAGAAACTCACTGTAGAAAACTTTGAAGGTTTCCCAGACGAAGTATTGCTTAGCCAGTCTCTATGTGGTCCTCAATTCATAGTCCGTGAAACATTAGTGGTGTTCTATGAAGCTACTTTAAATAGTCCACGAAATAATCAAATATATAATTAAAAAATATTACACAAGATAGATGAACACATTAGGATATAGTTTTTGTATGGGATTATAGTTAACAGATTCGAATGACAAACTTTTTAATTATATGTATATATTGTACTGTAAACTTAATATACACCTAATTTCTATGAAAAAAGGTCTGAGAAAGAAAAACCAAGCAAGTAACGTCACAATAATTGTCAAAAAAGGGGTCCCTTCTATTTGTCTATTCGACTTTTAAACATGGTTAATATATACATTGAAGTAAAGAAACGTGAGAGTCTAGGAAATTCAAAAGAGATGTGAATGGCTTTATCACATATTCATTCCAATGTTGCTGGCATCTGAAAAGCTCCATAAGCTTAAGATTTTTTAAAAGCATTATAACTTTAAGGGTTTTTTAAATAAATATGTTTGCACATCACTCACAAAATCAGTATTATTTCTTTTGTAACGGTAACATTTCGAAGAAAGGGGGCAACATAGCGTAATACTCTCGCGACATGCTTCCTTTTTTTATAATAAAGTTATTTTTGAATGCAGTGTCACATTTTTTTCACTATGTTCATGATTTCAAAAAGATTTACTACCCTTTCTTTGAATCTTTTGTCGTATTGTAAGTGTTCCAGCAAGTTATGTGTTCCTGACTTCAAAAAGTTTGAGAAAAAAAACTCTCTTAGCAATTGAAAACCCTTCAACATATACCTATTCAGCCAAGTCTCGTAGTTGGGACATTGTGTATTTACTGTAACTAAACATTCGAAGAGCGTATGGAGACTCCCCTCCCATTCTCTCCTACACAAGGAAAGCTATTCCTGTCTTTTATTCAGTATCTAAAGTGCGCACATTTTTACATCCCAGACAAAACTCACATATTGCTAAGCTTGTAAATGGGATAGTTCTTCCTTTTTCGAAAACATTTCTGTATCATTTTTGCTAAAAAGTACTCAATTACGCGGTTTTTCCATACCAATTCCCAATAATCCTCTTATTACTACGAATAGTACATTTTGGCAACGTATTCCATGGAAACAAAATTCTGTTTTTCCTGTGAGTTAAAAGCATGATAATGCAATAATGATGGATGGAAAGCAGTTTCTTCTTTTTTGTGTTCTTCACTTCATAGAAAATTATCACGCAAGCAATCACTTAAGGTATCACGGATTTCCGCTGAGCTCCCGTAGATCTCAATGTTAAATTTCTCATTTTCGATGTACCTTTTATCAGAAGCTATAGTAGATATTGAGATGAATTTTTTTTTATTTAAAAGCAAACCTTTATAAATACTTCAACATTTACATTTTTAAAAATTCATTATAACTTTTCAAAGAATTTCAAAAATTTTTATTAAAAAAAGGCCACTTTTGGCTTTAAAAATATTTTTTTTAAGTAAAATTTTGAAAAAAAGCAAATGATGAAATATCACTATTTATCAAAGATAATTTATTTGTTAAGTTTTTGTTCTAGCTAGAATAGTTCATGAGAAAAGGCACTTTAAGCATTAAGAAACAAAATACTGAAAAAAAAGTAATTTAAAGTTCGAATTAACAATTTTTCAGACTATTCCAGCTTCATAAGAATTTTTCTCGTTGCCCATGGCATCCTCTTTATCTAAGAGTTTCCTCAGATTTCATCTTTTAGTTCTGGCTTCTTTTGTAGCAGCTAGAGAAGCTTTTTTTGGCACTACACAGTTTCTCCTTGTCGATCAGCCTCATGACTTTTGTGCAATAATCACTTGGGTTAATCTTTAAATGACACAGCATATTACATTTGATAATATTCCCATTATTGCATGTTTGCATCTACTTTCAGAGTATGTAACAGGGCAAAAACTGATTTCTACACTCTTGACCATATAATAATATTGAGAGCTTCGTCTATATTTTGAATCTTGAAGAGGGGTTTGATTGGCTCCATCACAGCAAGTGGTACATTGTTCTTGTGATGGTATACATCTACACTATGGGCTTCCTCATAAAATTTACATCAAGTATCTGATTCATTAAACAAAAACCATGGTTTGGATTAGTATACAACCTACCTCATGTTTTTAAGAATCTGTAATACGACGAATAGTCAATCTATGATGTCTGTAACTCATCAGTTTCTAAATCTGTCGATCGACCTCTTCCACTGAGAGATTTTACACCAGACAGTCAGACACCTTTCACTGGTTTCATCTTTCTTCGCAAACGCGTTCCTATTTTCTTCATTATATGTCTAATACATTCGAGTTTGTTAACTTAACAATCTTCTCCAAATTTTTTAATTTCCCATTGAAAATAAAGCTTTTGAGTCTCCATCACCTAGATAATAGATATAGCGCACTTTGTAGTTATTCAAAGAGAAGTTGAAAATTTGGAAAGCACCTTATATCTTAATACTTCCTGATGTGTCAGGGAAATTACTCTTGGAACAGCGATTATTTTTATCTTTTCAATTATAATACTTTGTCGTAACAGTAATGTCAATAACTTTCCCTGTGGCAGTACTTGTTACCGAAAAAAACATTCTTTGAACTGAGGTTCTTCTTTTTCCAGGTACCATCGACAGCAGCCACAGTATCTCTACATCCTCCATTTTCTGCAACGGCTTTTTCAATACCTCATTTCATAGATTTACTACATTCCACTTCAGCACATGTCTCTAGAACTCTACAGCATTAGTGTAGTAAATAGTTGTGGAAAATATATATTCATTATTTCATACAGCCCTTTCTCTGCTTCTTTCCTTCTTCCAATACATTTTGATGCGTGAACAAATCTAGTATTTACTTGAAAAAAATCAAAATTTTCATCTTTATTGGGAGTAAGACATGAATAAAAGGAACATATAAGGCTGAAATGTTCACAGTATAATGCTAATTTTATTGCATGTACAGTTACTTGAAATGAAATAATAATTTTCCAATTAAATGTTATACATTATTGATACGAAATAGAAGTTTTTGAATGTTTTTGGCAATAATGGTTCTGAAGTACTTATATATATATATACATAATGATATAACTTTATATATATAATCCAAGTCACTTATTTTTTTCTCAGAAGCAGAAGTAGTTGCAGAAACTGTAGGTGTTGTTATCAAATTCCTTCTCATGAAATTAAATCCTTTTCGCTTCTTTAATACTTTCCTTGGTTTTTTCCGATTTTTAAATGTCAAAAAGAAACAAAGTAAAGTCTATTGAAACGCGCTTGTTTACAAAGTGCTTCTCGAGAGAAAAATTTCATAATACTTCTAGTGCAAGTATTAAGTATTATATATCATTGGAAATAAAATGAAATGTGGTATAATTATATATAAAAAAAACCAGAACCGATTTTTTTGACTTCTTTTTACCTTAAATAACCAATTTCTTGTCAAGATGATATTTATATTAGTAGAGTCAATGCCGGATTTTGTATCTTTCCTGATATAGTGGTAGGTTAGCTATATCCCTATAAGTTGAATATGTATTATCTCTTTTTAATTTCAACCTACATTTTGCTATAGAATTATTTTATAGAAGTGAAACTGGTAATACAAAAAGCGATCGAATTAAAACTTTGTGTAATATATAAACAGGAACAATACGACCCTATAAGTAGAAACTTCAAACTTGTTATCACATATCACGTCCTTTTTGACTTCAAAATTGATAAATTTATTTTTCCAAGGATTAGAATGTTGTAGAAATTTCAAGTAAAAATAATACTCAGCATCTAAAATATCACCAAGTGACACAGTTTACCATTTCGCAAATTTTAGGAAATACATTACAACTATACAAATTGTAGCATTGATAGAAAACACGAAACTAACGATAAATGTTAATTTAATAAACGGTCAAAGAATTCTCAGAAATCTTTTCTAAAGATAAAAGCGATATGTACAAATTGACAATTTATTGTAAGGGAAGTCATGAAACCTCCTTTCACTTTAATTTATTCATTTTATCTCTCTCTCTCATCAACGATATAAATTCAAAGAAACCGAACACTTGTGACTGGAAAATGCCATGGTAATGCGAATTTAAATAAATTTGAAAATAGTGAAATGAATAATGAATGATAAATTCAGAGTAAGATCAATGAAAGAGTAGTTCTTTGATTAGTGAATATAACTCTTTCAATCATATATATAAAATGTAGAATAAATAAGGAAATGTTTCTGTATTCTATTATAGGAGAAAGATCGTAGTACTGGGATCTTTTTATATACTCCTCTTTAGTTTTAAGTATATATTTTGAAAAAAAAATGCTACACACACAAATAATGATGCTCCAGGTGCCTATAGGATAGTTATGAGACCATTTTTATTGAAACAACAAATGTAAGTTAAGTGGGTAAAGAAAATGATCTTTTTTATCTGAATATATATTACATTGATGATTTGAAAAGTATAATGTGAACTCTGCCACAAATACACTAGATCTTAGTCAAAATTATTCATGGAAATGCTTTGGAAAAAAATCATCTGTTTTTCTTCGGATATATCAAGCTATAAGCTCAAAATTGTTAATTTTTTTTCAGATGTATGTCGTATGTTTGTGGCTCCTATTCTATGATGTGAGCTGTATTTTTTAGTGGTGTTTATAAAGTAGAATTTACTTTGCTGGAAGGTTCATCAAAAGTCACAAATTTTGAAAAAAATCAGCCCTAAAAACTAAAGAAAAGTCTAATAGTATACAAGGGTGTCTTAACTAATATATATATATGTAAGGATAGTTAAATTAGATTAAAAAATTAAATTTTCTACCTAGCACTTAACTCTTATTTTTCATTTGATCTTTAAGTATCAAACTAATCACCCATTGATTTCTTCCAAACATATGGCCTAGCCAATAAACATGTCTAATTCCAGATCGTTAGATTTAAAAGCCCTATATGACAGCATTAACTTTCAAGTACAATCATGAAATCCGCGATACTTACCGCATCTGTGTTTTAAGTGTTAACCCACTTAAAACTTCCCGTGGCGTACTTTTTCCTCTCTGCTCTTAGAGTCAGAAGAGATGTAGAAATGATTGAATAAAGTTCCTTTTTAAAATTAAGTCTGATTCTGATTCAAAACATGTCATATATATATATATATATATATATATATATATATATATATATATATATATATATATATATATATATATATATATATATATATATCTACTTGTGTGCAAAACTTAAGCAAACAATGCATTTTTCAACATACAACCATGTAATTGCTGTGAAGGGCTGTGACCAGTACAGTGAAACTTCAACTCAGTAGAAAGGTGTGTGTGTGTGTGTATGTGTGATGCACATGCAAATATCAACAATATGAAATCAGGGGGAACATGACGGCCCGCAAACTCGTGGAATGCGCACGCTCAGTGCCAAGGCAACTTAAAAAGTTATAGGAATGATGTATTTCCAGACGTTACCTCAAGGGAAAGTGAAATCATACATTCATAATAGGTACACAAAATCATCAAGATACCTTTACACGTGATGCATATTTGAAAAGGGATGTAACTTGAGGAGTGTTGTCTAAGAGTTTGGAATTGACAAAATCAGACTTTCAGGAGCTTGGAAACCCTTGTAAGTGAAAGGTGCAACTGTAAGTAAGGTTTACGGTGGTCTGGCGAGGAATAAAACGACAGGTGATGACCAGTATATTGTTCGGAAGGGGAAAAGAGACCGGAACCACACATAAGGTAGTATTACTCAGCAGTTGGGTACAGCAACCGGACGACAGGTATCCCGGTCTACCGTGGCCAGACGTCCACATAAAGGTCTCTTATGCAAACGTCGCACAATTAATAGCAGCTCATCGGTGGAATCATTTACAATGGTGCCAAGAGCACAAAGATTTGACAACTCATCAATAAGTAACGTTTTGTTTCCTTACGAGAGCCGTTTCGGTATGAGTAACAATTCTCAGCAACAGTTGATACGGATGGAGGTAGGGAGATGATTTCATCCATCTGACATACGAGAAAAGGACCATTGGGGTGTTCTTGGAGTATTTGTGTAAGGAGGTATGTTGAATTGGTGAGCGGAGCTCAGTTTTCGACAGCGACTCTCTTATCGGAGATCGTTACGGTGATAAAATCATACTCAACACGTGCATCTATTCCGAGATGCCATTGGTCCAAACTTAATTTTTGCGAACCACAATGTACGTCCACCCAGACCTCTGCTAGTGAAGAGCTTCTGGAAAGTGAAGATATCTTGATAATGAATTGCCCAGCATGCTCCTCTTATTTAAATCCCATCGAACGTTAGTGGGATCTTTGGGTCGACGCCTGGCAGCAAGATCGTATCACCTGGAGTACATCAGATAACTCAAACAGTTGCTTCACAAAGAGTGGATACTATTACCTCAGGAGTTGCAGGATAATTTGGTAATGAGTATGAACAGACGGTATCACGGAATTATTGCAATTAGGCGATGGTCATATCCCTTATTAAGAGATTTTGTTTTGTTGTTCTTCCACATGACCAAAAAATATTTTTTACTAACGCGTTTCTGTCAATAAAACCTTTTTTTTGCTTTTTGATGCGGACAGTTCAGTTTTCGGTTACTATGCTTTCATTAATCTTTAAATTCTACAATGTGATTCCGATGTGTAAATTTTATGTCGCTCAGTTAATATTTTTTGGAATCACTGAACAATTGGAAAAATTGCTCAAGTTTTGCATACAAGTGTATATATATATGTATGTATGTATAAAAAGTAATCTTAAATAAAATCTAATCAGATTTCAATTATTTGCGTATTTATGCTTCTGGTATTTTGTTCTTTCTTGGTCATTATTTTTATAAGAACTTCAGCACTTCATAGAGATTGGTGCATACAATTTTTTTCTTATTTCCTATTTGAAGTTATTATATACATTTTTATTTGTTTATGTTTCCATATTTATTACCACTTTTTTTACCTTTCTGTGAAGAAGTTCAGAGCAAAAAGGTGGAACATTAACATTATTAAACATGTTTAAGTTCTAAGCCTGATCTCGTGTTGGTTGAAACATTAAGTTCCACTTTTTTAAGTTTGATTTTTTACTTCTAGAATTTTTCTTAATAGGGAATAATATATTTTTTGAAAATTTGTTTCTTCTGCAATGAGGGGGAACTCCAAACTTTTTATATTATCAGTTAAAATTTACTACAATTATATATATGCTATTTTAAACTGTTTGTTATTTTATATTTGCATCGCTTAGTTCAAAATATAATTTTTTCTTCTAAATTAAATTTTTTAATGAATTATAAATTTTTATGGTTCTTAACTGATTCTGAATAACATACCTCAGTTCTATGTACAAATATATTAATATACTTGAAGAAATCTTGAATTTTAATTTTTGTGTTGGTGGTCGTTTTTATAAGATGTTCTCGTAAAGTCAACTATCCTTTAAATTTTGTGCATTAAAATGAAAGTTATAAAACAAAACAATTCCCATTTAAAAATTGTATTAGAAATTAAAAAAAAATGTTTTTTAGCATTATATTTGTTTTGTTATACCGAATTATGATTATAACAATTTTAATTAAACAGCTTAACTTATCAAATAAATTGATAGAGGCACAACACATGCGAGTTAAATATCAGCATCAAACAAATTCTAAAAAGCCTTTTTTTCTCAAGAAAATTATATTATAATTATGTAACTTCTTTCAACACAATCTGGTCCTTCAATCGAGGCAAAATAAACTTAATTTAACCCTAAAATCATTTTTGTTCTAATTGACCTAAAAAGTAGGTTCATATTCAAAGTATGTAATTAACTTAAACTAATTAAGACAAGTAAATAGCTCCAGAAAAAATTACAACTCAGAGTTTCGTGATTAACTCCCAAGAAGCCTTAAAAAATCCTGAGCGTGCCAATCTCCTTCGGGAATATAGAAAAAAAGAAAACTACCTAATAAGGGACCAATAGGCCCTTTCAGAAATTCATTGGAATCCAAATAGATCGTAAAGATACATCACGTCGAAAGATTTATTCAAAAGAACATTCTCTGGCTAAGAAAGAACGTGACTAACCACCAAAGAAAGAAATGATCCAATCATTCCACTGCTGTGATTAGAGCATGAGCTGTCAATCACTGGCATATTGTAAGGAAAAAAAGAATTGTTTCTATCCAAAATAATTGCTTTATGTTCTGATATTAACCGGGAGGAGGAGGAGCAAAATGTAGCATCAACGCTTTTGTTTTCGAAGTATCATCACTTTTTTAACTCCTTGTTTACTAAATGGAGTGGAAGCCAATTTTGCTGCTTTGTACCTTTAGACACCTCGACCAATTGCAGTTAAAGCTCATTGAATAGAAGTTACTGTTCGGAAACTCTAGTAAATAGGTTTATAATTCATTTTTTACCGTCTTTAAATTATCAAGAGATCAAGAAAACTAGAAATAATCAAAAATGTAATAATAAAGTTAATAACTAGTTTCTTAAATTTCTAAGTATGTGCAAAAATGAATGTTACAAGATGGCACTTTATGAAAGAATGGGTAACACGTTGGGGGTGTCTTGAATAAGTTGATCATCTTAGTTATACAGAACATATATATACAAAATAAATATTTTGCTAATTGTTTGCTCATGACAGAAATAAAATATGTATACAGAGAAAGAAAGAGTTTTATTAACTTCTCACTATAAAGAAACACGTAGGCTATTGAAGACGGTCTTCTTAATTTTCAGCCTCCATCAAATGACGAAAACGACACCTGAGCTGGTAATACTCCTCTCCGATAAACCCCACCACGCCAATGGGAGGACATCGAGCCATGATAGACGAAATGTGCTGCAGCCCTTCTTCAAGGCAGGTTTTAGGTGGCTCCTAGACTCAAACCCGTGTCACTCTAGCTTAAATTTGAAACCATAAACATTGGGCTAAGGCGGCCAAAAAAAAATGTGGAGTAACAATAACTCAGTCCTATTAAATTGCCCCATAGGAAGTTCTAAATTAGTTTTTTACGTTCAAATGTACCTCATTAAAATTAAACATAAATATGCATTTTACACGATGAACTGAATACAGGATGGAAAGGGGAAGACACATTAATCCTACAATTACCAATTAGTTATTGGAATCTAGATTTATATTTAAATTAAAGTCCCACCAGAGAGAAATAATAAGCAATCATTGATGGACGTTATCATTTTGAAACGCAGTCAAGGGATGAAAACGATACATCCCATGTTACCTCTCTCTATTAATTTTTATTTTCAAGCTATGTTAAGATTTTAAAGGTCCAATTTGACGTAATGTGTGCTGAAGTTTTTTTTATTTTCTTCTGTGATCCTTAGTAGAATTCAGTACTGACTCTGAGATCTCTCCACTGACCACCAGGATACTTCGACTCCATGACATTAGAGATTTTCAAATATTTATTAAATGGATAATTTTTATGTTTTTACTTATTGATAACATTTGAATATCTTATGATATTTTCAGCTGTAGCAGGTTTCTGGAGTAAGTTGTTTTTTTGGAATATTCTTAGTTTAACATTTCATATTTTTTTTTATCTCTCAGATATAATTTAAATTGATAAACCGAGAACCATGGGCAGTAAGAACTTTGAAATCGTTATAAAATGTGCGTTGGAGAGTTTCTTATTTTTCTCTCTTGAAGATGTTTAAATCGTGAGTTAGTTTCCTTTTAGAATTAAAAATGGACGTAAAAAATCTAAATAAATGTTTAATGTGGAAATTTCTAAGTGAATTCATAAAAAAGTTTAATAAGTATTAATGAAATTGTTTAAAGTTAAAATACTTATAATTTATATAGCTCTAAGTAACTGCAAATAAACTTTTTAAATAAACTCAAGTAGTTTAAGTAATACATTAATGACAAACGTCTAACATAGTTTACTTTTTTGTGATAGAAATGGAATTTTGAAAAGATTAGTTAAAAAAATGATTGTTTTTCAAAAATTATTTTTGGATGAATTAATTTATAAAAATGAAATAAATAATAAACTTTAAAATTCCAATAGCTGAAATTTATTGAGATATTAATTCCAATAATTGAAATTTTAAAGGTTACTTGTAATAGATTTAGCCCTAAATATTACTTTAATAAGAATAAACTATTACGCATACCTATAGTATATATTAAGCTAACTCTAAAACTCATCTAATATAAATCTTCAATTAATGTTTAAAAATAGAAATTTAAATTGACGGTGATAATTGAACTTTCCATGACTAATTTAAACACTTTTTCATAGCAGATTTTTCTTTCTCTCTACATAAAAAGTTTTTCGTGATGCTGTAATAAATTTTTATGTACTATCGTAACAATGCCAACGTTCAAAATAACTCACCAAGTTGGTAACTCTATTTCGCATGTGTCGTACGCATTGAATTGGCAACCATGTGCTTCGTTTCATATAATGTTGCCAATACGGTTGCGATAGTATATTATTGCAGGCTCTCGCAGAAAAAATTCCGCAACGATTTTCTGGATGGGAATCATTGGGTGAATAGAATGTTGCTTCATACAAAGACTTATTAACAGTCAGAAAGCTGCAAGAGCTGCAAGTTCATCAAAATCTGAGGACTTTATCAATAAAGTATTGGACAATGGAGCTTTAGTGATAAATTTAATTGAAGAGGAGCGCCAAGAACGAATTTTGCGAAAAAAAGAACAAATAAATAGAACTACATAATACATATAAATTAGAGTTTTACAATTTGAGCAATAAGTATGAACATTTGTATAATTTGTACAATCGAATTTGGCCTGCCAGCAGAGAGTGCCCCCCCCCTATTATTGTTTATTTATGCAAATGCCAGACATTTGGTCACTACGCCATTAGTTTCGATCTAGCTTCCCAATACTTGAGAACAATACCTCCTATAGTTAACTTTAGAAAGATTATATTTTATATAATATGAAAAATCATATAAATCAAAATTATCGACTTTATTTCAGAAAGAGTAAGCTAAAAACAAGGAATGATTAAATAAATGCTTATGATGATAAGTTCTTTTTGATGAAAAGAGGCCTAGGCTCCCAAAATTAATTTCCAATGTTATTTTGAACAATATTGCGCTTCTATTATAGGTGGTAAATAAGAAGTTACAACCTGAAACATCCCTAACATTGCAGTCAGGAATGCGATAGAATAGATGTCCATTCATTGGACAGCCCTATTAATTCGGTTTACGAATAGGATAGAAGACTATACCGAAACACGTGTCAATCATCAATACAGAGGGGTTCAGCAATTTCTGGGATGGTGAGTTTCTACGATCGTCTGTCGTAATTATGAATTACGTCACTGGTTTATTAAATCAGAGGGACGCACTAGTCCAAAGAGCGTAAAATGAAGTAGAAATGCTCTTCCATTAAAAACGAAGTTCTTGATGATAAAATCAGATAGGATTTTGTGGCTCAAGGATGAGTTTTAGTTTGAGTTAAGGTCCATATTTGTGTTGGAAAGGATTAAGCCCCCATTTTTTAAAATTAACTGCTCAGTTATTCAAAAGAATATTAACGGGACATGGTACCAGTTATACAAAATATTTCATTTAATGGATTTCCCATTTTTTTTGCTTGTGACTAATGTAAATGTGGGGATTGTGCAAAATAGATTTTGTTGTCAAAATACTACAAAATACTAGCGATTTAATTTTTTAAAGAAAATTTTTTAAATTTATGAAGGGATTTTAAAACTCTCCTCTCCTCCTACAATAATTGAGGTACGCACATGAAATTTGATTTACAAATGCGTCAAACTATGCAAAACAAAAGTTAGTATGAGTTTCTGCTTGTAAAGGGTGTTTTTTTAGAGGTATAGAACTTTAAACTGCAATAAAACAACGATGTACTATTCGATTGACATGAATTTTTTTTTATTCGAAAGATAATCTTGTGGCATTACATTTTAAATATGACTTCTGACATAGGACTGCCACGGCTGGCTCGGATGTAGTCCAATCTGGACGTCCAATTTTCGATGACTTTTTCCAACATTTGTGGCCGTATATCGGCAATAACACGGCGAATGTTGTCTTCCAAATGGTCAAGCGTTTGTGGCTTATCCGCATAGACCAATGACTTTACATAGCCTCACAGAAAATAGTCTAGCGGTGTTAAATCACAAGATCTTGGAGGCCAATTCACAGGTCCAAAACGTGAAATTAGGCGGTCACCAAACGTGTCTTTCAATAAATCGATTGTGGCACGAGCTGTGTGACATGTTGCGCCGTCTTGTTGGAACCACAGCTCCTGGACATCATGATTGTTCAATTCAGGAATGAAAAAGTTAGTAATCATGGCTCTATACCGATCACCATTGACTGTAACGTTGTGGCCTTCATCGTTTTTGAAGTACGGACCAATGATTCCACCAGCCCATAAAGCGCACCAAACAGTCAATTTTTCTGGATGTAACGGTGTTTCGACATACACTTGTGGATTAGCTTCACTCCAAATGCGGCAGTTTTGTTTGTTGACGTAGCCATTCAACCAGATGTGCGCTTCATCGCTAAACAAAATTCGCTTATGAAAATCGGGAAAAACGGCAATCTCCTTTTGGGCCCATTCGACGAATCTGCGCCTTGCTTGATGATCATTTTGATGAATTGCCAAACCAAACTGAGAATAAATCACTTGACAGCTGTTAAATCGGTCGCCATCTTGGAAAGTAATGCCAACTTAAATTTCTATACCTGGAAAAAAACACCTTTTATAATTGATATACGTAAAATACTTACTTTTCTGAATGCTTTTTGAAAATTCCTTAAAAAATGTGTTTATTCTAAATTCAAATATTTAAAAAAATAAGTATTGTTTTGATTCAAAAATGTATACCAACTTTTGTTACATGTACTATTAGCAATAGGTAAAAAAATCAAAGTATTAGGCTCCATAGAAAAAAAGCCTTACCATTTTAAATGAAGATAAATGAGTTATTTTGTCTTTCTGAGAAAAACGCGCTTAAAGTTTTTATTTGCCATTGGGATGTGATCATAACTCTAAACTTTTAAAACTTACAGCTTTCAAATTTTGTGAAATTATAGAAAATTATATATAGAATAATTTAGGTTAAAATTAAGTTATTGCTTTCATTCAAAATGTATAACAACTTTTGTTACATGTACTATTAGCAATAGGTAAAATAAAGAAAAATTCAAGGCATTAGGCAAAATAGAAAAAAACCTTTAGCATTTTAAATGACAATAAATGAGTTACTTTGTCTTTCTGACATAAATCCACTTAAAGTTTTTATTTGCCATTGGGATGTGAATAAAAACGAACATAAAGGTTTTCATAACTCTGAATTTTTTTAAACGTAGAGCTTTCAAATTTTGTGAAATTATAAAAAATTACATATAGAATAATTTATAGGTTAAAAAAATTGTATTTGAATATTTGAGCCGATTCTTGTCAATTGAATAGTACTGTGTCCTCTTAAAGTGGAAAAGACAGTTAATTCTCGAATATTGTGAAATAAATGATAAATATTTGTGATTAATTATTATTTTGTTTGTTTATTAGTTTCCTTTTTTATGAAAATCGATAGTGAATGAAATAGTTGTGTTATATTGTTGTGGATGAGATTCTGTATTGTAAATAAAGAAAATATTTATTATGATGCATATTTAGAAAGCGTTAAGCTATGGGTAGTGTCTTGATACTTTACAGCAATGCTTCTCAAACTTTCCATAATTGCGACCCAGTTTTCAGTCATAACTTTCATCTCGGCCCCCTCAAACAACAACAATGTATTGAAAGTAATAATAATGTATTTCGACGCTGTTGTTGTTGCTACTAATGCCCCCCGATCGGCAAAGGCCAGATCAAGGCCCACGAAATTCATCATGGCAAAGGGCTAAGTGACGCCTGTCGTTAGCCATAGCTTTGAGCACCATGCAGGTGACAGAACGATTTTAACTCGGTCTCACCCCAATTTAGAGGGAGAACACCCTGGGGGTGGTCAGGGGCCTTTCACCTCTCTTCCACTTCCACCAACCTCACGAGAGGACTTGCGGCTCCACGCCTATATTAAGTACCCCTATGCCGTGAAGGCACTGTATATTTACAAACATCCCTGTCTTCTCCGGGATTCGAACCCAGTCCCAACGGCACAGTAGTCAGCGTCTCTAACCACTATACCAGTTGGGCGACACTTCGACGCTAAAAAGCTACAATGCGATTTTAATATTATAAACTATACATATTATAAGTATCTTATATGAGTATAAATATGTACTTTATTTTTTATCAGGTCAGAATGTATTTTATGTTTTGCTTCCTTTCGGTAAATTAATAATTATTTTAAATCTTTTATTTTGGACTTTTCGAAATGCTCGCGCCCCCCACGTAGGGTTATCATGCCCCCCAAGGGGGCACACCCCACAGATTGAGAAACTCTGCTTTATAGTTTAAAAAAAAATTTTAATGTTAATCTTTAAATATTTTTGTAGTTAAATTAGCTATAAAAATGAATTTAATGTTTAATATTAAGTGCAAAGTTAATGTATTATAAACACGTGTTGTTTTTATGAAGAATATGTATTCTCAGAAGTGTGATTAATGTGTGTGTGTGTGTAAGGAAATTGAAAATGAATGTACTTAGCTATAATATTTCGTACGTAATTATTACAATAAAAAACAAGTTCAGTATTTAATGAGAAATGAAATTTTTTTATCACAATTATAGTGAAAGTATTTGTATTATTTTTACATATAAATTTGAAGCAGAAAAAAAGTCAATAGCATTTAATTCTACATTTAAAGAGCATCTTTTTGTTTTATAGAGTTAATTGATGTTTTTGTTTAAAATATATTGAAATACCATCTTTCTCTCAAAGTACATTCATTCTGTTAAAAAAATTGGCCTTGTTGCCTTATGATTATAAATTAGAAATGTAACTCTTGATGGCTTTTTTCTGGCTCATATGTTCATTCGTTTAAAGCAAATAGAGCCTAAAATTATTTCTTTTTATTAAAAGAATATGATGATGAAATAAGATGAATCAATGATTTCTGACAAAAAAAAAAAAAATAACAACGGAGCATTTATTTTCTGTTTAAAGTATTTTTAGAAACTTTAGTCAAATTAGTGTTTCCTTTAAAAGGAATGAAAATTAGTCATAAAAAAAGTAAGTAAGAAAGTAAAAGTCAAAATATTAAACTCAAACTCTGTAAAAAGTCAAAATATTAAACTCAAACTCTGTAAAAAGTCAAAATATTAAATTTAAACTTTGCAAAAAGTCAAAGTATTAAGCTTAGAGTTTGAAAAAAAATCAAAATATTAAATTTAATCCAAGATTAAGTTTAATTTAAGATTCCGTCATTGCCCCGCATAAAAAAATGTCCTAAACTTTTCAGCTAACAGCATATACTACAAAAAAATGAAGTATGTAGTGAATATTTTGGGAAAAGACATAGTAATTCAGAATTAAAGAAAATGTAATGTAATGTAGAAATGTAACTAGCAATTATAATAACAAATTTTTAAGATTTTTTAATAAGCTCATACCTGTATAGGTGGGTCTATCATAAAAATATTTTAACACTGAAAAAGTTAAGATTCAATCAAAAAGTATAAATATTCTTTTTTGAATCAAAACCTATTCTTAAAAGGTATTAAAATATAGATTTAATATAAGTGTCTTGAAAATCTGATAATAAATGTAATATTCGTAACATTTCCTTTTTTAAGGTTTAATAATAGATAGGTGGGGTAAGTTAACATATCGAAGCGAAAACATAGCGGCAAAAAATATGTTCTTGAATAAAGAAATACTGTTACCGAATCATCCATTAAAATGTCCATTTTAAATAGTTTCCGTCAATTTGATGCTAGTATTTCTGGAAAAATTCTTCTTAGGGGAAGAGTCAAGTCTCCAGCACTTAGGAATTAAAAATTTAGTTCCTATCTATTTTAAATGCGATCAGCTGAGGTACTCGCTTTCTGCTAACGTGAGTGGAATGCAAATTTTGTTTTCAAATTTGAATTAGTATGCATCATTACTCAAAATACTTTACATATATCTAAACTTGCTTTACTTTTCAAAATCATATGCCGTTCCTTTCTTAAAACTTTTATTTTATGCAATTGAATAAATTTTTAACATTTCTTTCTGTTACCCCACACTACTAGCTTATTTAATAACCGAGTTCCTTTCAGGATGCTTTTGAGGAAAGGCCAGCCTTGACTGCCTTTTCAACAGAAAGCCATAATTTCATATGCCTTCCTGTTAAACATTAGCTACGAAAGTTTAAGTGATAATTTTCATATTTTATAAGAGTTTATAAGAGTTTTTTTTCAAATAATTCCCCTTTTTAAGCAAAATTCCGCGTTTTTTTTATAAAGTAGCATGCATCCTTTTAAAACTTTGGCACTTGGATTTTTCCAAAAATAAGAATGTCTTAATTACATATATTTCTACATTCTGCCTAACTATTTTAGCAGATATGGAGATGAATGCTTTTTAATACAATACTCATAGATATTCTTTTAGTACGAAAATTATCTCTTGAAAGAAAATCCAAGTGTAACATTTTGAGTGTAGCAAAAATTCCAAGCGCTTATTGAAAAAAAAAAGAATCTCATTCAATTCCAAACATTTAAAAAATGGTCTAATATAAAGTATATGCTCATATGATGAAATAATTAATGTTTTTTTTATTGCTTTATGTGATATCATGTAAGCTTTGTTCACATATCTGTGAATAGGTGATATTTATATATTAAGAATTAGGAAGAGAAATGCCTTTCAAATTATCTAAATGTTTGTTAAATCATTTACTCGGGAGTGGGCGCACGGGGCATAGACTAACCCCAGGCTCACAAAATTGTTAAGTCTGGAAAAACTGTTTATTTGTTACCAATCATCTTAACAGTATCCTCCTATATGAGTTTTCATGGGAACTAAAATGTATTTGTCCCATGTCTCTCTCTTTTATGGGAGCTCAAACGTTTTTATACAATCTTAAGGTACTTGTTTTGACCGAGTTCACGGGCCAACCACTTTTGTTCCAAAATGTTTTCTATGAACATGCTACATTTTTCTCCTGTGAGCAACTTAGTAGTTTTAATTGCCATGTTATACGAGTTATTAAGGTTTATAAATGTAAATGAGCAGAATATATATATATATATATATATATATATATGAAAGAAATGAGCATCTGTGATCTCTATTGGAGAAAGTTGAAACAGGCCAAGCAAAGGAAGAATGTTCTGAAATAATGCACATTAATCATGATAGCGAAAGCAAATTTGAGAAAAGTGGTGAACATGAAACGTTTGAGTTGAAAGGAAAATTTTCAAATGCTAACTAAAGAACTCTGTCAAGAAAAGTATGAGACCATAAGCTATTTATCGATCATCAAAGGACAATAAAACTACAATAACTTGAACAAAATAGGACAGTTTTGCCTGCAATTAACATTTCTGAAAAGTTAACGAAATCTGTCTGTAATTTGTGTCCTTTATTAAAGTCACACGCATTTGAAACTTCTGGGTTCAGTTTGATTGAAATTTTTTCTCAAATTATCAAATAAAAATTAAAAAGTCCTTAAAAGTAGGTAAGTATACTTTCTCCTAGCTAAAGTATTCATTGGAATAATGATTTTTGTCGTGCACAATACAAATAATTATAAAAAAAGGATTGGCGTGACTCAGTTACTCCGTGTGACCATTAACGTTAGTATCGAGTACGCGCCTGCTCACGGGTTAATATAAGATAAAAAATGGATATATACATAAGAAATTAAGAACATCATAGTATGTTCTTTTAAATCATTATAAGGAACATGATATTCTAGTACTGATTTCAGCCTCAGATGGAAAAAAGGGTTGTGTTTCATTACCCAATGAAATAATGTAGTTAATCTCCACTTCCATTTTCCCAAGAACAAAAGAACATCACCAAAAACAAGATATAATCCAGATGGATCCAATTGGTCTACTATTTAGAATTGCGTACAAAAACGTTCAAATAAGGTAATCAGTATCACAGTGTCGTGTCCAGAATCTCTCCTTTTCTTTCCCCTTGCGGAGATTTACGCCAAAATCACTAACGTAATGACTCTCCAAAAGTTATTTCGAGAAAAAGTTTTGGTGGCCCGATACATACTGGATCGATGGGAAACATATTATTGTCTAAGTAATGTGGATTCATTCATAACCATTAACAAGGAAAGTGATAAATGTTTTTCTTAGAAATAGCTTTTATCATTTAAGGTATTGAAATTAGTTTTTATCACTTTAAATACATTAAAACTTTGAAGCCAAATTTAAAAGAAAGTATTTTTTCGAGAAGTTGAAATTTAAAACAGAATAAGTAAAGGTAATACAATCATTTTTGAGGGCCTATATTAAATTTATAAAAATTGTGGGACATTTATGAAAAAACAAAATGATATAGATATCCTTTGATAGAATATTATCCACTGCAGTTTAAAAACCAAAACCAGTTTTTAAAATTTCATCTCCTACAGGTGGTCATCAAAATAATGAAAACGTTATAGATTTATAAAGAATCCTTTATTAGTATGGTGTAGAACCACCTTTGGCATCGAATACAGCTTGTATTCGCCTAAGAATCGATTCGTACAAGTGTTGAATAGTTTTTGGAGAAATATTGTACCATTTTTATGGAGATATTGAGAAAAATCTGGGAGAAATGCCGATGGAGGATATCGATTCCGCATTGAACGCTCTGAAATAGACCATAACGGTTCAATTATATTAAGAGCGGGTGACTGTGAGGGCCAAGGTAGATATTTAAGTTCATCCACGTGTTTATAAAATCATGACTGGTCAAGTTTCATGGCATGGACAGGTATATTGTCATACTGAAAAATTCTATCTCCTGCACGAAACAAAGTTAGCATCATAGAATTGACCTGGTCAGCTAAAATTTCTCTATACTTCTCTCCAGTGATCCTTTCATCCAGGGATACGATTGGTCCAGCAGAAAGTAACGACATGGCTGCCCATATCATAATAGATGAAACTTCATGCTTGACAGTTAGAAGAAAATAATCCCGATCAGCAGGTGCATGTGTCCCCCAAACGTGCATCTTTTCCTGTTGTAAGGGAAAGTGGGAAAGACGATTCATCAGACCGTATTACTTTCTTCCACTTATCAACCGACCAGGTTTTGTGAGTGTGAAATGACTGTAGACAACGTTTGGCATTAACAACTGTGACAAGTTGCTTGGGAATCGATGCTCTGCCGTAAATGTTCTGTTTATGAAGGTATCTTCCAACTGAAATCATTGACACGAGGGTAATTCTGAAATTTTTGAGATACGCGCAGACAAGTTACAAAACAAAATTAATGGTTTAATTTGAAAATACCAAGTATTTTAACACAGAAGACAATTTTTTATTGACTTACTTTAAGGTATCCGACTACGTTCGGAACCGTGGTTTTACAAAAGCGTGTAAATGGATAATATTTATGATATTTAGTGTCACTTAGATTAGAAAATGTATATAAAATTGTTTTAAGAATAGTATAACAATAAAAAATTATTTAAGCACAATATTTTGGCAAAAAATGAACATAGAATGACCAATTTTCAAAATATTCTCCTTTTGTGAAAAATGCTTCTATCATAATAATATTTTGCCTGTATATAGCTCAGACTTTTGTACAGAGGCTCAACTAGAATTTTTGAAATATATAACTTAGAAGTGGGCTTATCTATGTTTTACGACAACAGAGGGGAAAAAATTTTGAGAAAAAAACGCCGATAATTATTTCAATTGGTTGTAACTCTGAAAATAATGTTAATTTTTCAAAAATCATAGTTAAGCCTCTGTACAGAGATCTGAGCTATATACAGACAAAATAATATTACAATAGAAGCATTTTTCACAAAAGGAGAACATTTTGAAAAAAGGCTATTCGAAGTTAGTTTTTTGCCGAAATATTGTATTTAAATAAATTTTTTTTTTTTTGTCAAAATGTCCTTAAAACAATTTTATACATGTATTCTAATCTAAGTTACACTAAATATCATGAAAATTATACATTTATCCGCTTTTTTAAAATCACGGTTCCGAACGTAGTCGGATACCTTAAGTTGCTTAGCGTAGAAAAAATTTTAGACAGGAGAGAAAATGGAGTTGACGTGAGAACATTACCTTGTTGAGATTTTCTATGGTTTTAAAGCTGGATTAAATCAAGAGGAATGTGTTCAATGTGTGCAATTAGCATTTGGGGATGAATCTCCCTGTCGTACTACTGTATTCAGATGGTTTGAAGAATTTTGCAGGGGTCACAATTCTGTTCAGGATGAAGAACAAACAGAAAGGTCATGGTCGGCAGTAATCCCAGATAATGTGTCTGCCATACGAAAAATGTTAATGGATGATAATCGCTGTACCTACCAAATGATACAGATGGAGCTTAGCTTTGAATCCGCAGCCATATACAAAATTATTCCTGAAGAATTACATATAAAAAAAGTAGCTTGTCGTTGGGTTCCCCATAATCTAACTGAGCACCAAAAAGAGGAGCGTGTCAGAATCAGTAAAAAATCCCTTAAATTGCTAAACGAGGGTGGCCACAATGCATCATTTCTAAAATTGTAACGAGTGAGGAAATATACAAGCCGTTTTTTGACGTTCCAACAAGTCAAGAAAGCAAACTATGGGTCTTTGAAAATGATCCTACGCAAATAATGGTGAAAAGGTAACGTGCAAGGAAAAAAGTAATGTATGCTGTTTTCTTCAGAAGTACAGGATTGATTAAATCCATCAAGTCGGAAGGACAGAAGACAATAACAACAAACTGGTATACCACTAAATGTCTTCCAGAAATTTTCCAAGAAGTTAATGTTAGGGGTCTAATACTTCACCATGACAGTGCATCTTCCCATGCAGCCGGATTAACAGCTGAGTTTCTTAAACAAAAACCAATTAAAGTTATAGAGCCTCCACCTTAATCTCCGGATCTAGCTATGTGTGACTTTTGGTTATCTTTTAATCTATTAAAAACTTGCATGGACATAGTTTTCCTTCAGAAGAATGGATTGATGTGGCTATAAATGCGTTTTTTCATAAAATCTAAGAAAGGAATGGTTTCAGGCATTTAATCTGTAGAAAACTCGTCTTCAATAGTACATTGATACTAGAGGAGACTACTTGGAACACTCCTAAAATTTTGTAAGTACAACTTTAAAAACCTAGTAGTGTCTCAAAAGTTTCAGAGTGACCCTCGTACAGGAAACTCCAGATGCTGATAGAGCTCTGCGGTCACTTTTGCAGCAGTTGTTCGCTTTTTAGACCTTACAATCCCCTTCAATACCCATCCGTCTCATTCACTGAGCTTCTCTTTCCGTCCCCTATTTGCTAATAAAAATACGCATATATGAAGAACAAATTCCATATTTATCCATTAAATTATGCGCAAAGCTTCAAATAATGCAAAAACGTCATAAAGAAGAGATAAATAATTTGTTTTGTGAAATATTTATAAATCTTACTTGATTTTTCTTTAGTTAAATTGCAGTTTTTATGTGTGTTTTCTCTTTCTCTCTCACACACATTAGATGAGACGAATAAAGATTTTAAAATGGATAATTTTTAAAATTTGCATATAAAAAAGATGGATGCTGCAGTATTTAGAATCATAGCAGATTGAGAAATCAGCTCTTCTGTATGGCAAGTCAATCTTTATCCTTCTGTTTACAGTACTCAGCAAAATCCGATAGAATATAATGGTTAGGTGCTCTGAATTTATTATGAATAAAAGTAAAATGTTAAGAAAAGCATTTTTGAAAATGTTTGAATAAAGTAAACAACATAAACCAGTTATTGACGTATTCAATATTCTAACGACAAAGGAAGGGAATTTTCAGATAATTTTTGAATATATTTATATTGTTTATTATAAAATAACCTTTTAATTATCAAGGAATATTAAATTAATCAATACACATTTGGATTTCTATATAAAGATAACTATTTTATAAAATTAATAGGCTATTTTTACTTCTAAGAGTAGATATTGAGATTATTGTGTAAATTTTGAATTTTTCCTAATTTGTAAAAGTTACTAAAATTATAGATGAGAGCTCTTAATTTCTTTTTCCTAAAATGCTGAAATGGGATTATTAAAATTTCTCTGTCACTAATTGCTAGTGGAAAGGCGTAATTTTTAGTCATTAAGGGATGACCTTAATTGACTGATACAAATGATATTGACTTTAGTAACTGAGAAAAACAAACAAGAAGAAAGAATTTTTACCCTGAACTTTTTCCATTTCCATTAATTGTCTTATTTATCACTAAATCAATTTTATTTGCTTTATTCTCGTTTTATTTTCAAACTGTGTGTTTGGATATGAGGACCACGCATCCAGATTACCTTTCTATTGAGATTTTTCTGGTCGATATTTCAAAAAATCTTTCAATTTGAAGCTCGTTTATGGAACATAAAGAGTACATGAAAAATAATTTAGTCATTTTGATTTGTGTTGATAGCTTGAATCATAAAAAAAGCAAAATTGTTTTGTTTGATTTGGATACCTCTTATTTCTTTCCTATCAACATCAATGAAAAATGGTGCTTTAGTCATGAAGATTTCTCAGAGAGATGTATTGGAAAGGAATTAAGGTATCCGACTACGTATGGAACCGTGATTTTAAAAAAGTGCATAAATGGATAATTTTCTTGATATTTAGTGTCACCTAGATTAGAATGCATGTATAAAATTGTTTTATTGATATTTTGATAAAAAAATTTATCTAAATACAATATTTTGGCAAAAAATTAACTTAGAATAATCTTTTTCAAAATGTTCTCCTTTTATAAAAAATGCTTCTAAAACAATAATATTTCGCTTATGTAAAGTAAAGACTTCTCCAGAGAGTCTGAACTAGGATTTTTGAAAAATTCTCATTATTTTCAGAATTACCACCAACTGAAATAATTATCGGCGGTTTTTTTCTTAGAATTGTGATCCCCTCTGTTGTCGTAAAATATGGATAAACCCACTTCTAAGTTATATATTTCAAAAATTCTAGTTGAGCCTCAGTACAGAGGTTTGACCTATATACAGGCAAAATATTATTATAATAGAAGAATTTTTCACAAAAGGAGAATATTTTGAAAATGGGTTTTTCTATGTTCATTTTTTGTCAAAATATTGTACTTAAATAATTTTTTGTTGTAATAATATTCTTAAAACAATTTTATATACATTTTCTAATCTAAGTGACACTAAATATGATAAATATTATCCATTTATACGCTTTTGCAAAAAATCACGGTTCCAAGCACGTAGTCGGATACCTTAAGGTATGCTCGTGGACCCACAAGGAAAACGTCGAGAACCCCCGGGTGTCCGTGGACCCCAGTTTAAGGACCGCAGGATTAGATCCTTAAATTGCCTCCTATGAAAAAACGCTACTAGAACATGCATTTTGTACAAAAATATTAATTCAGTTAGTTTTGTGAAATTAGTATTTTGTAATACTTTTAATTATATGCTTTCTGTTTTCGTGAAGTGAAAAAAAAGAAGTGTTAAAAAAGTATGTATTAGTAGCAGTGGATGCCGAGGATTATTGAGGTATCTGTAAATCACTCAACAAAGTGTTTGGAGTCAGGGAGGGGTGCTCAAAATCTTAAGGGTCCGCGATCTCAGGCTGATACATAAAGGGAGGCCACGGCAATCGAAAGTTTACGAGCCACTGCTATATACTCTGATGCGATGCGATTTTGTATGTTACGTGTTAACTTAATTCACACTATGGAAATTATTTGGAGAATATTTTTGTAAGAGTTCAAACTCTAGTCAATGACCCTCTTAAAATTGAAAGGCAAATGTGAGTACAATTAAGTGAACTCTAATTCTACCGTGATTTAATTTTTATTTTCTTACCTTACTTATTCGCATATAAAGTTCAACAGTTAATACCATGTTATTAGCAAAAATCCTCCAATCTTAAAATTACAATCCAATTTCCTTTTCTTTTATAGTCTTAGTCCGTTACTTACGCGTGTTACTCTCCATTCAAAAACTAAATTAAAAGATTCAGAATTAACACCCCCCAAACACACAGAGAGAGAAAGAGAGAGAGAGTGCCAAAAAATCTTGCTATTGTGAAACATAATTTCTGAAATATTGGGGAAGATTGTTTTTCTCTCCTACATTCCTTAAAGTATCCGACTACGTTTGGAACTGTGATTTTGCAAGAGCGCATGAATGGATAATTTCCATGATATTTAGTTTCACTTAGATTAGAATATATGCATAAAATGGTTTTAAGGACATTTTAACAAAAAAAAATTTATTTAAATATAATATTTTGTCAAAAAATTAACTTAGAATAATCTTTTTTCCAAATTTTCTCCTTTTGAGAAAAATGCTTCTATTATAATAATATTTTGCCTGTATATAGCTCAGACCTCTCTACAGAGGCTCAACTAGAATTTTTGAAATATACAACTTAGAAGTGGATTTATTCATGTTTTACGGCAATAGAGGGGAGTAATTTTAAGAAAAAAACGCCAATAGTTATTTCAATTGGTGGTAACTCTGAAAATAATGTAAATTTTTCAAATATTCTATAGTTGAGCCTCTGTAAAGAGGTCTGAGCTATATGCAGGCAAAATATTATTATAATAGAACCATTTTTCACAAAAGGAGAACATTTGGAAAAAAAGATTATTCTAAGTTAATTTTTTGCCAAAATATTATATTTAAATAAATTTTTTTGCCAAAATATCTTTTAAACAATTTTATGCATGTATTCTAATCTGAGTGACACTAAATATCATGAAAAATATCCATTTATGCGCTTTTTTAAAATTACGGTTTGGAACGTAGTCGGATACCTTAAATCTATTATTAACCTCTTTAAGATAAACTTTTATTTATAATATTAAATTATTTTATTTATTGTTTTATAAGACAGCCGGTAAGTTTAAATTGTTCTTGTTTTTCAAATTACATTTATAAAATCATTGGGTTGCTCATGAAACTTTGTAATCCAATTTTTCTCTCATGACACCTTAAAAACTTTTTCTAAACAAGTAACTAGTGCGTCAGTCCTGTAAAAAGCTTATAAATTCAAGCTAAAAATACATTTTTGTTTACGAAAAGTTTTAGCAGTTTTCAAGAAATCTACTTAGATATAAATGAACGAAATTTAATATTGCATACCTATAAATAGAATTACATTTTTAAATAATAAGTTTTGTTAAGGCACATTTCTAAAACAAAAACACTTTTACGGAAACTTTAGATTAAAAAATCTAAGATTTATAAATGTAAATAATAAAAGCTAGTCCCATAAAGAAAAAAAAAAGATCCCAGGAAGGTTGAATATTTCTTCTTTGAGAGCAATCGAAGAAACTTTACGTTACAACCGTATTCAAAGAAAGTGAGCACAGGGTTTGAATCAATACTTACTGAAAGGTTTGGAAGAAGTTTTCTTAAGAAACATCTTTTGTTGTTACTCAGTTGCTGAAAATAATTTTGGGGGAAAGATAAAAGTTTGAAGTATAGTGACATTTTATCTTGCTTTTTTCAAGAGTTTTCTTGAATATTTCTGAAGAGTATTACCTTCCTTTTAAGATCGTCATTCACATTCACAAGTATTTATTCAATTTTCGCATTGAATACTTTTATATATTTTATTGATGTTTTGCTTTTCAGAATTGAGACTCAGAAATTAACGCATTAGGAATTCGTAACTATAATTTATTTACAAAAACAAACTAGAATTATGTAATGGATTTCAACAAAATGGTTTTAATACCTTTTTTTACTGATTCACATTAACTTAAATTAATAAAATTTATTTTACGGTGATCTAATATTCATCATGCTACCACATACAGTACAATGTAAGAAGTCCATGACAAATAGTTACTGCACTTTTTAATCTTTAAGATATTCTTATTATTTACAGTATTTGTTTTTAGAATTACTGATAACATTTTAAAAGCGAAGCCATTAAGCTGAAAACAATTTCGGAATAAGCGAAGAAGTGAAATATTTCAAATACCAGGTGGCCCCACAATCCGTTAACATTTGAAAATTCAATAATTTATGGAATAATGTCGGGAGGGAGGTAAAAAATTTTTGATACGCATATTTGAAATGTGTCATGGGGTTTTATTAAAACCAAAAAAAATGCAAAGAAAGTAAACAGATAGCCCTTTATATAACAAAGGTAATAATTAGCACAATAATTACTTTTTAGCAGTAAACGATGTTCTTTATATCAAATGTTCAACATGTTGGCCATCATTCACCAACAATACCTGTAGTCGAAGGACGAGTTAAGAGCACCTTGCACAGCATATCTGTAGGTATGGTGAGAAATTGCCAGCGGATGTTGTCTCTTGGCATCCGTAATGGGGTCAGATGATCGCGGTACACTTGTAACTTCAGGTAATCTCACAACCAAACGGATTTAGGGACCTGGAAGGCCAAACAAAAAAAGAGGGGCCTGAGCAACCTTTCCTCACCAAACGATGTGAGCAAGATATCTTTCACGCTCTTCTTGTGGCGATGGGATTGTAAAGCTGCAGTAATAGATTCTCCCTTTTGATAGTACAGCTTTACTAACAATACCTTTTCGGGTAAAGTCAAGATGTCGAAATTACTCGTGCATCTGTTTCTTTTTTTTCATTACTGTATTACTTCACAAGAGACTGGGCTGCGAACAGCAGCCCTCTGATCCCTATCTTGGACTGACTAATGGCTGGTGTTAACACCTTGGTGGGTGAAGAGGAGTTGTGGCTTCAGGTGTAAGGGACCAATGGGGTGGCTCGCACTGCTGCTTCGGTTCTGATTTGCTATTGGCTATTGGAAGTAAGTTGTTGGATCTGAGCTGCCCTTTTCAGAGAAAAATTTTAAAGCTTTCTGTAAATTCAGAGTACAATTATTTTAATTTTAATTTTATTAGCTAATTCCTTCCTAATTTTTTCTACTCTAAATTTATCATGGTAAGCTCTGTCTGTCAATGCCAACAACATATTCTGAAGATAGGGGATTTAGATCTCTTCAGAGATCATGTGCCCCGATGACCATTCTACCCATTTTAAAGCTAATGAAAATTAAAGAACCATTGAGATAAAATAATTAGAGTTATAAATTAAATATATATATAAGAGAAATTAAAAGTTACAATTTATCAAAGAGCGATTCTATTATTAGAACAGCTTTTTGCTTATAATTTGTACTATTTTTAAGTGCAGGGAGTAAAGAGAGAAGTTTAAAATTTTGAATAGTTCTCTATTAAACTTGCGATTTCTCGAGACTTTTGCCTCGGAAATGGGGAGAACTTCAGATTGACTTTGTTCTTTATTATTTTCTTTCGGGGTAAAGGGGGGGATGCTCTGGTTTTTTTTAACTGCAATTTTGTCAGCGAAGGAAAATCCCTCGACAACATTGTTGCTGGTAAATTACTTTCCGGTGGTAAGAGGGGTGCCTTTCTTTGTCTCAGGGAACTTCGGGCATTTAGTGTAGCAGGCAGTATGCCCGTACATTTCACAATTAATACATTAGGGGTTATCTTGCCTTTTCTTAATATCACAATCATTGGAAATCTGTTTCTTTTCTGACTACAGTTAATTTTATACATGACTTTCTTATGGCTTCATTGACTTTTAGCTGTTTAACGCCATCTGTTGGCTTTTTTTTGCACTTTTTGGGGGTTTCAGTAAAATATTATGTCATTTATTTCAAGCGTTTCTTATATTTTTACTTCTCTATCAACATTATTGTGTGAATTATTGAATTTTCAAATGTTAACGAATTTTTGGGTCACCTGGTAGAATACAAAAAAAGTAATGTTACAATGTCATAAAAATTAACTAAAAAATTTGAAAAAATTTCCAAATTAAAAAAAAATGTAAAATGAATATTAGCTTGTGCATTCGAAATAGGCATTTTGATGTTCTATTTCTCAAACTACTTACGGAATTCCATAAAAGTTTAAGCTTAACATGGTATTCTAACTTATAATACTTGATTTAAGACTAAGATAAAAGATTCATCACTTGATTTGGGCCTCTTGTTTCTCTGAAGTCTTTAAGTTTGAAGATTCAAGATATTGGATTGATGAAAAATGGATGATTCCTTTCTACACGCTCTAACTAAAAAAAGAGTTCAATATAACGACTTCAACAGAAGCTAGTGTTTCTTTTCTGGATTCAAGTAAACAGAGAAGAAAGTTAACGCATTTTTAGTTTCGTTAAAGAAAGTTGAGGAACAGAAAGTTCTTCTGTGAGTTGATCACGTAAAGATTTTCTTCATTCCAGTTTTTTCACTTCAAATTTCTTTGATTCAGCTGCTATGAAGAAAAATTGTTAAATACATTTTCAAACTACGGTAAGTTTGTGTGTTTGATATCCTCTGTGACTCTGCCATCTATATAGAGTGATTAGATTAATATATATACTAGAAAATGATATATATTAATATATATAATATAACTAATATACACTCATGGACAAAAATTTAGCGCACCAAGAAATAATGGCGGGATCGTAACGAAGCTTGGCATGAAGGTACATGTCGGTGAGATATGCAAAGAAATGCAGCGTGATTGCGCATTACGTGTAGTAGTAGAGGGCGTTGAACATCGTTCTCCGTGGAGTATAAAACAGGTAACCAAAGCTTGTTTGAGTGTGCGGAATCGTTTACAGCTAAGGTAGACATGCCATTACGCAGTTTTCGAAAACAATATGAGCAGCTGTCGCAGTTTGAGAGGGGGAGAATCATCGGCATGATGGAAGCCGGGTGGTCAGCTAGTCGAGTAGCTCGTCAATTGGGCCGCTCTGATTGTGTTGTGAGGAGGCGTTGGGACCAGTGGATCCAAGAGATGTCATTTAAACAAAGACCAGGCTCAGGATGCCCTCGACAGACCTGTCGTCGAGAAGACCGCAACATCGTAAGAAATGCACGCGTACAGTCAACTGCTTCATCGGCCGCCATCCAGGAATATGTAGCACCTTCATTAGGGGCCCCTGTGTCTTCTCGAACCATACGGAGGAGCCTGGCCGAAGGACATTTGGGATCGCGACGCCCCTTACGTGTGCTGTCCTTGACGCCTCCATTTGGAATGGTGCCGCGCACGAGGAAACCGGACTGATATGGAATGAAACCAGGTCGTCTTTAGCGACGAATCCAGATTCAATCTCAGCAGTGATGGCAATCGTGTTCATGTGTGAAGACCCCGAGGTTAATGCCTCAATCCTGCCTTTGCTTTACAGTGACACACCGCTCCCACAGCTGGTGTGATGGTGTAAGTACAATACACGGTCACCCCTTGTATTGATCCGTGGCACTATGACATCCCAGAGGTATGTCCATGACATCCTGCCACCACTTGTGTTGCCACTCATGCAACGGCTTCCAGGAGTCATTTTTAAACAAGACAATGGTTGTCCTCACACGGCAAGGGTGTCACAAGACTGTCTCCGCACTGTTACAACCCTTCCTTGGCCTTGTCCAATCCCCAGATTTGTCTCCAATCGAGCATATATGGAATCATTTGGGACGGCGAGTTGGGCATCCCACGAGTTTGAACGAACTAGAGGCAAGGTTACAGCAAATATGGAACGAAATGTCTCAAAACATCATACAGAACTTGTATGCTTCAATGCGCGATCGTATTGCTTCGTGCATTCGCGCTGGAGGGGGTTCAAAATGGTATTAAATCCTCCGTTCTTTTGCCTTTTTCTCTGAAATAAATTATCCTTTTTCTTTAATTTTCTATAATCACTTACTTATATTAAAGTAGTCATTACGTATGTAAAATTTCGTTTTATTTTGACGCCTCCTTCTTGGTGCGCTAATTTGTTTTCACCATGAGTGTATGTAATATAATTAAAATATATTAATATATATACTATATATGTACCCGAGCGCGCGCGTTTTCACACGGGTGAATTGAAAAATATAAAAATCGAAGAGAAACATTTAATGAATAATGAGATTAAAATTTATATATAATGAATTTTTTGAATAATTTCCAGTAAATTGCAGATTAAACTCCAAGGAAAGAACGATTTAGCAAATAAAATTGCGAAGTATGAATTAAATAATTATAGTTGAATAACCCAGTGTTTCACAGGATCTTCTGTCAACCAATATCAAAAGGAAACATACAAATAACTCGTTGTTGGGGACGATTTCAACAAAACCAGTTCTTATCAGATTTCTCTACTCAATAAAAAAAAAAGCTCAATTTCAAGTTCGTAAGACTAATAATCCCAAAACGGAAATTTTTTATCTATTACTTCCCCACAATCATCTTCCGTCGTTGTGAGTCGATTTGTGCAAAACCCGTTCTTAGCGGATCTCTACTCAACAAAAAAAAAAGAATCGAGCCTGCCATATATCAAGTCTGTAAATCTAATAATTTCGGAGGTTTCGTGATAAGTGAGTCGCTGTACTCCTATGTATAGAGAGATAGCACAACCTAAATTACTCTCAAGACCTAATTTCTACGAGTATCATTCTATCACATGCAATTCTTCCACTTGCATTGTCACTAAAACTTATCTTCAAGTCTAATGTATGTTTTAGTAGGGGCTTATAAAATATTACTAATACAAACTCTTTAGAATTAAAGTAGTTATATAAATCAATTTAACACAACTCCATTTTTTTGAAATTACGACACATTTTATTTGCATAATTCCAACAAAATTTTTATGTATAACATTTAGAGTCCTAGAAATTTTGGACCAATGTTTCAGTATGCTTTTTCTAAAACCAAATTTTTGTTGTTTTCCTTAATTAACTTAATTAACTCATCAAGGTCTGTAAATTCTCATAAAAGGGGAACAATGAAATGTTTTCACTAGGTTTAATCTATGAAATAGCTCTTAGAATTGTATTTGTCATTATCTTATGATTGGGATTCGACTGCTATCAAAAAAAAAAAAAAAAGACAAAAAAACAAACAGTGGAAGCTTTGATTTTCACAAACATTTTTGAAAAATATTTAGATATTAAAAAGGTTAATTTGATAAATATTATACACACACACACACACACACACACACACACACACACACACACACACACACACACACACACACACACACACACACACACACACACACACACACACACACACACACACACACACACACACACACACACACACACACACACACACACACACACACACACACACACACACACACACACACACACACACACACACACACACACACACACACACACACACACACACACACACACACACACACACACACACACACACACACACACACACACACACACACACACACACACACACACACACACACACACACACACACACACACACACACACACACACACACACACACACACACACACACACATATATATGTTTTTAAATGTTAAGCACGTACATTACTATATCAAGAGGAATGATATATACTAGTGATACAAGCATATGCTTAGAAATATATGAAATTAATTGAAATTATAATATACAACTGAATAATCTCAGATACTAGATTACTCCTTACAGTACTTTTCTCATCAGGTTAAAAGAGTACAATGATTTTGTGTACGAATATTATTAGAATATAGCGTGATTCAGATATTGGTTTCTGTAAAATAAGATGCATTTTTTTTAAAAATTAAAGTGTCGTAGAGATCTTGATGTTCAAATATTATACCATTATATTCCATCGTTACGATACCGAATATATTTTACAATTATATAGGCACAGGAATTTTAAAAAATCACGCAATTGAAGAGCAGAAATAAGTACAGTACAGACAAAATGCTGGCAAATGGATTTTTCTGCGATTACAAGGAAGTATTCACGAGATAGAATAGTCTACATCATTTCGTTTTGGAAATGTCTATTTACTGCTCGAGATATAAGATGTTTTCAACGCCGCGCAATATAGCACCAAGAGTAATGGAATTTTTTATGAATACATAAAATAATTCATGATATCTAAAAATTGGTCACCCGTTTCGAATAGGCTTGTTTAGCGAGCATCACTTTGAATCGTATATCCATATCTTTATGCAGTGACAAAAGATATATAACGAGAATATATAAAATAACATTCTAAATAGTAATGCTTGTGATCTCGCTTTATCTTTTGCAGATAAGAATAGGATAAAAATCAGCAGAGTATTTATGTTACTGTAAAAGTGTATAACTAGGTATTTCATGTAATAAATAGACAAGTCAGTTAAAGTATATAACAGATGAAAAATATCTTAGTGTACCAAGTTATTCTATGAAATAACTAATTATTCTATGAAATAACTAATGATATACTGTTAAAGTGAAAAATAAACAATTTCAAAGTTATTTTATAAATTAATTGATCTTAAATAGCTAAAATCTCATGAAAAATACATTTTATCCCTATTATGGATGATTAATTGAAAAAGGGGGGAAGAACATGTTGCAGAAATAGTTACGTTTAAATATTATTAAAAAATACATGCTGGGAAGTAAAACTGTTGCTTCATAAAAACATCGTGTAAATTTTTTCAAACAAGATCGTAAGAAAATAGTAATTTAAATTTTATGAATTACCTTTATTTTACTTTTCATCGTTTATTACAGCAATCATAGCTGTGATGACACTTTGAATTGCGGTTCAAAACTGATTATAAGCAGCTAAAACCGGTCCAAAGAACTTCCGAGGGCCGTATTCCATACTTTAACGATCCAGTAATCGTTATTCTGTAGAATACCAAATTAAACGAAGAATTCAATAATTTTACATACTTTAACTGACTTGTCTAGCTATTTCATGAAATACCTATTTTATGAAAAAATAGATTTCATATTTTAAGGGTAACATATGTAAAGTTTTTTTCATCTTCTCTAGAAAGACAAAATTAGTTTTAATAAACATTTGTTATGTACTATTTTGTTAAAAAATATATCTCATCTTTTTACTGCAAGTTATTCAGATTTTTTTTACTATTAATCAGAGTTTTTTTATAAGAAGAATAGAACTAGAAATATATCATTATTGTATTTTAGATCGATACGTGAAATATTTTGAGTGCTCTCCTTATCATATATTTTTTTATTTTTGACTTTTTTGACTTTATGACGTATGTGTATCTCGTTAAAGGTTAAAAAAATCACTCAATTAAAGAACCAACATGCAATCAGAGTTTATGTAATTTCGCTGGATTTCGTTTAATTCCGTCCCTCGAGAAAGGAATTAATGAGATTTTACTTTATTTATTTTTTATATAGGCTTAAATAACTTATTTGTATTTCTAAAATCAGTTCTCCCCTGTTAGAAATGCATTCTATTTTTCATGTACACACACACACATTAAAAATTTATTTTGACTCAATTTACTTCTTTTTGCTTGATTTTGGAGAACATTCTTTTTGTTCTAATTACAAATAGTTATTCCTTATTTTAAGCAACTTTTAAAATTTTAAATACTGAAAGGAAATTGACTGCGGCAGTAAGTAAAATAAGTTAGGAAATTTATGCTTCAATCCAATTCATTTTATTTTAAGATTATTAGATTTTTATCCTTTCTCAAATAAGCTTCTCTGAAACGTAATTTTTTTAATACATAAATTCTCTCTTTTTTCCTCATAATTCGTTGCTGACGTGGCGTGGAAGTTTGGAGAGAGGTTTTTGGGTGCAAATTCAAGTGTCATTCTCGTCCCTTGACCGTAGTTCAAAATTACGACATCAGTCGCCAATACCTCTCGTGCTACTTCTAAGTGAGTTAGTGAGAGCTATACTGTCGTCGCACTATAACTCTGCACGAGGGTTATTGGTGACGGACCTCATAAATTTGAACCATGGTCAAGTGACAAGGATGACACCTGAGCTGGCACCCCTCTCCTAACTTCCACACCACACCAACGGGAGGACATTTGAGCCTCTACAGATTTAGCATGCAACAGCACCATCTACATGGCGGGTCTTCAGCGGTGCCAACTTCAAACTGAGATGTAAATTAAAATCAATCAATTCATTATTTGTTTTCATCATTTTTGTTTGTTCTCTCGATTAATAGTTAAAAATAAAGGAAGCAGGTTTAAAGTTCCGAGAGTGATAATGATTAACCCCCTCCCCCAATTCATTTTAACTATTAAATGTAAGGAAAATTCAAACATTATAATTTACTACTAAAAAGTTGTATTTTCCGCATGTTAAAAGTGTTGTAATCATAATAAGTTATTTATATACATTCTTAGTGGCACACAAAAAATTTTCGAGGAGAGGGGGATGGGTCCAGGGTCGAAAGCTTACAATTTTGGTATCATGCTCCAATATACCGTCTAACATATTTTTTTTGGTTTTGTCGGTTTTCGGAAACAAGAAACAGCAAAAAGTTGATTATTGAGTAAATAATTAGCATTAATTAATAGAATTAATTATTAATAACAAATACATAATTACATTCTACGTAATATATACATAGGATTATAATCAATTAAAAAACACCCAAGGGCTATGAGAGGGGGTCCGGGGATCCTCTTGTGTGTGCTACTATACATCTTAAATGGCTATTATTTATTTTGTTAATAATTATTTTAAATTGTATGAAAAAAGATATCTAATTAAGTAGGGTCTAATGTTTTAAGAATATTTTTTACAACGATATGTTTTTATTTTTAAAATTACATACAATTTTTCCTTTTTTTAAATAATTTTTATCGTACATGTATAATTTGAATTTTTAGTTTCATAACCATCTTTTGAAATCTTTGCACGAAGAAAAATCATGAAGGAATTTTTATTTGAAATGATCAGAAGTAAAATGCTTTGAAAATTTTAAACTATTTTCAAATTGAAAGGAAAGCCCTAATGTTAGTATTAGAATCTACAGAATGATTTAGAAGGGAATTTCATTATCCTTCAATATTCTGAGAGTCAAAACTTTCTAATTTCAAAAAAGGTTTTGTTTTAATTATGTTTTGTTTTGATCCATTTTTTATTCACTCACTTATCTTCTGATTACAAAAGAAACCGGAAAGCCTGTGCATGGTAAGTTATTAGTTCATTTAATGATGGCTTGTAAAGTAATTGATTTAAGTGTTGATAAAATGATAAAGTTGCTAAGTGAAGGATTTTTTAATAATGTCACAGTGAAGACAATTAGCAAAGGACCTCGTAATTTTGAACGTGACGAGTATGACAATTGAGCTTGAAGTCTATTTTTTCAACTCCTACTATTATCTCGCATTCTCTCTATATTTATTTATTTATCTTGGTGGAATTTTCAATCGTTAATAAAATACATTTTAAAGCGCTCAATTGAGCTGGAGTTTTATATGATTATTTTGGATGACGATACAGTAATTTAATGATAATTAATAAAAATTAATTGATTAAAACTAATTATTCAAAGAATTACAAATACAGCCACGTTGGCATAATTTTTGGCGACTTAGCGACCATTTTGGTGACTTGTGTCAAAACTTGAAAATATTTTTTTCTCACGTTTTAAGGCATTCAATTGAACTGAAATTTTATATACACGATTGTTTTGGATGACAATATGATATTTTAATGATAATTAATTAAAATGAATTACCACTTAATGTTGTGTTCTGTCATATGTATATACATATTTATATTAATTGTAACGATTTAATAAAAAAGTAGCCGAAATAAAAAAAAATTTTTGTTGATCTAAGTAGGAATTGACTTAAAAAAATTCTTTTTATATTACTTGTTTTCTAATTTACAAACCAAGCGAAGTGAGCGAGTGACAGAGTTGCATTGACGCCGCCCTATAAAGCAACAGGAGTGCTATTGGTGGCTGACCTCATATGCTTTGAACCCCAATCAAGTGACGAGGACGATACCTGAGCTTGCCTCTCCCTCAAGAAACTACCACACCACACCAATGAAAGTGCATTGAGTCTCGACAGAATTACAGGAAATTGACTTCCTCTACACGGTGGGCCTTCAGTGACAACAGGAATTGATCCCATGACTTGACAACACTGGTTTTGAGTTCATGACCATGGGCACTAGACTACCATGACCTAAATTACTTTATATCAAGGTAATGTTAAATATAAGTTTTGCTATGTATTGCTAGGCCGTGGATAGCCTAGTGGTTAGAGCATCGGACTTCAGACCGGAAGGCGATGCCCGATGCCCCACGGAGTACGTGCTCGTTAAATCAGTGGGTCCAAAATTCTTGTGGGCTGAAATCACGAGTGCAGGGGACTGGAGAATGTTTCCCTCCCCTTCAGTCCCATGCCTAAATTGTGGAGGTGGAGATCGGTGGTGTCGCCGTCTATCGTCCCTTCGGGAATTTCTCCGAGCTAAATCGTACTTTCACCTGCATGGTGCTCAAGGCTAAGGCCAACGACAGGCGTACATGTAGCCTCTTGCCACGAAGAATTTCGTGGGCCTCGATCTGACTACGTCAGACAGGTGGCATTAGAAACAATAACAACAACAACCTATGTATTACATTTTCTCAGGAAAGAAAAATTAGTATAGCACAACCATTGTTTTTTACATGAAAAGGGTATAAGAAATTTGTAGTATTGCAAAATATAAAAAATGTTTTGAATGCTAGATACGCATGTTTTTCTTGTTAGCTTTAACACGTCAGTGAAACTAATGCTATTACATTAAGTATAAGAATAAAATACAGCCCAACCCTAATTTAACGAGTTCATCGGGACGAATATTTTATTCGTTAATTTGGGGTTATTTGCAATATGGGGGTAAAAAAAAATGCACTCCTTTTGGAAATTTTATACTAAGCAATTACACAAAAATATCCACAGATAGATATTACACACTTTTTGTTCAGTTTTTAAAAATACTGTTACCATTGGATGAGACAAAAAAGGAATTTCCTGACCTATTCAAAACTCACGAGATAGATTACACTTATGACTCATCTGCAGCTATAAAATCTAATAAAAGGCTGCACCCTTTCCCGTCGAAAATTACTACTTGTAAGAACATTTTTTTTGCTGTTTCGGACTAAAAGGATGTGTCATTTGAAAAGAAATCTAATTTTTTCTAATCCAATTTCTTTGTATCCAAATTTTTTTTCCGCTATAGAAATAGTTCGTTATTTCGGGGTTTATAGTTCGTAAAATAGGGGTTTTTGCCTTCATTTTAATAGGGGTAACCAAAACTCGTTAAATCTCAAAATTCAGTAAAAAGGGGTTTAGTAAATTGAAATTCGACTGTAGTTGCAGTAATAAAATGTTAATCTAAGTCATAATTTTTTGTTTTTTATTTTGTATTATACTTGCGACACATTGGTGTGATGGATCTTATCTTCCAAATAACAATAATTGGATTTCACAGTATATAAGATATTATATTCTTCATCATATGCAGAGTCGGACCTCTATTTAACGAAGTCGCTAAATCTCGAAAAAAGTTCGTTAAATGGAGTTTAGTGTTTTAATAAACTTTTAATAAACTGTCATATAAGACAAATTTTAAATTCATAAACACTATAAACTACTGAAAAAAATAATTATTCACACTTTTTGAAAATTAGTATCAATTCACATTTCATACATTTTACCAATCAAAAAGGAATCTGAAAGGGGGGGAATTCATTGTCCAGGAATTATATTTTCAACTTTAAAAAATAATTTTAAGCCTGCAAGTAATTTTAAACATACATTTTATAATCAGTAATTTTAAGTGTGCACTACCGTATGCGTCCTTTTTATTTAATTATAGATAAATTCTGTTAATTTTATTCTTCTCAAAAAAATTTGTTTGAAAAATTACTGCAATTTCCTTACTGGCACCTGGTAAATCCAGTAAAAGGCCATTGATCACCATAAAACCTTCTAAAAGAGAGAATAATTTGAAGATGTCATGAAACACACATTTTAAAAATAGGGAGAAAAAAAAGTTGAATCACAAGAGAAAAAGTTCGTTAAAAGTTCGTTATTTCACTGAAGAGAAGAAAAACTTTCATAAATTTCCTGTAATATTTTTAGTTTAATTTGTTTACATGAATTCCTTATTGTCATAACCCACCTTCAAACATTCCCATCTTTTTATCCTTAAATGATATTCCTCTTAAAACGCAAAGTTCATGAATATAATTTTAAAAAAATCCAATATCGTGGAGAGAGAAAGGTTCTTTTTCTTAATGCTTGAATAATTTCGTAATGCTGGATTTTGACAAACGTCTGACTGTTGTAATTTCGTAGATTATGACTTGGTCTTACTGAAATATCACACAAAACTTTCTTACAACTTCTGCTTGGATGGTCTTGCTTACTCTAAGACTTCTTTCTGGCGTAACATGCGTCTGAATATTCATTTTGACATTCCTTTCAGAGAAAGTTTGTGACATTTTCACAGAAGGACAAAACGTCTCTTTAAATCATTACAGAAGTTGGGTATTATTGAGCCAGTCTAGAACTGCTTCTTGAACCATTAAAAAAGAGCCGTCTTTTATTTTGATGCTTCTGGACACGTTCTATAATGAAATTCTTTTCATTTACAAAAATAACACTGAGAGGCTTTTAATTTGCTGGATCTTGCTTTAATATATAAACATTTCTTAAAATGACTTGCTTTAGGTTTCTCTTAAGAACAAAACTTTTGATTCATCTAAAGGGGAATATACGTATATAAAGATATGCTTAATATTTTACTGAAAAGTGCTGTTGTTAACAAGATTTGCTTACAGGAGGCTAAAAAACAAATATCGAAGTTTTCTTTGAACTGTTTCTCTTACCTAGGGCTAACTGGAAAGGGAATTAATCTCTGATCTGCTTTTTTAAAATATATTACAAAAATCAGTATTATGTTATTTTGTAAGCCGTAAATGGTCCCAATTTGAATATTAAATATGCTGCAAGCAAAAGTTTAATAATATATTTCAAAATTGTTTCTTTTTTAACTCTTTAAAATTTGTTCTTTCAATTCTTAAGCACTTTTTTAAAAAACAAAAATTATTCAAGCTATAGCCATTAGAATTAATTGGCACGAGAATCACCGTGTTATTCGTAGAATTATCAAGTGAATAAAAAATAAAAAAAAGCTGAAATTCATTATAAAAAAAATTCTGATTTCGAGATAAATGTTAATTAATATCCTACGATTTAAATGTCTTTCTTTTAAAAATAAGAATTTCACTGACTATTATTCAATGTCTTCTAACAATGCACGAAATTAAAGGAAAATACGAAAAAAAAATTTCAATGAAAGTACGCTATAACGGCATACGGTTAAGTTTATGTTGAAAAATGTAATAAAAAACTCAAAGGAAAAAAAATGTCAAATTATAAATCGAGACCGTACATTAAAATTTTTTTAAAAAAGTATTCTAATTTACAAGGTATAAAATGTTCCAGATTTATTCCTATTTTATTATTACCTCTCGAGGGAAACTTAGCGTTAGCTCTTGTGTGTCTGTAAGGTAAAGTTGTAAGGTAGCATGTAAGAACACATGTAATTTAAAAAAACTATAAAAGTCTGTTCTTATTTTTCAATCTATACTTTTATGTTTAAGTCGGTATACACTTTTATATCTTAAGAACATATTACCAAATATACGAAACTTTAATGTATTTATTATTCGCTAAATATGAAATAGATTTAAGCAAAGGCAAATCTGCAAATATTACACAAAATTTGAAAGAGCTTTATCAAATATGGCAATTCTAGTGGTATACCAAAAGGCAAAGTAAGAAAGGAAACAGGGAGACTTTTTAAAATAAACTAATTTTAAAATTGAGAAAATTTTAGGTAAAAACTCTGTATATTATATACTTTAACAATATTTCAATACTCTAGGTACTCATATTCAAGATTCGAAATTTTAATACATTTATTACAGGAATTTACGTAAATATCAGGTATTTTGAGCAAAATATATATATATATATATATATATATATATATATATATATATATATATATATATAAAATTTGCACAAAGCTTGAAAGAGCATTTTCAAACATGAAAATTCCAATGGGATGCTAAAAGGTAGAAATTCTGGTCTTCTTCCACGAAGACAGAAGTTGAAAGATGTGAGGATTGTTAACCATGTGTGAGAAAACCATTACAAACTAAATTATTTAAAATGCCTTGTGAAAATGACGGAAAGTCGAACACGAGATTACCACGGTCCTGATGTTAAATTCTGAAGATAAGTAGTTGTCCCCGAGGCAACAATCCTGTCAGATTATTTGAACTTTGGCATGTACTCTTGGCATGTCTCCTTGGTGATAAATATCGATTATTTTACTACACAGGACATTGTTTATGATTTCCTAGGACATCACATCTCTTGACGACTTAGTCACAAATAAAATTATGCACATCCGTCACTCCAAAGACGAAGTATAAATATTTTTAATGTCGAAGCCAGATCTCACACTCATTATCAAACCAAATTGAAGTTTGCTTGAAAAGTAATCTAGATCATATGTTTCGCATTTTGATATTCGATTTAATTCGAGTGTGCGTTTCAGTTTATTTTAAGGAATCTTATCTTAATTATTCTCTGGGCTTTGGATTGTTTTCGTGCATCTTTACAGACATTTATCACTGTTTGTTTTTTAAGAAAAACAATTCTTTTAATTTTTAAATATAAGATCGTATTAGGGGGATTTGCATTAGAACCAATTAAATGAGAAATTAAAAGATAATCGAACATTTCTATGAAAAAAAATGGATTAGAATTAAATTTCGCAAAATAGAAAAGTGCAAATAAATGTTTTATTGTAATGTCCTTATGATTTACATCTAATTTTGTTTTGGTAGATGTAAGAAATTCTAATTAATAACTTCTTAAGAACTTTGGCCTTTTCATGGTTGCAAAAATTCCAATGAAGAACCTTTCATTAAGGAACCATCTAACTTTGCCCGTCAGCCAATCTTTTACCTGGCATTCCAATCTTGATATACTTTTCCAACCGCTGCTCGTGAACATCTACAAATACAAGTTTGGCTAATACTTGTTCCAGATATCCGAACTTCTATCATTATTCCACGTTATCCCATTCGGGGAAACTCAGCTTTTTCTCGACCTAGCCCTCTAGCTACCACACACACACACACACACACACGGACACACGGACTCACTCACACACACACACACGGACTCACTCACACACACACACACGAACTCACTCACACACACACACGGACTCACTCACACACACACACGGACACACGGACACACCACACACACACACGGGACACACACACGCGGTCACACACACACACACGGACTCACACACGGACACACGGACACACACACGGACACACGGACACACGGACTCACACACGAACTCACACACGGACTCACACACGGACACACACACGGACTCACACACGGACTCACACACGGACACACAGACACACGGACTCACACACGGACTCACACACGGACACACGGACTCACACACGGACACACGGACTCACACACGGACACACGGACTCACACACGGACACACGGACTCACACACGGACTCACACACACGGACTCACACACGGTCACACACACACACACGGACACACACACACGGTCACACACACACGGTCACACACACACACACGGACACACACACGGTCACACACACGGTCACACACACACGGTCACACACACACACACGGACACACGGACTCACACACACGGACACACGGACTCACACACGGTCACACACATACGGACACACACACGGTCACACACACACGGACACACACACACGGACACACACACGCGGACACACGGACTCACACACACACGGACACACACACACGGTCACACACACACGGACACACACACATGGACACACACACACGGACACACACACACCTGTATATACTAAGAAACACACTCATTCTATTATTTAATGATATAAATGTATTTAAGTTAATTGTCAATCCCACTGCAAATTAAACTATTTTTATAGCTTGAACCCAAAAAACTGTAATATAAAATAATTTTCCTACACTAAAAGAAGGTCTGTTTCACAATTCGATCGTCAAGAAAGGTACATTATTCGTTGTTAGTTAATTGAAAGCTTAAGATATTTTTTCAAGCATTAGCTAAGATTGTCTTTTTTTGAAGACTTAAAATCATTTGGATATAAACACGGTAATTTACTTTTTTTTCACTAAAAGAGGATTAAGCTAAAACTGAATAATTTTTTGAGAGAAATAAATCTTCCTTTTTTTCATTCGTTCAAAGCGTCTGGTGAATATAACTATCTTTACACGCAGTCAGATTCCTTTTATGAATAAATGCATAACGTAAAATTATTTTATATAAAATAAACAAGTTAATTAATATTCATCAAAATCTGATTATATCTGAGCACTCGCACACCGGTAAACTCCGTTTTATTAAATAATTAGAAAACCTTTCCTCATTATTTCTGAGTGCTGTCTAAGTAGAGTAAATTAAATACGAGAAGGATCCATATTAAAGTATTAATCATTCGCGTTCTTAATGTTTGAAATGTAAAGTTTCTTTCGAAATTTCTTTCATCATCCAATTATTACTCCTAGTATAGTAATTAGTGGAGTAAACAGGTTGCCTGTCTGTATTTTAAGTGATCTTAGTCAAACGACGCGAGAGATTTCTCACGAGATCGGCTCAACATACATCTACTCTTAATGACGTGGACTTCAACTCCCAGCTACAGCACTCCCTGGAGGCAGTAGGAAGTTGAAATGGGACTCTCGTTAGAAGTATTATGAATCATATCCTGCCTTTATCTAGAGCTGAAGGATGAACTAACAGCTCAGTCGTGTGAACCACAGGATATGAATAGTGCATTCATTACCTGGGATTTTAGTTGTAAATTTTTACTTAAATTTCAGTGTCGCGTTACTGAAGATGCTACTTATTTTGCCATAAGAGGATGGATTGAAACACATGTAACTGATGTAAAATTCATATTCTACTAAATCTGGTAATAGTATTTAAACGAAAAGAGAAATATATTTACATTATTTCTATACTAGTTATATCAAAAACTCAAAATTATATTAAATATTTATCGAACTAGAGAGAGTTTTAACGGTCAGCAGCGCTTATGCTTGTTAGGGTGACTGACTAAGTTTGAAACCATGATTTTGAAATGCGTATAAATAGATACTTTTTATATTTAGTATCAGTTGAATTAGAATACACACACACACACATATATATATATATATATATATATAAAGGGTGTTTTTTAGAGGTATAGAACTTTAAATTGCAATAAAAACAACGATGTATTATTCGATTGACATGAATTTTTTTTTATTCGAAAGATAATCTTGTGGCATTGCATTTTAAATATGATTTCTGGCATAGGACTACCACGGCTGGCTCGGATGTAATCCAATCTGGATTTCCAATTTTCGATGACTTTTTCCAACATTTGTGGCCGTATATCGGCAATAACACGGCGAATGTTGTCTTCCAAATGATCAAGCGTTTGTGGCTTATCCGCATAGACCAATGACTTTGCATAGCCCCACAGAAAATAGTCTAGCGTTGTTAAATCACAAGATCTTGGAGGCCAATTCACAGGTCCAAACGTGAAATTAGGCGGTCACCAAACGTGTCTTTCAATAAATCGATTGTGGCACGAGCTGTGTGGACATGTTGCGCCGTCTTGTTGGAACCACAGCTCCTGGACATAATGATTGTTCAATTCTGGAAAGAAAAAGTTAGTAATCATGGCTCTATACCGATCACCATTGACTGTAACGTTGTGGCCTTCATCGTTTTTGAAGAAGTACGGACCAATGATTCCACCAGCCCATAAAGCGCACCAAACAGTCAGTTTTTCTGGATGCAACGGTGTTTCGACATACACTTGTGGATTAGCTTCACTCCAAATGCGGCAGTTTCGTTTGTTGATGTAGCCATTCAACCAGAAGTGCGCTTCATCGCTAAACAAAATTCGCTTATGAAAATCGACCATTATTTTCGAAATAAAATTGCACAATTTGAAAACGTTGTTCAAGCGTGAGTCTATTCATGATGAATTGCCAAACCAAACTGAGAATAAATCACTTGACAGCTGTTAAACCGGTCGCCATCTTGGGAAATAATGCCAACTCAAATTTCTATACCTGAAAAAAAAAAACACTTTATATATATATATATACATATATATATATACATATATATATACATATATATATATACATATATATATATATACATACATATATATATAGATATATAAATACATATATATATACATATACATATATATGTATATACATGTATATATATATGTATATATATATATATAAATGTATATATATGTATATATATATATATATATATATATATATATATATATATATATATATATATATATATATATATATATATATATATATATATAACGTTCTCTTTTTATGAAAAATGCTTTTAAAGAGTGTTTTTTTCCAGGTATAGAAGTTTAAGTTGGCATTACTTTCCAAGATGACGACCGATTTAACAGCTGTCAATTGATTTATTCTCAGTTGGGTTTGGCAATTCATCAAAACGATCATCAAGCAAGGCCTAGATTCGTCGAATGGGCCCAAAACGAGATTGCCGTTGTTTCCGATTATCATAAGCGAATTTTGTTTAGCGATGAAGCGCACTTCTGGTTGAACGGCTACGTCAACAAACAAAACTGCCGCATTTGGAGTGAAGCTAATCCACAAGTGTATGTCGAAACACCGTTACATCCAGAAAAACTGACTGTTTGGGGCGCTTTATGGGCTGGGGGAATCATTGGTCCGTACTTCTTCAAAAACGATGAAGGCCACAACGTTACAATCAATGCTGATCGGTATAGAGCCATGATTACTAAATTTTTCATTCCTGAATTGAACAATCATGATGTCCAGGAGCTGTGGTTCCAACAAGACGGCGCAACATGTCACACAGCTCGTGCCACAATCGATTTATTGAAAGACACGTTTGGTGACGCATAATTTCACGTTTTGGACCTGTGAATTGGCCTCCAAGATCTTGTGATTTAATACCGCTAGACTATTTTCTGTGGGGCTATGTAAAGTCATTGGTCTATGCGGATAAGCCACAAACGCTTGACCATTTGGAAGACAACATTCGCCGTGTTATTGCCGGTATACGGCCAAAAATGTTGGAAAAAGTCATCGAAAACTGGACGTCCAGATTGGACTACATCCGAGCCAGCCGTGGCAGTCCTATGCCAGAAGTCATATTTAAAATGTAATGCCACAAGATTATCTTTCGAATAAAAAAAAAAAAAATTTCATGTCAATCGAATAATACATCGTTGTTTTATTGCAATTTAAAATTCTATACCTCTAAAAAAACACCCTTTATAATAATAATAGTTCGCCTATATGCAGTTAAAATTTCTATACTGGTGTTGAACTAAAATTTTTGCAATACATAACTCAGAAGTGGATTCATTCATATTTTTTTTTTACATAAGAGTAGAGAAATTTTAAGAAAAAACCATCCATAATTGTTTCAACTGATAGTTACTTTGAAAAAAAATGTAAAATTTTTAAATTATTTTATTTTAACTCCTGTATAGATGTCCTCGCTATACATAGGCAAATTATACTGTTTTGAAAATATGTCATTCTTTCATCCTTTTTTTGCCAAAGTATTGCATTTAAGTAATTTTTTCTTTTTATAATATTTTAAAGCAGTTTTATACGTATATTATAATTCAATTGACATTATATATCACAATATTATTCAATTTTTAAACTTTGCTCAGTGGCGCAACAGCCCATGACGACCATGATGGGGCAGATGTTCCGGTCATATGGTCAGTCTGACGTGAATCCCCCAGTGTTAAGTCCCCAAGCAAGCCTGGAACTCATTTACCGAACCACTGAAGGGATGAAAGGTTGAGCCGACCTGGCCCAGCCCGGGTTTTGGACCTCAGACCTGTGGTGTGGAAGCGCGAAGCACTACGACTCAGCCACTGGGCTTCATTCACTTTATAAGATTTTTTAAAATAACGGTTCCGAATGTAGTCAGTCACCATAAATACTCTACGAAGAGTTCCCTTTCTTAAAGTCTTTATACTTATCTTGCAAAATGAATTTTTATCATAAATATAAATAAATGAATAAAGATAGTTCATAATAACAAATCTATAGGAAATAAAAATTAAGACACACATAATTTAAACGATAGTAATGCTTAAATCTTAAAATTAGATGCAATCAAAGCATTAAAAGAAATGGTTCATGGTCTATTCGAGCTTGAAAATGATTCTCTCTAGCCCAACTAAGAGCAGTTCAGCCTTAAGTGCTCTACTGTTGATTAATTATGCATTCTGAATGTTAAACATATGCAACTTTTTTCTACGCCACTGATTTTTCGAAGTAGAAACATTTGTATAAATGCATCTTCACTCAACACCTTCGTTTTTCGAACTTATTTTCTGGTTTATTAAAGCAAAGCTGCCTAAAGGTAAAAAATAACTTCTAACTACAAAAGTCAGTGCACATTTTTGAAAAGAAAGTTCTTTTTCTCGAATATTAAAACTAAGAATTTAATGTTGCGAGGTCGAAGAATTTTTCTAAGAAAGACAATGGCGTAAAAATGCTTGAAAATCAAAGTTTCCTATTATATTTTTTGATTAGATTTCTTTCTTTTATCCCCGGGGATTCAATGTGCTAACGCTTGCATTTTAAAATAAGAAATAAATATTTTAAACAGCGTGGAAATAGAAAGATGCCGCAAGTGCCAAAAAAATCTGTTGCAAAACAAAATTTAATACAAGTAAGATTTGAAGCGCCGAAACTGTTTGCAGATGAAACTGGGATACCAGGGAAGAGTATGAAGAATGAAATCGTGAAGAAGTGAAGAAAACAAGAAGGAAGGGAAAAAATAAGGATACGTGGGGATATATCTGACAACTTTAGGGACAACGTCAATTTTAGTAAGAATCTAAGTTCGGAATACTCATTTCAGCGAGCGGAGAAAAATACCTTGAACAGGTTTTGAAAAGTGAATTTAAGGGGAAAAAATTGCAAACAAGTCAACCAACTGTCAATTTCAGAGTAAGGAGCTTCCAGGAAGGATATAGAATTGCATTGAGCAGTTAGGAGTTTTGGCTTCATCGGATTTCAAAGTGGTTTAATATGCATGTGCTCTGTGAAAATTATTTTCAAAGTCATGCCCCCCCAAAATTGGAATAGATAAAAATTATATTTACCTATAAGATGGTAATACATTAGATCACACGGATAATTGCAGATTCCTTATATGGGTAGAAAATGAAATACTGACACAGAAAAAAGAAGCAAATATATGTTTGATATTTAACAGATACTTATTTGCGAAAATAACTGTTATAAATTCATGGCAGTTGAAAAATTTATTTGAGCAAAAAATTTACGAGAGAGTGATAGTAATATTAACGTTCCACTATAAAGCAACATGAGGGCTATTGGCAACGAACCTCACAATTTTGAACATCGGTCAAGTGACAAGGAGGGCATCTCAACTGGCACTCCTCTCTCCTTACTACTTTACCATACCAATGGAAGTATATTGAGCTCCCTCTACACAACCAAAAAATTTACGAAAACTGTGTTGAATAATATATTTTTTTATAAAAAATTTACTGAACAGAAAATAAGAATCGACTTATAATTTAATAAAATAATAATTTAGATAATGAGGAATCACAGACTATAATGATGCACACATTATTTTTAAAAAAATGTGCATAATCTCAATTTTGAATTAAAAAAGAATTCTCGCTACAACCATTGTGCAGTCAAAAGAGTAATTTAAAATATAAAGGTTGATTAAATTTTTGGTATTCGACTTCATTGTGTATGCATTTTGGTTGAAGTATTTGTAAATTATAGGATTAAAAAAAATAAAAGATACACATAGTATAAAGATAATTTTCACATGGAATAAGAAAAAAAATTATATACTTTTGGTATTTAACATTAACACACATTATTCATTTTGTGTTTTCCTTAAAATAAGAAAAATATGAATATTAAATCCATTTCCAAAACCGATCTACAACTAAATGTATTCAACTTTACTATAACAACTGTTTCTCCAAATATTAAAATGTTAAAGAGTATTATTGACTTTTACCTTTATGTAAATACCAAGAAATAAGAATTCAAACAATGTTTGAATTGATTAACGAGTTTCGTTCGCTTCAAATTAAAATTTGGATACGGATAAAGAGCTAAAAAGTTATTATTTGAATTCTTTCACTTCTCATTTCTGATTCAGATTACGATTTCTCACTAATTAAGAAGTTTTATAGCGCAAACGCCGGATTTTGAAGCAATTCTATCTTTCAAACAAATTTAATTTTAGAACGATAAAATTTATGTTATTTCTCTTTTTTGAATGAAATTGCATTCTAATTCTCGTTACAGACACTCAAAGAGAAGAGAATGTGTAAATCGATAAATGCGAAATGGGTTGATACTCTTCTGTAGGAAAAAAGCGATCGCAATTGTTAATTAAAAAGATATTTTTCTGAACAGTACTGAAAAAAGAGAGAAAGAATGTAAATTTGCAATTAAGTGCAATTTTGTTTTTCGTATCCAAGTAATGAGCTGGAAAAAGGAAACTACACTTAAATATTTTTTCGAATTAAATCTCTCATATGTGTACTATTACCAAAGTATTTTAAATTAAGAGATTTGATTTTATTTAAATTTATTTAAATTTTGGAATGACATATTTATTTTCAGTTAGAAAAACCAAATAAGAGCTTGAAATTCTTCAAAAACCCATATTATAATTCAAACATGTACTATACCATCACCGATACCTTTGTGTAACTCTATTTCTCCTGCATATAAATTTTGTTGCTAAGAATAAAGGATAAATGATGTAAATATGCAATTAAGTGTAAGGGTACTTTTCGTATCCAAGATATGATCCAGAAGAAAACTACATTTGAATACATTTTTTTTTTCAAATTAAAGGCTTCATAAGTACATATTCTTACCAAAGTATTTACAGTTGAGGTTTAATTTATAAAAAAATTATTTAAATTTTAGAATGGCATACATTTAGTTAGAAAAACTAAATTACAGCTTAAAATTCTACTAAAACAAATGCTATTCAAAACATTTATGATACAACTGCCGATACCTTTGCTCAATTCTATTTCTCTTGCGTAAATTTTTTATGCTGCTAAGAATAAAGGGTAAAGGATGTAAATCTTCAATTAAGTGCAATGGTACTTTTCGTATTCAAGTAATTAGCTAAAAAGGACTACATTTACATATTTTTTTCGAATTAAAGCTCTTGCATGTACATATTTTTAACAAAGTATTTAAAGTTTATTTGATTTATTAAAAATAATTAAAATTTTTTGAACAAGCTATTTTCGATTAGAAAAACTAAATAAGAGCTTAAAATTCTACTAAAACCAATGTTATTTGAAGCATTACTATACAACTGCCGATACCTTTGCTTAACTGCATTTGTCTTGGGTAAATTCTATGTTATGTTCTTAAGAATGCATGAAACTATATTTGAATTATTCAGCTTCAGAACAAGAAGTAATTTTCTCATCCAATGCGTTTAAAAAGATTAATATTCCAAAATGCATATAAACTCTAAATCTAATATAACAAAAAGTACTGTGTATGGGAACAGAATATCTAACACAAGTATTACATTTTTAATCTAAAGTTGGTTTGCACAACGTAGAAATTTCAAAATAATTGAACAGACTCAGAAAATATAACAAAAGAGTTAAATATTTTTATATAGTAGAAAAACCCTTTGCTTCCATTTTTAGAAATTTATCTAGTAAATAAATTTTCCCGTTTTTCATCTGCTTGATATAATAAAAGCTTTGGAGAAAATGATGAGGAATTGAAAAGATTTCATAACATAAGGAAAGGAATTTTCTAAAACAATGTCCTCTTCACTTTTCCATTACATATAATTTGGACAGAGAATTTAAAATATAATATTTTATTGTGATATAATTCATATTGATGACAATATGAATAAATTGAAAACAAAATAAAGACGCAAATTAATTTTCTAATTTTATGGATAAAAAACTTTAAAAAACAAATATTTTATCGTTAGAAGCTCAATGGATTATTTTGAAAAGTGCTTCTTCCTTTGTTAGTTTTTGAATAAAAGATAAGGTAGAGAAAATGCACCCCTCTTTATTAGTATGTATTCATTTTAAGATTATATTTCGTAAGAGATAAAAATTTACTTCAGATAATAGACAAAAGTAATTAATTACCATAAATAAGTATATCTTTTAGAATCTGATGCATAAAAAACATACTTCTCTTAACATTACGAAGTTAACTAAACTGTAGACAATAGATTAAAATTTTGTCGATATGAAAGAAGTATCACTATTCAACGATTTAAAGATGAAAAATATATAACAGCGTCTTTGAGAGTCCACAAAAAATATAAAAATGTAGCTTCAATTTTTTTTCTTTTGTCTTCTTTTTTTGGAACTATTCCCTATTGACCTTTTCTCCTTGGTAAATTAATATGTTGATTATTGTAGGTATCCGACTACATGAGACGACTTTTTTTTTAAAAAATGAAGATATGCGGATTTTTTTTCGCGGTTTTTAGATTTATTTAGTTCATTTTAAGAAAAATATGCTAAAATTAAGAAGAGAAAAAGAAATTTTTATTACTAAAATGGAAAAAATGGATACACAATTATATAAACGGGGCCCCATCTGTAGAGAAAGTTTATGAACAAATTCTAAATTTTTCAATTTTATATATGCTATTCATTTTTGAAATGACCTTCAGGATAAGATATATTTTAATTTTTACAAAAACTAGAAAACTTTTAGTTATTACATGAAATTGCTTAAAGAAACAGTAATTATATTCACATAAGGGACTGCAAATTTTTTAATAAAACAGTGGTTGATAAATCTGAAGGTTAAAACACTTCTATTATACAGATCATACACAAACAATTTCAGTTAATTATTCTTAAAACTTATTGAGCAATCGCTGTCCCCGTTTTAGTTTTTCGAAAGAAACACATTTCGAAAAAAACGAATTTTAAAGTTTGACATCTTATTTGAAGTGTTATGTGTGTGGCATCTACTTTTATTAAAACACGCGTAGTTTTTGTTCTAGTGAATGGAAAATAAACAACTTCATATTTTTACAAAACTAATAAGACTGTCTATAAAATTAAATCATAAAATTTTTTTGTCAATTTTCGAAAAATATTCATGATTTTAGGGTAGTCGATACCTTAACACATTTTTTCAGAAAGGTATATCATATATAACCCCGAGCTGAGCAAGGTCGACTGAGTCTTTCAACCCTTCAGTGGGTCGATAAATGAGTAGGCTTGGAATTAACACTGGAGGCATCGCGTCAGACTGACCACCTGACCGGAACATCTGCTCATGAACCTCAGCACCCAAGGACACGAAAACAGAGAGGGGCATTGTAGGCCTTGGTTCACGATGGGCTGTTGTGCCACTGATTCTAGTTTAGTTTATATCATGCATTTTTGATATAAAGCTTGGAAACCAGTATTAAAAAATGAGTAAAATAAATTATTGATTTAAAAGATATTATATAATAAATCTAATTTTGTGTATCTTAATTTGTATGCTTAATTATTGTTGGCATTAGGTGTTTTGAAGAAGATTTTATGCATACGATAGTATATTCAATAGGAGTGACTACATAAAGTTTGTTCAGAGATTTTTCAAGGATTTTAGGACCAATTTTTTTACTTATTGCTCAAACTCTAATTATGAGAAAAGAAAAGTCAACACTAATTTTAGTATTAGTAAAAGTATTATTTAGCCTTTTATCTACCACATTATGATTTACTGCAGTTTTTTTCATGCAATATTTTTTTTTGAATTACTACATTCAAAATTAAGGGATATACATAAATAAAATACTCAACTTTGGGAAATTTAATCCGTTAGAGCTAATTAATTAATTAAAGATACTCAACTGTAAAATTAATTATATACGCTGTTCACTTACAATAAATAGTCAAATCGTTTTCTAAGGTCTTCCTTTACATACCAAAAAATAAGGCACTTACCTTTTGACATTAACAATGTTTTCGGAACAAAAAGGGCAATCTCCGCAATCCGCTTAAAACGCCATCAGCTGAAAACGCAATTTCTGCTATAAAACTATTCGCCTTCCTCTCTAAAATACTTATCATAGAGCCCGTGATGTCATATATCTTGGAAGAGTGGATTTAAAAGAATTTTCCTGCTAAGTATCGCCAGAGTATTCATAAAAATGGTTATTCTATGTAATTTTAAAGTGAGTGGTACTTATAAGTACCATCGGTAGATAAAGGGTTAAATTGCATGATAATTTTGCTGCAGATATGATGAATATGTGTTTTCATTGCTACTAGGGGTATATAGAATTTAATTTCAAAGTAAATGTGTATATTACATTCATAAAAATTTGTTGATTAGAAATAGTATTGTTTTCATGGAAATCCCGTGACATCTCAGGAATATTCCAATTTAATTTCTGCTCTTTTAACACTTACAGCCCTCCAAATTACGGAATAATATCTTTCATAAAATATTATAACATAATGAATTCATATATGATTAAGTAATACTTACAAAAAATGAATTTTACGTTTAAAGATAAAATTTATTTAAAGACAGAATCACATGCAATTAATTAGGATTATTCTGAAATAAATATGAGTTTAAGTATTAAGAATGTATTAACTTAAAATGTTTTTTACTGTTATTGTATAGGAACATTTTTTTCTATACCTTATAATTCAAACATGATGTAAAAACAGGAATCAAGGCTTATTATAGACTACCTATTAAGAAGTAATAAGAAGGAAAACACATTTAAGTAGATTAAGCATGTAAGAGTTAAAAATCTGAATTTGTACTTATTTTTATTTCTATAAACATACATTACTTTTTAATAAAAAATACAATTAGTATTTGAAGAAAATTAAAAAAACTGTGCCCTGTCTACAATTCGTTAGAAAAAAATTGCTTATGAATATACGTTTTTGAGGACAACGCATATTTTTTTCTCATTTAGATGGTTAGATATTTAATTTTTGCATCATTTTAATTTTTCATATGGTTAAGATATTATTTTTTGTTGTATGATACATATATTATATTTTTTAATTATTTAATACAAAAGATAAGAGTAATAATAATTAAACGTATTTTTACATTTTTTATCATCAAATTTAATATTATATTTCTAACCAGATATTGTGATTATTAATCTTTAACACATAGCATAAAATATTAGATTGGAAGCTAAATAATTTATCGTGATAATTTTTCTTTTAATAGTTTAAAAAATTATTTAAAATATCCCATCGATAAGATGAAAACATTATATGAGGCATGTAACTATTAAACATAGTATGTACAGAGATAGCAATGCTATCATATTACATGTTTCAAAAATTTCATGCCTTAAATTTTAGAAATATCTTACACTATATATAGTTAATAAAGAAATCATATCTTTATTTACTACACATCAGAATGTTTATAAATTTACATATTAGGATATATAAATCGTAACTGAAATAATAAGTAAAGAAGTGCAAAAAGGTAGGATATTAAATAACAATTTAAACTTTTATTAGCTTCTCATAGAGTTTAATAAAAATTTCCTATATGAATAATAAAACATAGAAGAAATAAAACAGAAGAAATGAAAGAGAAGCAATGTGAATTCAATTAGTCGCTAGAGATTTAAATATTTGTTTAGGATAATAAATAGCTTTTGGCTAAAATGTTTTCTTGAGTTCTGAGAATGGGTTAATATTTGTGAACTTGTAGGAAAGTTTATACTCTAGTCATCTGAAATATTATATGGTAATTTTGGAATATTTCTTTTATTTTTTCAAATATACAGATCATTTATATATAATCACAAAACGTCATATTTTATTTTAAAAGTACAATATACTTACACTAGATAATTTGAAAATATAGATGAGATCCTCGTAGATTTTCAATAGGAAATTTAGTTTCATCTAATTTAAATAACAAATCTGATTTTAAAAAAAAATCATCTTTTTGCACTTGTTGTGTGCATAGCGAGATTAAATTAATATGAAATTGAATCAAGTGCAACAACTAGTTGACTTGAAATATGTTATGAATTGATAACCACTCCAAAATAATTGATGAAATATAAAGGAACTTGTGTGTAATTATAGCAATGCAAAAATATATAACAGTAGAATTTTAAATGTTCACAGGTTGCATTATTAAAAATGTTCATTGTTAAGAATACCTTATTATAAATATTAATTTTAAAATTTTGAACTTTTCCTGGGAGAGTAAGAGTTTTACAATATAAAAATGTACACAATATATATACAATTCAAAGTAAGTAAAATTTCATCCCTTTGAATTAGTCAACATTCATTTTTTCATTATATTTTCATTTAAAAACTTACATTTTGAAAAGATAAATAAATAAAAAAATAAATAATATAAAAAATTAAACTTTCTATTTTTATATAAGTTTTCATTTATCAACTTATGAAAATCTCACTTAAAGAGTTTTAAAATATCATGAGACATAAATAAATCTAACAGCAAAACTTTCATATTAATATCCATTTTACCTTACATTTTGCTAATAAGTATAATGAACAATTTAATTTTCAGTTAAAAAAATAACTGTAACATTTTATAATTTTAATTTAGCTTTGTATGTACATCACACACTCACACTACGTTAAACATTTTTTTCTAATTAACTCATAATTTTTAACGAAATCATAATAATAAGTAAAATAAAATAGATCAATCAAATATACTTTCAAAAATAAAAAGCTCGAATTTAGTTACAGGAGACAATAAAGTATAATTTGAATTTAATGATAAAACTAATTTTCTACTCACCATAGTGTCGTTATGATACATCTGAAGCTGATATCCATCGATGAGGTTTCTGTCGTTGATATGACGGATGGCCAATTGAGCTGCCTTGTATTCATACAGTCCAGTCTCTGGAAAGTCTCGACACTCCCCGCGACTCATTTCAAATAGTCCATGAACATAAATGATATTTTTCGTTTCAATCTCTGCCGTGACATTTTCAAGTGTTACATTATCTGCTATTGCTATATCGATAGTCCCATTATCAATTTCAACCAAAGGGATGGTCACATTGTCTATAGTCATTGTCTCAATTGTGACATTTTCTTCTGCTGAAGTCTCGTTCTCAACAAATGAAGGTTCGTTCTCAATTGTCTGATTTTCATTGACTGCCGCTCTCTTGACTGTTTTATGGAAATGTTCTGTGCTCAACACAGTCTCATTCTTATCGGGTTCGTAATGGGTTTGAGGTAAGTATTTGCTTTTATCATTAGAACAGGGGGTTTGCTGCTCGGGTCGAGCTAAGATATTTGGGAAGAGATTCAAACGCATAACCCATGGATATCTCTTGTTGTTAGATGGGTTAATGTCACTGTTTGAGTTTCTTTCAGAATTGAACGGGATCTTAACCTCATTGGTTAAATCACTACCAAACCTAGACTGAAGATCTGTATTTTTCATATTAGAGTTACCATGAATATAAAAGGTAAACTCTATAGGGAGAATTGTATTCTGCGAATGGGTTTCAGAGGATTGAGATTTAAATGTAGTTTGGCAAAAATATGACTCACTTAATGCTAAATGCAGGTTTGGCACTTCCTCTAAACAAATGAAGTCAAATTTCTCTGAATTTTTATTGTTAAAATGAAAGATGTTACTTTTATACATCTCTTCCTTTTCATCTTTTTCAGCAGTTTTGTTCAGAACCATGCGTAGGACAGGGGAATACACTTTATTTTTATACCCAGTCTGAATTCCAGGTTGATGAGCAAGGTTTTGCTTTCCCAGGGCAGTGTTTGCAAGTTTACGATTGATAAAATTTAGATTTATGATTTTATCTTTTAGAAGCTCGAAAATTTCCAACAAACTGTTGCCCATAAACTTTGGGGGTATAAAATAAGGAAGGGTGCGAAGTGATGTTGATTTTAATGGTTTTTTAAAACTGCCGCAGTAAAGATAGTGATCTCGCTTAAAAGGTAGTTTGGAGTTTCCAGAGTTATGTTCAGTGCATTTTAATATAAAGTTTCTCTTTGGATCCAAAATCATAGAGTTACATAAAAATGTATAATAATTTATGTCATTTTCGGATTTATAGAAACAAGTGAGATTTTTTTCCAGCTTATAGCTTTGTAAATTCGATTTTTCCCTTCCATTCTGTGAAGCAAGAAGCTTCGATAATTCAAAAACCGACACTGCTGTTTTAAAATGTGATAATAAAATGTAAATGGAAAGTACGGAGTACAAAAATTTTGTAGTTACCATTTTAAAATGCAAGTCTATCAAATGTTAGTGCAAATTCAAAATGTTTAAGTAAAGACGACGTTAAAAATGATTAGATATGTTAACTAATATTGTATTTTTAGCTTCATAAAAATGTCTCAAATGGCAGTAAATAATTAAATAAGTTCGGTGATACTAGGCTCCATGGGTAGTTGAAATATTTGATTCGCATTTTATTAGATATTTTTCAAAGACTTTGATATGCTGGATTAAAAAGATGAATAAGCATTTACCATAAAACTGCTCGTCTTTAAAATTTTTCTAAAATCTTTCTTTTTTTGTCGTAGCTTTCAAAAAGTAATTTTTATGAAATTTCAAAAAGTTTTTATTTCAAACGAATATATTTGTAAAATACCGCATTTAATCGATTCTTTAGTAAAGTATGTCAATTTTCAATTAACTAAAAAAAAAAAGAAGCTTTCAAAAATATGACTCATTTTCTATTCAGTGTAATTAGTAGTAAAAAAAAAGCAACTTCACAGTCCTTTTTTAGAAATAAAATTTCTTAAAATATTTTCTTTCTTACAAGTTTAAAATGGCTTTGTTTTCACTAATAAAAAGCTTAAAAATTGCCGCAGGTTTTTAACAGTGTCAATGTGTTTCTGATACTTTTATATCATATCCCTGTATATTTTTATATCGATTTTTTAATTTACTAATTATATTAATGCAAGTCGTGAAAACACTTACAAGATATCTAAAAAAAAAACAGCTTTTTTGTATATATCATTCACAGAGCTTTATAAATGCATTTTTAATTAAGTATTTTTGACAACGATCTTATCTATCAGTTTAAATACATTAAAAACAAATGAAACTATCCTAGTTCAGAATAGGGAATACGCTTGACACTGAAGACAGAATTTGTGATGAGGACAAAATTATATGTGCACTTCATAAAACAAGCGATTATGATTTCTAAAGAATCACATATGTAACAGCTGCATAAAAATGTCTATACTCTCAACTGTTTCAGAGCCTTTGACTGGTTCTTAGTTCAAATGATTGTGAATTGCATTGTTTTTTGTAATACAGAGAGAGGAGATAACTCAAAAGGGATTTTCAGTCACTAGGTAAAATTGGTGTCGCTGTGGTTTATTTCATCTACACGTGGTAGCTATACTACTATTGTGCATACTATCCTAAATTGATCTTCTTAGCAATGAATACGTATACAACAGGTATACATACCTCTTCTAAAACATTTGGCCAGTAGGAAAACTCCTATATGAATTCGATAAAATTTTGTAAGAATTGAGATCACAGTTGTACGATATTTTCTTGAAAATTTTGGGAAATATTAATTCGATTTCCAGCACATCGGACCCTTTTTTGTTGCTCTCAGGAAGAGTGCGTCCGTTCAACTTTTGACCCACCCCCCTTTCCTGAGTCCTACAGCACGCGGAGAACTTCAAAAGAGTTCTCCCGCCGCTGAGAGCAGCAGCTGGAATGAGGGAGGCTCTCTTTGCAGCGCCATCTCGTGTCAGACTCATCTCTGAATCGACCAGCTAAAAATAAAGTCGTCTCAAAATGCTCTTTTGCATTTACCGCCTTTTGGGATTTTCTTATTGGTAAATGGCTACAAGCTAGTCCAATCGACCTTACCGTTTACTGTAGGAACAAATTTATTACCTGGACATCTATTATTAAAAGGGTGGCGAAGGGAGAGGTAGGTCTTGTTAAGAAGATAAATTTAAAGGATGGTAGAAAAGTGTCAGCTAATTAAGCTGAGTTTCGCAACTCTAATTGAAAAATGTTTTGTTTTTAAAATGCTTATGTTTTCAAATTAAAGTGGCAGTTTTTTGCTCAAAGAAGCGCAGAAATTATTCGCAAGAAAGAGTTTCGGAAACTCAAGGAATTGAAATATATTTACACAGGATTTTTTTTATATCGATGAAATAATGAACATAAAGATATTATCAATTAAGTAATTGTGGGTAAAAAGGAATGAATAGTTAACTGAAATCCCTCTTTTTATTAACTTTTTTTTCCATGAAAATAAAACTTGAGAAATAGGCGAGAGAAAAAATAGCAAAGTCTAGGGTTATATAGAAAACAGACAATATCGCTTAGTGCCGAAAAATTAATTTTATTTTTTTTCATTATTAAGATTTTTGTTTATATAATCGGTGTACATGTTATTAAGAATAATGAAGAAGTATTTCCAAAAACTGTGGGGAAAAAAGTTAAAGTGCTTTGAATTTTATATAAAGTTAAATAGTTAGTTACTTTAATATGGATTGTGGTTAAAATCAGTGACGCACACAATGGAGGGGTCCTCGGGTCCGGACCTCCCCCCATAACCCTTGATTTTTTTTCGATTGATTATAATCTTATGTAGTAAGTATATGTTATGTATAGTACGTAAAATTTAATTAAGCATTTGTTGTTGATAATTAATTGCATTAATTAATGCTAATTAATTGTTCAATAACTAAATTTTTACTGTATTTTGTTCCCAAAAATCGAAAAAAAAAATCAAAAGAATATGTTAGGTGACGTTTTGGAGCATGATACGAGAATGGTGGACTTCGACCCTAGAACCCCCTTGAAAAATTCCTGTGTGTGCCACTGTTTAAATTAATTATAACAAACGCTTACAATTTTTTAAAACTCATAAAACCTGACACTTATACTACTGAATTTCTTTGCTAATGTCCATGATTAGATAAAAAGTGAAAATTCCAGTCAACATTAATGTCAAGATAAAAATACAAGGAATGGGTCAACATTAAAATACAGCATTTTTTGACGTTGCAATAAAACTTTTAAGCTTTTTTAATTTTAATCAACCATTACAAACCATTTAACAATTATTGTTTTTTGGCTAAATATATCGATTTAAGATAGCTTTGCAATATCTATCTGTCTATGTCTCTATATATTTCCTGTTTCTTTTAATAAAAAGAAGCAGAACATTTATTATATTCCATCAATAAATGTAAATAATTCCCACATTAAACTAAAGCTTAAATTATATGCATTGTATTATTAAATATATTAATATCACTTCTTTTTAACCAATTTCTATATATTACTTTTTTACAGGGATCAACCAATGAGTGAAAAACCAATGAATATGAGAACCACGAAAAACCAATGAATACATTCGGAAATATTTAATTAAAATTGCATTAGAACCAATATACCCTTCATAGCGAAATCACATGACGTTGCTTTTTTAATTAAAAACACCAGATAACAAAATCTATGCAAACATTTAGAGAACTGATAGCTTTATTTACAATTTTTTCATTGAATCCTTTATCATTTGCTATCCACTTAATCCAATACACACACACACGTTTCTCTTTTTTATTGATAATTTCCTTTTCTGAATCTATTATATTTTTAAATACCTTATCTCTCTCTCTTTCAGTATAAATATATTTTTTAATATCACGGGGAGTTTTTCATGGATTTTTCCTTCGATGACCAAAGTTAATGGTGGGGGACTTTGAATTTTTTTTTCGTAAGAGTTCAAATTCTCCAGAATAATTTTTTTCCTATTTGATGTACAATTGGTGGTTTTGAGGAATTTATTTTGCAATTGTGTTGCTGGAATGTTAGCTCCCACTAAAACTGCATTCCATAATAATAAAGTTGAGTTCATTCTGCGACTCTTTTTTATGAAACATTTTGATATTTACTATGTTCATGATTTTGTTTTAATGTAAATAAAAAAACTATGTTGCTTTCCTTACTTGGGAGTAATAATACCCTTGAAAACCTGATCTAGTTATCAATTAATAAAGCGAAATATTAAATTATATGTGTTTCATCTATTAAGAAATTCCTACTTATAAGTGTGAAAATTAAACAACAACAACAAAAAATGCAACAATTTAATGTACAACTAGTTCTAAAAATTAGAGAATTCAATACAATGTTTGCTGTACCTATGAATAAATTTCGAAATAATTCAATAAGTATAAAAAAAATCCATCCACCAAAGTATTTTTAAAAGCAAGTAGCATATATTCTTTTCTGGTGTCATTTAGTAATTAACTTTTTCAAGGTCAACATTCAAACTGATTTTCTAGTATTTTGATGTTGTCTAGAACTTAATTTTTCATTGATCTTTTGAAGAGTAATTTTTTAAGCATCAAATCTGTTCTTTAGTTATTAAATTCGTCCTTACTTTTCTAGGTCTAACCTTTTATAATCCAGGCTGATACTTTCTAATAGGAGTATTTTAGACACACACACACACATATATATATAATACTGTACAGATACCTTTCTTTACATAACCAATTGTAAGAGCTTTAAAATTTGAGAAATAACTAGATTAATACTGAAAAAATGTACTTTGGAGAGACTTCTATCCCAAATGTTGATATTTTACAACAGTGGTTCCTAAAGTTGTTCCCACGGACCCTAGGTGGTCTCGATATTATTTAGGGGGTACGCGGAAAATTAAAATTGACTTGGGGGGGGGGGTCTCTGAACAATGTCAGAGGGTCCACGCAAAGTTTAATATAAAATAAAAAGATTGGATTATTTTTATTTTTTTTTATATATGGAAGTTTTTAAAAAAAAACAATAATTCACTTGGATATTTCCTACTAGGTGTTGAACCCTTTTGCGCGTAGACTAACTCAGAACCCAAACACAGATGAATCCATACTAATACTGGAGCATCTTATTGAAATGCCCACAAATGATGGACTTAAGCCAAAGTTTGAACAAGGATGCCACAAATTCTGGTTACAAAAACAGATACCGAATATCCTGCATTATGGGTTATTGTACAGAAGTTGTTGACTACTTTCCCGTCTTCTAATTTGGTAGAACGGAGATTCAGTGCTGATATAAACCTCATAAAAAAAAGAAACCGATTGAAAATTAGTTCTCGTGGGGATTTTTTTTTTTGCAGTGCTACTCACAAACACGAATATAAACACAAATACACTCATCACATCTCATCCATGAATTTTTAAAATTTTATTTTAAAGAAAAAGTTATAATTTTAATAAATTATTCTTCAACAAAAGTTTTTTTTTTAACTTTTTTTATTTTTATACTATGCATTTATATAACTTTTTCACTAGGGGTCATTGGGAAAGTTTTGATAGTAAAGAGGGGTCTATGGATTAAAAAAGTTTTGGAAACACTGTTTTTTACAATCTTTACAGCACAGTTCAATCTAGATTTTGTTTAAGTCTACGATTTTCTTAAATCACAAAGTGTATTTTTCATTATCTTTAATACACTCACAATATTTTCGGAAAGAATACTTTTGGGGCCTTGACTGACATTTTGTAAATATTTTTAACGTGGGATAATATTAATTATCATTACATATAAATAGTTAATGTATTCAAAGTAGATGAATATATTAATAAATATTTACTTATTTACTAAAATTTTCTGATTCAATTCTGAAGTTGATGGAAATATTTAAATGAATGGGGCATAGTTTTAAGTAAAACCTCTTGAAATGTCTTACGGTTTTTCATGAAAGTCATTTAAATCAGTTCCTTATACATATATATATATATATATATATATATATATAGATATATAGATATATACATATATATACATATATATACATATATATATACATATATATACATATATATATAATATATATATATATATATATATATATATATATATATATATATATATATATATATATATTGCCTAGTCAAGTGTTACTTAATTTTTCGGCATGATATTTTTAGAAATAAAGAAAGTAATCAATAAATCTTCATTTTTCACTCTTTTTTCGTTTAAATTAAGAATGCTTGAGTACTGATGTTGACAAAATGATTCAACAAGAATAAGATGAAGAGACATCGTTGAAAATGACAACGGGGATAAAAATAAAATACGTTGAGATTTTCTCGTTGACTTCACAAAATCTCAATACTCGACTAAGGAAATATTTTTTTTATTGATTTTAAAAGAAATAAAAATCTGTATATTGTGTCATGAAGATCAATGATTTTTGTTCTGTTTTTACTTTTTCTTACGTTCATGTCATACTAACATATTTTTTTTCTTTAAAAATGTTAATTCAATTACTACAGTAAAATTTCTGAGCTATTTTAACTTTTCGTGCTTATTTTTGAAGTAGTTAAACAATTGGAAAAGTGAAATAAAATAAATGCACTACCCTACGCCATTTTTAAAATTTCTGGAAAATATTATTCGTTGCACTTTCACGTTTAAAACAATAACCATTTTATGTAATGGATAATATTATTAATCCCGTGTAAATAAATTTAAATGTGTTTGTAAATTTAGTAGTATAAAGCAACAAGAGGGATATTGGCGAAGGACATACTAAGTTTGAATTTCGGTCATGTGACGAGGACGACACCCCCTCTTCTAGCTACTACATCACACCTACGAGAGGATATTGAGCTTTGACAGATTTTAAGTGTATCGCCCCCCTTCGATGGCAAGTCTTCAGTGGCTCCGGGACTCAACTTCGTGGCTCTCCAACCCCAAGTTCGTGACCTTAACCACTAGGCTACCACGGCCTACTTGGTTCTATACATACGAAAAATTAATAAAAATTATTTATGTTAAGAAGTAAATTAAAAAATTCTTTTAAAACTTAATGGACAAAATGGTATATCAATTTAAATATAGTCTTTGACAGTTGACCCCGCAGTTTAAAATATTTTGTACACCAGTAACAACATATTAAACAGATCTACATGGAGCTTTAATATAATTCAATCACCATAAGATATTTTTTTTATTTGACGTGATTTATTTTACCTACCCCAAAATTCTGTTAGAATTATTGTACCTTACCTCTTTTTTTAATTAATTTAATTGCAAAACTCCTCATGCTCCACATTGCATAACATGAGGCTTACAGGCGTAAGTGGTAACACAATTATATTATTGAAAACAAAATTTGAAAAAAAAATGCATTTAAGACAAAAGATAGAATAAAAATGAAGGGTGGAAATACACAAATATAAACAATCTGCACAGTAAACAAATTTTCTTAAGACATTTAGGCTTTCAGTACAATTGACCAACAAACACAAAACAGGTGGCCAGGAAATACCTAAATGTGCTTTAACTCTTTTTTAAAATTTTCTCTTTTACAAAAATATAGTTTACAATATAGTATTACATGTTTCGAAGTTTCAGCATCCTGACCCCAAGAACAAATATTACTACCAAATAAATTAAATTTATACAAATATCTTGTTGTTGTTACTGATGCCACTTGATCGGCATAGGCAAGATAAAGGTCCATGAAATTCATCATGGCAAAGGGCTAGATTGCACACCTGTCGTTAGCCGTAGCTTTGAGCACCATACAGATGACAGTACGATTTGGCTCGTTTCCACCCAAATTTTGAGGGAGGACACCTGGGGGGACGAGGGCCTCCCACCTCTTCCACCAACCACACGAGATGATATTTAGAGTACCCCATGTCGCAAAGGCACTATACATTTACAAACGTCCATGATTTCTCCGGGATTCGAACCCAGTCCCTAAGGCACCGCAGTCAGCGTCACTAACCACTATACCGGTTGGGCGACAAACAGATATCTTAAAGAAAGTATTAGTAATCTGTAGCTAGGTATTTTAAAATTTAAACAGTTAACTATATATAAAAAATTTTAAATTTGAATCCCTCAAATTTTTTTTATTAACATTTTGAAAATAATTGTGAAATTTTTTTCTAGTTAAGCATTCCACTTTCAACTCATTCACACATGCGCATGCACGCACACGCATATATGCACACGCACTCTCACCATTCTGATCTCTGTACTTTTCTATGTGTGGTTTTCACGATCCCTAAAACTAAGGTTCTGATACATTTCGTCAGTTCAAAATTTTGTACAGATAGCTTTAGTACCTTCAATAAATTTTCAATGAGATATTTCCTAGAACTTAAGAACATTCTCAAATATTTTTCTTATAAAATAGAGAAAGAAAACCCTTTTTGCAGGATGCCGGAAACTATTTAATCTTTCTTCGAATTGAAGAAGACTCAACACTACTTTAGAAAATCGAACTCATTCTTAGGAATATAGTTTTTCACATTTGAGAAACTTTTATCGTTGCAACATATTAATTAGAATAATTTTTAACAAAAATTAATTCACATTTAGTCATGCATTATATATATATATATATATATATATATATATATATAAGTATATATATATTTTTTAAATATAAAGGTCTCTTAGTAGTCCTAAGCACTTTTTTGGAAATAGCATTATCTGTCTTGTATTCCTTGATATCTCCTTATCCAGATTTGTCTCTTACTAATAATCCTCTCACGGTAATTAACTCTTATTTTTTAATTTCGTTCTCAAAACTCACAAAATAATAAAAAAATTAAAGAAACGAAGTCTGAAGAAATAAAAAAATGATTAGTATCTCTATTAATGAAATATAAAGCAGCGTGTGAAGTTATGACCATGATATTAGTGTGGTGTGGAGTTTAGGAGAAGGAGTTACTAGCTCAGGTGTCATTATAGTTACAAAACCGAGGATCAAAAAAGTTTTTCATATCACTTCGAAATTCTCTCGAAGCAAATTTAAGAGATTCCTCTGGTCCATTCCTCTTTTCCAAGTGCAGTATTATTTTTTTCAATTAGTTATATTATAATATTATTTATGTATAATATATATTATTAAAAGTATTTTTATATAATACACAAACAACAAATAAGTACTTTATATGTAAGTTTATAAACAATATTTGATTGGCATTATTTATTGAATCTTATATAAGTTTACTTTTCAAAATATTTTCATTTTAAATTGTAATTTTTTAATGAAAGAAATGAACACTGATGTGATGCTAGTCAACCAATCAGTCAAGCTTTATTAAAGCTTAGAGGTAAGAGTTGATTTAATGTTAAACTCTTTGAAAAGTTTATGCTCTAATAGTTTCGCAAATGATTTTTATGCTAAAATGTATAGAGTACTTATATTTGTGCCTCATATAGCACCGGAAATTTATTTTGCATTTTTACCTTTCAGTCCAAAATTTTCTGTTTTATAAAATGGAAAAGTTTCGATAAACTACCTTTGAGAAGAATAAACTATTAGAATTATTTATCCTAGCTTTATACTTTGTGTCTAACATATCTTAAACATTCTTGATTCCTCTTAGAATCTGTCACTACCAAATGTCCTCTTCAGAACATCAACATCCTCAATAGATGCGGGTTTATATGTACCCTCAATACTCGAACAAAAAAAAATGGATGGACGTTAGCAAATATTTTTCTTTTTTGTGGTTATTTCAAGACTGTTAAAAAAAAAGAAATTTTGCAATATTATTGTGATTTATTTCAATTTCGGGATGACTTCGACGATACATTTTGATGTCAAGTTAACTATAAAATTCTCAGGTGCTTTGCTGCAAAACTTTCTAATTTATTGAATTTTTTGAATTAATTCTGCACAGCAAAATATTTATAAACCAGAATATACATTAAGAATATTTTCTTTTGAGATGAAATTCAATATTCGGATAAAATGGTAATTTTAAAGTGAAATTCAATAGTATCGAAGTTAGAGAGAAACAGTACCTGTTTTATTAAAAAACCATTAAGTTCTTTCCTCTTTTCCTTTTTGTTGAATAGAAAATCAAGCAATATTTTCAGTTAAGCGTACTGGTATTAATCAATTCAATAATTGATTCTACTATAGATATATGCATTTCAAGAAGAAATTCTGATGGTTACGATTTTTACCGACTTCAGTCTTACAGAACCAATTTAAATTTAGAATTTTTGGTTTGTTTAAGGGACTTGGTACCCTAAAAATCACAAACCTATCGTGTTTTTTATTTTCATTTAATCTTATTCTTTGCATTATTATCTTTCGATTGATATATCACTTGTGCATGTCGGAGAGTTAGAAGTTGACTAAAACTTCATTTGAAAACAAATTAGGCAATTCAGCCACACCCCCTTTTTAGAAAAAAAAGCTAAAAAATGCTTTATGATAAAAAAAATCTATTTTAGAAATAGAAATAATAACTATAAAAAAGAATGTGTAGTATTAAAAGCAGAATATTTCCGAGGCAATACAATAATGTAATTTTTCTTCCTTGTGAAATGTGTGCATGTAAAATTTTTAAATTAAGGCATTTTATATTAATGATTTTATAATTTCAGTTCTTCTTCCTGATATATTTTTCATACAAATGTAATACTTTAATATTATAAAAAGAAAAAAAACAGCTAAAATTTCTGTCGTGACAGAAAAAAAATTTTTTTTAACATTTTTCTTGAATTTTCATGGGCAATTAGTACTCTCTAAAAGTTGATCATTTATAAAAATGTGTGGGTTGAAAAATATGAAAATGCAATTATTTTAAAGAAAAACATATAACTAATATCTTAAAGTGGTATTTTAAGTTTAATTAAGCTTATAATAATTATTTTTTCAGAACTATAAACTTTAAACCTGTTTTTCTCAGTTTGTGTTTTTCGAAAACTTAGTGCATTCAAAATGCTACTCCTTCGACAATTATTTACCAATCACTTCCATTTTTTTCTTGCGTGTTGAAAAGCATGTAATAAAATTAGGGATCCGTTTTTCTATAAACTGAATACTTTTTTTTAAAAAAAATAAAATGTAAGACATGTTGGCTTTTTCGTTGATTTTTAGCCTGTATATCATTTTATTTTTTTTCTCGAAAACGAATGAAGTTATTCTAAAATCGATCCCTAAAGTTGTTTAGATCATCCATAAGAGTATTATAAAAAATTTCAGGTCAGAAAATTAATTTTTACAAAAGGAGTAGAGAGGATTTTAAAATTTTCCCAATTTTCTTCAAAAAATTTAAATTTTTAAAATTGTGTGAATAATATATGAAAATTTTCATCTGGTAACATTTTCTTGAATAGAAACATTGTATAAAATGTTAAAATAAAATTTTTAAATACGTAAATAAAGAAGTTTGCTCAAAGGGTGCCAAGTCCCCTTAAAGATTTCACCTGAGTGTCTGATTTCAATAAGGTATTACGAGACAGCTCTTATATATGTATATATATATATATATATATATATATATATATATATATATATATATATATATATATATATATATATATATATATAGTCTAATTCTCTACAGACAAGAGATAAACATTCACCAATCACATTCGAAAAAAACACAGAGACAGTAAAGAGAACATACAATGAAGGACACTAGATTAAAAATTATAAAATGGATGCTGCAGTATTATAAACATTGCTGACTTAGGACAGCTAATATATAAATTATATAAAAAGTGGGGTTGAACATGTTTATTGGCCAGCCAACCTTCCCCCTTTATGTAAATAATACTGAGCAAAAACCTATTGAAAGTAATGGATAGGAATATCTGAATCCATTACAAAATAGAAATAGCTTACCTAAAAATTGCACTTGAAAATGCAGAGCCCGCGCTAAATCTGAGTGCAATAAATAAGTTATTGCCAGATTTTGGACAATAATGCAGATTCAAAGCATGAGAATGGCTGAAATGTAGCACTTAACAAAAGTATAAAAAAAATAGAAAACAAAAATTAATAAAAGAGTTACGAAAAACCATAACTTTAGATACACTAGAGTATATATGAATTAAATAATAATAATTAATTTTAACTAATAATATAATATGGAGGTAACTATAACTATGAAATGTGTAAATTTATAGTTTTAAACTATAATTAATCTAAGAATTTTTAATCCTTACAATATTGAATAGCTTTATTCATATAACTATTAATAAAATGAATTGGTTACTTCTGATTTAAGCAATATTTAGTAAAATGTTTATAGTTATTTATTATTTCTGATTTTTTTGACACTAGAAATTTATTGCGTTGTATATAATTAATAATAATATTTCTAAATATAGAAATATGTACATTATTCTCCCAATGCGGAAGTTTTATTATATTGAAATTAAAATCTTCTCTATATATCTATATCTATCTATCTATCTATCTATCTATCTATCTATCTATCTATCTATATATATATATATATATATATATATATATATATATATGTAATACAATAGTAATGACTACCTATATAGTTTCTGTCCGAATACAAATGTTTCTGTTATTTTTTAAAACGGTATTCAGACAGTAATTATTTTAACTAATATCTTGAAACACCTTTATTTATAGCTTGCTAGATTAGATATCGTTGTTTATAAAAGAAATTTCGAATTTTAGAACAGGTTTGGATAAACCATGTGGCCGTGGTAAACTATTAGTTAAGGTCATGGATTCGTGGCAGACATGTCAGGAGCTCGAGCTTGGTGCCACTGAAGGCTCAAAATCCTCCCTTTGGTGTGATGGGGAAGTTCGAAGAAAGGGTGCCAGCTCAGGTGCCATATTTCAAAATTAAATGGTCCGTTGCCAATTGTAATGGACGCCCCGTGCCGTCCATTAATGTGGGAGGGTCGGAAGGAAGATTAGCCATATTGAAAGCAACACATTTTATTTTTATTTATTCACAATTATCAACAACACATATTCAATAACTTAAATTAAGATATGCACCAATTACCAAATATATGAAACAATAGCGAAATAGACGAAATACTAGAATACTTAACAATAAATTAGATCAATTACGTACAGGCAATACACCTTTTAATTCAAATAGACCTAATCAACTTTAATCCCTAATTGACGAAATCGTTAATCTTAATATTACTCAAATAAGCTACTAAGTGCTCACCCCTAGCTTTCCGTGAATCAATCACGTCTACCTGTAAGCAGTCTAACCCCTCTCTCCCTCTCTAACTCGAAAACTTAATCTTTATATACAAGTCTTGATTTACATAATCACATCTTCTAATTCGGAGGAAGGTTTTGAATAGAATAAATTTTAAAGACCCATTATTACCCAAGAGGACTATTAGTGGAAAGAACGCGGATAAACCCGTTACACAATAGCTCCCGTACTGCTTTATAGTGTTTAGAACGACTCACTGGATAAAACCATTTTCATTAAAAACGAAATTAATGAGGAATTTAGATAAAACTTCCGAAGTAATAAATTTTTTTAGCTGATATGTGACACGATAGAACTTAAGGAAATGCAACACAAACACAAAGCCAATACATTGTCAAATCTTTTATGAAATTTCAACGCATTATAAGCAATTCACCACTGACATTTATTGAATCAGAATTTATCGAAGAAATAAAATACATAAAAGGTTAATGAACATATGAGCTTGAAAATATAACTACATTTTCTGCATTTTTAAGACATGTCCTGCTCAAGAATACAAATAAAACACGTTTATGAAACATTATTCATCTTTTCAGGGAAATAATATATTCTGGGACATAAAAGAGTATTAGACGCTGTTGTGTAAATAAATACAGAAAGAACAATGAGTGTGTCTGGTTTCCAACGATAGAAATAAAGTGATGTATTACATATGAATAAAATATTTTGAAAATAAAGGTGTCTTGTGAAACTGAGAATATACGAGTTCTAAATTTTTTAAGCTATATTTTCAAATAGAAAGAAAAAAAATATTTTTGATTGTATAGAAAGTTTTTTTGGAATTGTGTGCTAATATATTTTCTATATAAATTGTCGTTTAATTTTAAAGTTTCATTTCAACATGCAGTACAAAATTAATAATAATAAGTTTTAGGGATTAAAGAAGAATAGAGATAAAATTAGAGAAAAGAGTTAATATATACAATCGTTTCAAATTCTAGAATTTGCATTGAAAAGCTATAGTCACAGCTCAACAAAATCATATAGACTACATTGTAACAATGTAACCGCACTTGTACACATTAAAAGGTATTACCCTACAGTAAAGATCTAATTTTTAAATCACTTTAGCACTACAGTTTAAATTAAAGAGAACAAACATAAGTAACTTACTCATTCATTTTTATGCTTAGATACATATGATAGCTAAAATATTTAATTTAAGGTTGCATAGTGTTGGAGATTCACATATTCCGAGTAACTTTTCAAATGACGTGTGTATATAATAATATATTAAGTATGGATTCTCAAAGATGTTTATAAATTGCTGAAAAATGAAAAACACAATGAAAACCAGAAGAGAACATGAAGAAATTGATATCCAGTATTGTGATGATCTCTACGAGGGTGAAATAGATAGACTTAGCATTTATTTCCTATTCAGATACTTCATTACGAAAGATCTGCACGATACGCTGCAGCGTTGCCATTAGCGAATAGGAACTGAGAACCTAAAGCACTTTAAGGCATGTGGAATCTTAAAATGCTTCAAATTTTTCATGTTCTCGATTTTGAAATACAGAAGCTGTTTCACTGATTCCGTACACATGGTAGGGGCTAAAAGCTCCCGGAATAGGTCAATTACAAATTATTAAAAAATAGAACAATAATTTAATCTTATTAGACTTCAGAGTAGTGTCCATCATCCACACAATTGTTCCAACATTCCTATAACTGTTCAAAACATTCCTGGAATCCACTTTTTGAGAGATTTTTCAGTTGCTTCCTTACATTTTCCCCCGGCTTTTGTCCAAGCGAAGTTTCTCCTTTCTTGGTGATTTTTGCTTTCCATTCATTTGACGTTTTGTACGAGGGTTGTTAAGAAAGTCCCATGTTTCATCTTCTATCATCTTCCTCAACCCTGTCAATCAAATCCCTGGATATTTTCACTCTCATTTCTTCTTGTTCAGGTGATAACATTTTTGGAGCCATGTGCCAATAAACACGATGTTATTCATTCAAAAATCATAATGAAAAATGCTGCCATGTGAAATTCCAAATTTAGAGACAATAGCATCGATAGTTATTCGTCTGTCCGTACACACTATTTCTCGAACGCACTCAACATTATCATCTGTGGTAGAAGATGGGCACCCAGTCGTCATGTCGGTCATCTTCGATGTTTGCGCGACTTTCACAAAAACGCACTCATGCACAACCCTTTTTTCATGGCATTGTTTCCGTATGCTTACTTCAGCATCTCGAGTGTCTCAGAAAGTGATTTCTTCTGAAAAACGCAGAATTTTATGTTTATACGCTGTTTCTAAACCAACATTTCAAAATTCGACGAATGGAAAATTTGTTTTGTCAGAAATGCTCAGCAGCTAACGGCGACAGAACCAGAAATAAATTCCAGATAGCTGTGTGTTTTCCTTATTATTGTTACTGATTTCCAAAACAGATATTTCCCCTCAAACGTACATCTGTGTGAATGTACGTAACCATTCCGGGAACTTTTCGACTCTAGTATGCATTATTTATTAGGATGTTATAAAAGAAAGCTTAGAGTTAAATAAGTCATAAACAAAATGTCATGATCCCATTTTAAAGGGATGCGATTTGAATTACACGCATTCATACTTTTATTTTTAAAATTAATTTTTTAAAGCATTTAACTCCATGGTTTCCTGTTCCGTTAACTTTGCTTTCTACTGCTGTATAGATGCCATGTTTATATTGCATCATGAAGTATTTTTGGCTTCTTTTCTTGCATTTATTTTGATAATTGTAACAAACTACCATAAATGTTCATGTATATTTTTCATTTATTCCTTGTATTTAAAATCTCTGTCTTATGCCTGGTGTGAAAGCTTTTGGAAAGAGTGTTGCTTCAGACTTAAATAGATCATGATAAAACAGCATTGGATCTAGAAAATGATGGCACGTGAACCTGAAGAAAGAAATTACACCTACAAAAACTTTAAATGGTGTTTCAATGGACAATCAAAGTGACATAAATATTATTGAATCAAATATAAATATCGTGAGTTATTAAAGAATATGGCAAAATGTGAGTACTGCAATAAATCAGTTTCGATTGTCATTTGCGAAGATTCCATAAATCGAAGGTAGTACAAGAGAAACACACAGCCGAATTTTTCAATAAACAATTTTTAAAAGAAAATCAATTCTGAAAGTTTCTAAGGAAACTAAAATAAAATTTAAAAACAAAATAACTATTTGAATAATTCGAAAAAAAGAAAAATTATTTGTATTTTAACACTCTGACCATTGGGATTAATGAGCTATATTGTATTGAAAAATTTTGTAATCTACAAACAAAATATTTGTTTTTCTCGAAACGAGGTTTTTTCGAGCAAAGTGAAACAAGAATATTAGGAGTGCATTTTCTTCAATGTCTGTTTCATATATAAATGTGCTTTTCGTAAATACAAGCATTTATTTTACAAGAAATATAATTTTTTTTTCTATATGCTCAAAATTTTTTAAAATTCTACATTTTTTATGAAAACTTTAGAAAATTTGAATCGAGTTAAATTTTTAAAAAATAATTTTATGTTCAGGATAGACAATATTATATTTATTGTTACTCAGAATTCTTAAAAAAATTATAAACAGTAGATTTTTTATGTAAAATATACCTAATGGTATGTGCTTGATTTGTTATAACGCGTGCATTGCTTTCATTAATCATAACCCATTAATTCTAAACATTTAATTACTCAAAAATTAATTTTTTATAGTTATAAATGCGGTTTTATTAAAAAATAAAATATTCATGCATATCAGTGCAAAAATATGGTTTTCATTGCTTACAATTTGAAAAAACAAGGACCTTTAAAAATTGACATAAAATGAATTCATTTATTTTGTCGAAAACGTTTCAGTTATATATTTTCCTGGTAAAAATTAAAGTAATCTAAATAATGCGATAAAATCTTGGGTGGATAGTTCTCAAAGTGTAGTAAAAATATAAAAAATGACAAGTATAAGGCATTGGTTTTTATATAAAAGGAAGGAATCGTTGATGAGAGAGAGAGAGATAAGTGTTTGCGCGAAGCATACATAGCAACAAAAAAACTTATTAAAAACTAGAAATTAAAGCTAAAAGAAATAAAAATAAAACAATAATACAGAATAAAACATTTAAATGTTATAAATTCGCTTCATTATATCTTAAAAATATTATTTCCCAAATCATAAAAAAAAATCTTTCTTTTTCTTTTTCTCACAATAGACTTTTTTTTTCAGAATTCTGGTCTATTTTCCTCAAAATCTACTTTATCTATAGTGCTAAAATTTTAAATATATTCCATAAATTGAGTGTATTTTTTAAAATAAACACTCAAAGTTTTAAAATATTTCTCAATACCTGAATAAAAATTAAACGGAAATTTGAATTGTAAAATTTCTTCCACTCCACTTCATACTGCATCCACTTGAAGAGTTGACATGAATCATGGTTACGTATTGGTTGCTTCAGTTTATGCTGTGTGTACTGGCTGCTTACCTCATCTTCAATATCATGAAGAAACTTTGACTCATTCTACTAGTCAACCTACTCCCATTCACATCATGTGTAAAAACTTTGGGGTTTTCTGTAGTCTACAAAAGTCAAGTCGTTCTGTATCGAAATCATTGGGATTCTTGTTAGTCATTTTAAGAATTGTCTTGTAGACCATAAGGATATGCTTTGAGACGATTCTGAGTTGTATTGTAGAACAATTTTGTTGAGTTGCTGTTCTTCTGTTGCTGCATATCACTCGCCTGGCACCTATTTTATTTTAACAAACGAATTCTTCTCTATTACACTTTTCACTCGATTTTTCTAACAGAGGTCATTCTTTGAATATTCAATACGAGGTTATACTGAAAGAGGTAGGAAAGCTAGGGTTTCTGAGATTCCACCCTTTCTGGTGCCCACAATCATGCTGCGTTCACGTCACTCAAATATCTTATTTTCTCCATGAATAGGTGAATTGAAACATTGACTGGTACTTCTAACTATAAGAATGGTTTGTATTAGCAAATCTGAATCCTTAAGCCAATACACATACTGCATAAACAGGGCGAAATTTGAGTGAAGGTTGCTCCTAATATTTTGACCATTCAGTGTAGTGTAAAAATATTCTCTATTAAATATATACTTCATTGCTAAGTTGCGATATCCTTGTATGCCAACAGGTCGTGGTAGCCTACTGGTCATGGTCATAGCTCAGGTGTCGTCGTCCTCTTCACGCGTAACCATATATCAGAGATACGAGGTCGTCACTAAAATAGCCTTCGTATAACGTTATAGGGCGACGTTAATAAACACTCCCCCTGGATGCCAAAAAAGTTACATTTCTTTCATTAAAAAATTACAATTAAAAGCGAACATTTTAGAAAAGTAAACTAAAGATTTAATAAATAATGTTAATCAAATATGGTTTATAAACGTATGTATAAAATATTTATTTTTCTGAGACGTGTTTTATATGAGTAACATTTTTTAATTGCATCCTATTTCATTGAAAAAAAATTGCATTTGAAAGGCATTGCTATGCTTGAAATATCACTTAAATTTGCTTCGCTAGAATTTTGTACTAACACAAGAGAAAAAACATGTTATACATCTCGCTAAAAAATAATAAAAAAAAAAGGTAGACTTTTCGATTTTTTAATAAGAGAAACTGATAAGAGTCAGTAAAATAGTAAGAATTATAGAAAACACACACACACACACACACAAAATAAGATTCTTAGTGTAATAAAATGGGTGTTAGGGGTGAAATGAAAATAAATCGATTGCGACTGAAATTTCTGCGTGTATTCTTTATTTGCACATATAAGGTTGCTTTGGTCATCTGCTACACTGCTGAATTTTGCCAAGAAATATAATAACTAAAGATGAGAAAACAATCTTATTAATCAGATGAATTACAATGAAACGTGAACGGAATAGAACATATCAAGGAATTTCGAATAACCAATATTAAGGGGACATAATTATTGATATTTGTTTTACTGTGAAAAAGGAGCTAAAATGTTACATTGTGCAGATATGAGTTAAAAACTTTCTTGAACAGTTTTTCGGATCCGGGTATTAATTTTTTGATATTTTCAACATTTATAATTCGGAACAGTCACATACATTCGAGGGATATGTGTTGTATTTCTTTCTGAGCATTATAATTATGAACATTTTGATTGCATAAAAATGGATGGTGATTGTCGAATGTTACAGTTGATAATAAAATAAGTTGCCTCACTAAATATGTAATCCAGAGGCATTCATACTTGAGTGCACTACCCTTCTCCTTTACGATAATTAAAGGTTTTTTGAAATAATTGAGGAATTTTTGGATCTTTATATGTGTTTCTAATATAAAAAATTACACGTAGATCGAAAATACTTGTATGAAAGAAATTTCCTAAAAGTGGATACATAAAAAATAACGGATAACTTAGGAAATGGACAAATTATATATTATTTTAATAGCCACAAGAAGGATAGTACACACACACAATCGTATTTTTTTAAAAAAAGTTTTATTCAATTTTAGCTTTTATATTATATTTAATTGATTCCAATATTGAATCTGGAAAATATCTACATCATATTTTAAAGGTAGAGTAAAAAATATGATGAGGATTTCAATGCGATTTAATATTGAAATCAATAGCTTATTTAAAGAGAGATTTACAGTAGAACCTGGTTTTGTGCGGTCCTTTTTTATGCGATTTTATTTTTGTGGGATTTTTTTTATGCGGGATATGAATTTGGCGCCCCTGTAACGTTTTCTATCATACACTTCAAGACGCTGTGTTCATTGGTTATAAACAGTCTCTCGACAATGCATGTTCCATTGCTTTCTCTTATCGAACTAGCAGCATGCACTTGATTGAAGACGAAGCTTTCAATGACAGTGACATTATCAATAATTTGATAGATTATGAAGGCATACATGAAGAGAGCCGGATTTTTCGACAGTGGAAACAATATATGCTAGGATCCAGCTTTCTAACAAATCGGAAAGCATTCTCTTAAAATAGATGCTATCCCGAAAGGAGTTAGAAATTACGAAAAAGAGCTTCTATCACGCATATGACTATCGTAACGATCATAAGCAACTGACTCTCGTCACATAAACCTATTACTTACTTTATGGTACCAAAAAATAAATTAATTCAAATTTTATCTTCAAGTGACGAAAGTGATTTTGAACTAATTCGTCCCTGAAAGATGCATGCTTTTGATTACGATGTGTAGCAGGGAATTATGTATGAGCATTTTGTGGGAAAATTTCTCTGTGTATGCAATGAGAAATTAAATGTTTTTAAAATGTTTCCATGTGGAATTTAATTATTTATTTTGTTTGAAAGTACTTTCTCATAAATTTCGTAAATAATTGACATATTTTTAAGTGAGACTTTATTATGCTGTCCCTAACCACCTCTTAAAAAAAGTTTTTTGTAGCACGTCGACAAAATTGTGTGTTATATGTAAGTGTTTATGAAATTTTCGAATATTTTTTGTGCGATTTTTTTTATGCGGTCCCTATTTACCACACAAAAACAGGTTAAACTGTATATGTTTATTATAGAGCTAAATAAAATAATCTTGATTTTCAGCATATATAATTCCAAAAAGGTCTTTCGAAGGATTTTAAGTAGTTGAAGATGCAGACTCTTAAGAACATTTTGATCAACACTTTATGTGGTCATCTATGACAGATCAGAGTGCTTCCAGTAAAAAGATTATTATACATTTTACATATTTAGTGTTTAAAATACTTAGGGAAATTCCAGATATTTCTCAATAAATTTTAGCATAAGAAATATGTTATGATATTTAAGAGAGTGACATTTAACAAAATTTCTTGTGAATTTTTTGATAAATGTATTATCAATTATCAAAATTTCGACTGAAAATTGAAGAAAAACAAATGTTCACACCTACTTTCCGTTTTGACAGTACAGGAAAACACACACGATGAATTTCCTTTATGACATTTCATTATTTCAAACAATAATAAAATTTAAATAAAAATAGATTTTTTTCATTGTTTCTAATTTTCTAAATCAGTGCATTTTATTATTTTTCGTTATTCAAATTCACGATATGAGTACAAAATATTCTAGCTTCTTTTGCGAAAACAACTTGAATATATCTCAGTAAAAAATTAAGCTTATAAACATTATCATAAATTTTATTTTCAAAATCAAAGAATGGATATAAAAAGCTACCCCACTACTTTCAAAGTATCAGGAACGGTACTGAATATAACGCGAATTGAAACATTATATTTTAGACTTATGTCTTACTTAAAATCAAGCAAAGTAATAAAACAATCAAGCTATTTTCTATCTTAGGATATACATACATGTGCTATTTATTTCAAATTTACTACAAAATACTGTGTTTAATTTACTGTAATTATTCCTATTTATTTATATTTCAGCTCTGCACTGTATATTTTTCAATAGTTAAAAATAAATTTCGCGTGAAAATAGTTTACTGACTGCTTTCGTACGGAGTAAGTTAAATTTTGGGAAAAAAAGTGGCTATATATATGTGTGTATTTGGGCGTATTATTGTAGCACAATAAATCATGTATATTGTAAAGTTCAGTAAAATTGTAACTAAGGCAATTTTTAAAATTATTTTTCCCTTTTAAATTAAAAAATTCTAAAATTTATATGAAGATGAAAAAATATTGAAAAACGCGTGTTAAAACCCTCAACCAATGAATACAAATCGAGTGAGTGAGAGTGCTTATTAACGTTGCACTGTAAGGCAACATGAGGACTATATATTGGCGACAGGCCGCGTAATTTTGAACCTCAGTCAAGTGACGAAGACAACATCTGAGATGTTACCCCCTCTCTGAACTTCTACACCACACCAACGGGAGCACTTTATTTAACGGACATTAGCTTCTCTACACAGTGGGTGTACATTAACACTAAGCTCAAACTCACGAATTGTTGGCGTCGAGATTGTAACCATGACCACTTGGCTGAGTGAGTGAGTGAACATTAACGCCGCACAGTGGGCAGTTTTCCCAATCTGGGGGTCGGAAAGTCCAAAAATGAAATTGCGCGAAATAAAAAAAAAACCCCTCTATTTATGGTCCTCACAGGTTCCCTAGCCACGTCAATATGCGAAAGGAAATATTCTTCAATCAGTGGTTTAAATCGGGTTTCTTTTTACTAGAAGAAACACTTGCGAGCGTCATTTTCTAGTAAGAAGTTCAATCGCTTCGTCTGAAAAAAAGTTTCAGATTTAAGAGTTTTTTTTAAATATAGGCCATGGATAAGTAATTTCTTGATTTGTGACTTTCAAATTAGGTTCAAGTTTGATTAAAAATTGTAAAAACATAACATTTAGCACAGCATGTAACTCCTACTAACATATGTCGGTTTTCTGTGTTTATTGGAGTAGAACTTTTGGGATTGACACGGATTGATCATAGTAACACTTAAGTCACATAGAGTAGAGATATATAGATCTTTAATTTAATACCAAATTTAGCTGCTACTACCTGCTACTCCCTAAGTTATGATTTTTTTTCACGTTGGTCGATGGCATTTCTCGGCGGTTTTTCTCAGTTTGTATTTTTTCACATTCAAAATACTAATTATTTTCCACAATTATTTACCAATTACTTCTATTTTTTCCCTGTGTCTTATATGTAATGCATGTAGCAAAATTAGGGATCTATTTTTCTGTAAATAGAATACTTTTAAAAAAAATTGAAATGTGATAAATATTAGGCTTTTAGTTGAATTTTAGTATATATATATAAATATCAAAACATTTTATTATGCTTTTTCTCCAAAACTAATTAAGGTATTGTAAAATCGATCCCTAAGAGTGTTCAAAACATCCTCAGAAATATTACAAATATTTCACGTCAAAAAATTAATTAACACAAAAAAGGTAAAATTTTAAAAATTTCCAAATTTTTTAAAATAAATTAAATTTGTAAAATTGTGTGAATAATATGTGCAAAAATTTATCTCGTATCATTTTCTTAAATAAACATTATATATAATGCTAAAATGTAATTTTTAAATACATAAATAAAAAAAATGTTCAAAGGGTGCCGAGTCCTTTTAAACACTACCTATTATCTTTTATTGTATATGTACATTGTTATGTTTGATTGTATTTGTTTAAAATTTTATTTTTTTTACTTGCCACACTATTTCTTGTATATATTCCCCCACGTGTAAATTACTGCTTCTGTTAATATCCTTAGATCCTTGCTTAAAAACTAGTTCCACTTAGCAATAATTTATTCTTGATCAAATTCAAACTGGACATAAATTAGTTAAGACCCTATTAACCTTATTTGTTCGTAAAAAACAGAAAAAATACCCAATTTACATTAATTACTATGATTTTTGATCATTAGATATAGTTATGAAGACTATAAAGCCATAAAATAATTTCCAAGCGCCAGATTGGGAAAACTGCCCACTGTGCGCTGCACTGTTCAGCTACATGAAGGCTTTTGGCGACGGACCTCTTAATTTTGAATCAGGATCAAGTGACGAGGACGACACCTGAGCTGGCTCTCCTCTCTCCTAACTACCACACCAACGGGAGGACGTTTGAACTCTATACAGATTTAACGTACATCTCTCCCCTACACGGTGGGTCTTTAGTGTTACTGGACTCGAACTCATAGACATGCTTGTCACGATCCAATACCTTAACCACTGGGCTACCGCAGCCCTGTCCACACGGCTACCGAGGCCAAATAAAATTCGAAAAGTACGAGTTAAAAATACCCTTTCTAATAATGAAAGGATCTTTCAAAAATAATTTTGTTTTTATAGAGCTATAGGTACAGTTTCAAAAACTGATATAAAACTAACCAAAACTATTCTAAATTTATGAACCCTTAATAATTTTTACTTCAAATGAACGAATATCAAGTATTATAATTCATATATATGAAAAACAGGACTGGATGTAAAAGTACATACCCCTTAATCCCATTCAGGAACAAAATTTTAAGCATTTCAATTGCTGTAAGCCATTGTAAAAATAATAATACTTAATCTCACAGCGATTTCTAAATTACTCTTTCTATGGTGTTGGATAAAGGGGGCGATATATATAACTGCTAAAATTCTAGTTAATATCCTTGTGTATAGTTTATTATTTGGATTGATGAGATACGCGACAGTCAGACGATGTAGGTGTTAATTGGCCTTGAAAAGTAGACAGAGATAAATTTGAAAAGGCGACCACATTACACTCAATTGCCTATTTCATCAGATTGGCCTTTCTACATATGGAACTGTCACGAGATTTTAAAAGACTGAAATCATTTTAACAGCGACCTTTCTACAAACATTTAAAGGGGATTGTGGAACCTAAATCTACTGTATTGCCTTATGCTACCACTTAGTTAACATGTGTTATAACGTCGTCTGGCGTATGTTATAGAACAGAAACAAATCAGTGAGAATATTACGATTTAGCCCTTTTATAGGATCCTTTTTTCTAGTAATGTTATGTTAAATTTTTTTGGGACAGATTTATAAAAATTAATTCATACTGCTTATTACCTAAAATTAACTTGATTATTTAGACCATTTTTTTAGGGAAGCATGCTTCCCTCAGCTCACTGAGAGTTACTCAAAAGTAAGACAACTTATATTCTGCATTTTTTTCATATCGCATTACATGATATTTATGAAACATTACTTGCAAATACTACAATCTAAGCGGATTATAAGTTAAATATATTTTGCATTCAAATGTAAAAGACTTTATACATATTACTTTCCATGAAATTTCAAAAAATAGGGATTAACATTTAATGGGACATTGCGAAATGTACAAAAGTATCTTGTTCTCTTCCCAAGAGCTTTAGAAGAGCATAATGGTATTTCGTAACGTTGGCATATGGTCCCTAACTTAAGTCAACCGCAAGTCATCTGAAACAATTGTTTTGCTGCTCAGGTAACTTTCATGTCGTCTTTGCTTTTAAGACCTGAAAATCCAGAAACCTATTGCAGTGCTAACTGAAATGCTAGCAGCACAAATTGAAACGAAACCTAATACGAAAATTCGCTTCAAAATTAAAACTAATGGGGTGACATCTACCCGATAACGAGTGAACTCTAACTATTTAACAATTTACCACAAATGAGTATGAACGCAAAGTGACACATAAAAGCATTTAATTATCGCGAGCACAAACACATGCCATTACACGATCCCAGTTCAAGAACAAGTAAGTAAAAAAACGGGACAAGACAGAGCATTCAGCAGTGACGTAGTTCTGCTGCTCTTTAATTGGAGAAGGAAAGATGCCCTTTTTTGCACTCCTTTCGCAACACAAATCATAGGTGGGAAAATAGCTTTCCCTGGGATGTCTTAAGACTTCTTGAGGTCCTGGACCCTACGCAAAAGTAGGGCCTGGGCCCTTACACCTGCGACTCTTAAAAGTAGACAGTACATAGCATACGTTGTCAAATACTCGTACAAACAATATCCCTAAACAAATAAATGTGGATGACATACAATCGTACAAAACGCCTTTTGATTGAATGAGTAATGATGGTGTATGGTGGTAGGCTTAGGCCTATACATGGACGACGATCATCCCATGTAGCCAGTTGACATATCGTCCGAAATTCCCAGTTTTTCAGAGAATACAACCGGAAGCAACATTTGACTGCTGAAGTTTTTCCTATTATGATCTTATTAAGACTTAGTCGAGAACGAGACGAGGTCCTGGGCCCGGGCCCGGGGCCAGTTGGCCCCTGCCTTAAGACGTTTCTGAGCTCCCCATAGACATCTAAAAATTAATGGAGCTGATAGTAAGCTCCCCGGCCTTATAAAGAGTAAAACAAGCTCTTTCTTTTAGAATTAGCTTTAGTAGGAATTCATTCCAATTATCAACATATAACAATGGAGACCAAATCATAAGTAAATAGAGATAGTGCAGACAATATTAAGATCCAGCCATAAATGTCTTTAACCTAAATATTATTTATAATGACAGTCTGCGTGACAGCTATGTGTTTTCGTGACATTTATACCTCACAATATTACTCCTACTTGATTTCGTTTATTTGATTTCACGATCCCTCATGTGTTGTCTCTTCTAAATTAACGATGTGAGTTTATTTTTTTTTAGTAAAACATTTCTTTCCTTATTTTAATGTTCTTTCTCTATGTATTCTCTTCATGCTTATCTGTGATCATTACATTTAATTCCGATTGGGGATGTCTGGAACACATAATGAAATGAATGCTTCAATAATTCTCAAACATCACTGAATCAATTCATCGGTTGAGAGTCATTTGGAGGAATATGCTTCAGATCGAGATATTTGGTAACTTTGAAAATCAATGACGCGTCAGAGATATCAGAAATCAAAGATGGAATAACTTTTATTAATCTGTGTTTTGTGAATAGTCTTCACTATCCCCATTCATTCAATAAATTTAACAACGAAAGCAAATTGTTCATTATACATGAAAATATAAATACACAATTTCAATCCCGATAAACTTTTTATGGTAACGTAAGTTTTTTTTCTAAATCACGGATTAGGATATTTCTAAAAATTAATCCATGTAAACGAGAGTGTAATTGCAATCAGAGAGATTACCATTTTAAGAATTATTTCAATTTAATGAGGTTTTCTGAAAAAGTGTTCTATGTTTCACATGTGAGATAAACAGATCTGTAATGCGTATTGCGAATAAAACTCAGAATTAAAAGAAAAATTTTTTCCTACACTTTTTTCAGCAGCTCATTTTACTTCTTAAGTAAGTTCATATCATATAATACATTTCATTCACATCATAAGATATTTCATTTTGACATTTATAAATTATCAGTGATTAAGAAGGAATTGATAACTTATAAATTCGCTAATTTTAGAAATTAACATTTCCTAGTTTGAAAACTATCTTTACATATCAACATAATTAATAAAAATATTATACACAGTACATTTGTACTCATACGTACAAATTAAAGTACAATACAATAATACACGGGGTGTCCCGAAAGTATGCTCCAAATTCTGCACAGCTAGATTCCTCGTGGGAGAACAAAAAAATACCCAAAGAACTGAACACACACACGCACACACACACACACGGTCACACACACGGTCACACACACACGGTCACACACACGGTCACACACACACGGTCACACACACACGGACACACACACACGGACACACACACAAACACACCTGTATATACTAAGAAACACACTCATTCTATTATTTAATGATATAAATGTATTTAAGTTAATTGTCAATCCCACTGCAAATTAAACTATTTTTAAAGCTTAATCCCAAAACTGTAATATAAAATAATTTTCCTACACTAAAAGAAGGTCTGTTTCAATTCGATCGTCAAGAAAGGTACATTATTCGTTGTTAGTTAATTGAAAGCTTAAGATATTTTTCAAGCATTAACTAAGATTGTCTTTTTTTGAAGACTTAAAATCATTTGGATATAAACACGTTAATTTACTTTTTTTTTTACTAAAAGAGGATTAAGCTAAAACTGAATAATTTTTTGAGGGAAATAAATCTTTCTTTTTTCTTTCGTTCAAAGCGTCTGGTGAATATAACTATCTTTACACGCAGTCAGATTCTTTTTATGAATAAATGCATAACATAAAATTATTTTATATAAAATAAACAAGTTAATTAATATTCATCAAAATCTGATCATATCTGAGCACTCGCACACCGGTAAATGATAAAAATTTGAATAACAAATTATTACGTCACAGCCAGTGCAAGGAAAAAGACACTGTATTGGACACATCAACAGTAGTATTTGCAAATATTGTTAAAAGTAGATGGTAAAAAGGCCACCGTGCATATCGAGGCAGGTTTGTGAGTGCCGCTGAATGAATGAGTGGATATGTCGCAGCAGCGTAGTCTCCACTGAAGTACAAACCGCATGCAGACGATAAACTAAATCCGTTCGTGTATTCAATGCGCCTCGATGTACTAGTTATTTGAAATTACCCTATAAGAAATTAAATCCAATGGTGTGAGATCTGGGCGATCATGACGGCCATAGAATTGAGCCCCTACATACTATCCAGAGTCTGGAGTATGCCATGTCCCCCCAATCCCGAACAGGATCACATAAATGTGCCGGAAACCCATCATGTATCAGCATTCATTTCTCATTATTTACCGTTTTTTTCTCGTAAATTATTGATCGTACAGGTAGAGTTCTTTGAGCATTTTTTTTTGTGAACTCCGAATGAGGACTCCGGCTAGGCAGAGATTAGGGACTATTTATGGACACCCTGCATAAATGTAACAAGTAATTGGTAATTTCAACACAATTCAATAAATTTGAAAATAAATAACGAAAAATTTTTTTACTGATTTCAGCACGCATTAAGAAAATCACATTTTTGATACGAAGGGTTCAATGTTCCAAGCCATGACCTGTAATAAAATGAGTAATAGATGGGAGAAAATGTATCGATTGTCAATGTTCTTTTTTGTATTTTTCGTAAGTGAAAAATATTTTATATAAATTTTATCAAAAGCCTTATTTTCGAATCATTTGAAATCTACATGTAAAGTGCATTACTTTTTGTTGAATTCATTACAAAATTTGTCTCATTGTAATGTTAAGAACTCAGTTATTCTGTTTCGCAATGTAAAAATACTGATTGTCAAGTATATTATACATAAAAAGAAAATTAATATTGTTATAAGTAGAAATATAGTCTTAACGTAGTCTTTGGACAAATTTAATGAATTTTGAAGAAGAGGAAAAAGAAAATGAAATATTTCGAGATTGTAGGTTTTTTTCAAATAGGATTCTAGGCACCTAGAAAAAGGACTGATGTCTTAAAGTTCAACATATATATGGATAAAACTAAAGAACATTTTTTAAGCAAATATCATTGTATTTCAGGTAGGTATTTCTCAAAGGGGATATCAAACTGCATCAGAACATATTGACGGGCTTGTTAAGAAAAGCTTTCAGTTACAAAAGTCAAAAATAGAGCACTCTTCCTATGCTTACAGGAGCAGCTTGCGAAGAAAAGCTGTCAATCAATGTCAAGCGAATGTAAGACAAGAAAAATTATTCCATATATCTTCCTTGGGGGAATAAAAGTTTCCTCCAAGAATATGGTTACTTGTTCTAGTTTTTCGACATGGAAATCTTACGAATAAAGAGAGAGGGAGAGAACTTTTTTCTATCACTGGTTGTTATGAAAATCTATTTTAATACTTTTCATTTTAGTATTTAGTTTAATCATTAATGATATCTTATGGCATCCTTATCAGCTTCATGTATGAAGACTAATTCTTCATAAAAAATAAATACGAGTTAGTTTCAACCCTTTAACCGGTTTGCCCATGTATCATACGGGTAGGGGCGTAACTGCCACCATATAAGCCATATAAATGTTATGGGGCCCCCAAGCTACAGGGGCCCCAACAAGTGCAAGAAAAAACCGTAAGATATCAAAGGATGCCAGAAAAGGGTCCCCAAGGAATTTTTGAAACATGGTCCACTCAAAACTAGCTACGCCAGTGCATACGGGCTACTGAAAGTTGGCCGCAACTGGTTTGCCCGCATGCTGTACGGGCACTGTGTGTGTGTGATATTTTCTTCCTTTCTTTGATTTGTGCATATTTTTAATTCTTATATGGTGATATTATTTATTGCTAGTCTTTTGAATAGGTGAGGCAGTTTGCCTATAGTACTGAAATGCTTTTCATACATTTCTTTTGATGAAGACAGGAATTTAGATCCTTAAAATTCGTGTTCTACTGTTTGCAATGTTTTTGCATTCAGACCGGTGACTTTTGAAACTACGGATAACTCAACAACAAAAACATTTTTGTGAAAGGAGAAATTAAATTTGGATACGGATTCACAGAACTGTCTGCTGATTATTTGGATTATTCTTCAGAGGAACACACACACACAATGCTCTCAACCATTTGAAAACTTACTAATATAAAATTTTTCCAAGATATAAGAAAAATTCTTTATAGCATTAGAGGGTACAAAAAGCAAACATTAAAGAGTTCTTGTGTTCCACAATTGTAATACAAAAAAGTGGTGTACAAACTTTAAAATTTGTAATAAAAATAAAATCTTCCATTTTCTCATTCTGGGAAGTCCGGTGTTTAGATATAAACAATAAAAAAATGTGCTTTTTTAAAAACATTTTGGGTAAAAAAAACGATTAAGTGATTAATGAAAGCCTCGAAAGGCTTACGCTAAGAATAGATATTTACACACATTAAATGTTCCAAAATAGAGTTTGGAACATATGCGAAAATTATGTTGATCAAATCAAAACCAATTAATCTTACAAATATTAAAACTTTAAAAAAGTTTCAACTATCTTTTCTTTTAACTTATTTATTTACTTTATATTTTTACTATGTTTTCAATTTTATATGGCTTGCTTTATATAGAAAAAGCATGTATTTTTAGAAGAATGCCACAGAAACATTTCATGTAGCACAGACACGCTTATAACCTGGAAAAAAAAACTTTAAATACATTGAACAGAAAAAAATGATAAGAAAGGAATTAAATGTTGCACAACTATGCCTTCATGTTAAATGAAGTTTTCTTTCAATTGAATAAGAATCGAAAAGCGAATTTTTCGTTGCCATGAAAAAAGGTTTAATTTTAGGAAACCAAACAAGTGTATTGTACTAGAATAATATACGCCATTGGTATAAATAACACCAAACAAAAAAAAAAAAAGCAACAAAAAAAATGCTCGAGTAATTTTGCTTTGTACCAAATAAAATGTTTCTATTTCTGGACCGATCCTAAGGCGAAGAATTCGGGAAGGTGTCTTAGATAGAGAAAAGGAATAAAAGATTGGTGTACAAGGTAGGAAAAGCGTAGGCGTATCACAAATAAGTTCAATTTCCGGATAATTTACTAGGGAATAGTATACAATCAGACAAGGAAATCAATGACTAGGGATGCAATTCGACAACAATTAGGATATATCTAGAACCACGCTGAAAAGATTTGGTGATATATCTCCAAGGGAGTTTTCAGGTACCATCACTAAATCACGAATTCGTTGAAAACTGATCGAAACGCTAAATTTCCAAAAATAATCTGCCTTGGTGACAAAGCCGTTGTTTATTTTTTGAAGAGCTACTTATTTTTTAAGTAAGCAAATCTTTCTAGATAAGTAATAAATCTATTTTTTTACTTATTTTATAAGAAGTTTACACAAAAACGAAAATTTAAGTTTTCTGCTTTAGTCTTTAAATTTCTTAATTTCAATGCTGCTAAATGAAAAGAAAGTATTTTAATTACATGAATATATGAGCAGTTTATGTATTGCTGCTTACACAGATTTCCATTCAGTATTATATGTTGAAGAGGATCATATTTTTTTGATCATTTGAGATGTTTACATTTTCAAATTGTATAAAGATTTTAACCTTTCTCAAAATGCCTTATTTTATCCTCTAGGGTAATTAAAAGCCCTTAAAACCTAGTTCTAAATAATCATTGAAACTGAGCCCCACCCATTTGAATGGCAAAAAAATGTAAACAAAGTACTTCGTTTTTGCTTAAATTTGAACGTCTAATATGAACCAAAACATGTATCTTTTATTGTAAGTTGAGCTTTTTATTTTTTTGTTTCCTAGCCAATTATAAGTCTCTCCCTGTATACATTAAAATCAATTTATTTTAAAATGTAAATTTTGATGATTTTACATTTCGTTACAAGTCATTTAAACTATTGTGTTTTCCAATTCTATAGAATATGTTATTTGTTTGAAGGAGGGTGCAAACATCACTTCTCTGGTCGAGTGGTTCCCACGGACTGTCTCTCCACTTGTTTGGGTTGGGGTGGTTCTTTCTTACACCTCGAATTACACTCGAGGTTCCAGCTCGCAGATGGAATCCAATCATTGTATTTCTCACGGCCATCGGTTGTTGGCGTGATATCAGATGAAAGGACCCCGAAATATTTTACGGGTGCACATGTAGATATGAACGACGTAATGCTATCTGCATAGGCAAACCGATCTTTCAGCTGCGAGGTGAGGAAATGTTACAACGTAAACTTGCAACTTTTCGAACTCAGTTTTCAAATGTAAGGAAATTAAATTTTTTTAAATAACTAATGGGAACTAAAACATAAATTTCTTATGCTTCCATATTATTAACTTAACTCAGTGGTGCGACAGCCTATGAGGGCCAAAGTCTGCTGTGCTCAACTCAGTGTACGTGACCTTGAGCCCTGAGATGCATGAACAGATGTTCCGGTCAGGTGGTCAATCTGACACGAAAATCCCCAGTGTTAAGTTCCCAAGCAAGCTTGGTACTCATTTTATCGATCCACTGAAGGGTTAAAAGGCTAAGTCAACCTTGCCCAGTCCGGGGTTTCAGCCTCGGACCTGTGGTGTGGGAGTTCAAGGCACTAACCACTCAGCCACTGGGCTTCTGCTTCCATATTATTATTAAACCGTAAATTTCAAAAACAATTTATCTTTTACCGTGGCACACTTGCATTATAAAAATAGATAATTCATGTAAAGAATTTTATTTGTTACTGCTAAAAATACTGAAAATACTGTTTTGCTCTGAAAGATTTCTGCATTTTCATTTGCATAGAAAAGCATTTATTCTGAAAGAATGATTAAACTGTTACTGAGTGATAGTTTTTTTTTTAAAAAAATTAGATTTAAAAATAAACAATTTTTCTCAATATTTAAAATGAAAGAAAACACGGTTTCGTTGATATAAAGATAGAACTTTAAATCGAAAAATTAATATTAAAAAGCTTTTAAATATAAACAAATCATATGCACAATTCTGAATTCAAGCAAGAAAATTCAAGGGACTTGACATATTTATCTTAGTGGCTTCAATAAGTTTTCTTTATTATTTTTATTAATTACGCATAACTTTATCGGAGATTGGTTTTGTTACACTGTGTTGTGTGTTACCTCCACCTCATGTTGGTGGAAGTGGAAGTACCGCTCATTAACCAGATATTCGGGGGATCCGAACGCAGTTGGGGTTGAGAAGTCATTAAATTGGACTCGAAAGGAATACAAATGATTTTACTTACAATAAACTTGTAATAAAGAATGGGTACTTATCTTTTAATTGAGACGCAGTCTCAGAAATTGCACATGATAAACCTTCCAATATTTTTTAATGACTAAGCAACTATAATTTCTGACTTCTTTTCAGATATAATGACTGTAATTCCAAACTCTAATTCAGGAACAAGCGAATACAATTCAGGCAGAACTAACTAGGCAGTATTATCCGCATAATCAATATACTATTTACATTCTATTTAGTTGTGACGTCCAACTGCGGATTTGAGATGTTCATTCTCGAAATGCCAATTTGGATGGTTTGAAAAACCGTAGTTAAGGAGGATAAACCTTGTGGATAGCTCATTATTATAAGAAAAGTTAAGAAACAATTGTTTTTTCCCGAATTTTTCAAAAACCACCGCTTTAATTCAAGTGTAATTCAGTAAAAGAATTTTTAATAGTATTACTAAAAGGATGATAGTAATTATAGTTCCGGTCTCCTTCAACTAGTTTCATAAAAGGGAAACTACATTTTAGGATACGATGAACCATCTTTCTTTTACCGCCTAGGATTGGACTGCCTTTTACCTCCCCAGAGCATTGTATCGCACACCCTAATCCAGATGTTGTCTTTGTGCCATTGATTTTTAGAGTTTTACAACTAATCGTAACGTTTCAGAAACACGAGGGGGACACGGTAGACGAGTGGTATAGGTATCAGCTTTGTCACGAGTTCAAGCCCAGTACCAGTAAGGACTCGCCGTGTAGGACAGCCATGCACGCTAAATCTGTCGAGAGTTGAAACGTCCTCCCGTTGGTGTGGTGTGGTAGTTAGGAGAGGGGTGCCAGCTCAGGTGTGGTCCACGTCACTTGACCATGGTTCAAACTTGCGTGTTCCGTCGCCAAAAGTCATCATGTAGCTGAACAGTGCGACGTTAATCTTCACTCACTCACTCAGAAACACAAGGGGGCCACTGTAGCCTTGTGGTTATGGTCCCGAACCCATGGCACCATGTCGAATCCTGGTGCCTCCGAAAACCCATTGTGTAGAGAGGGCCAATGCACGTCATATCTGTCAAGGCCTTTGGTGTGGTGTGGAAATTAAGAGGGGTGCCAGAACAGGTGTCGTCCCCGTTGCTTGACCGAGGTCCAAAATTATGAGATCCGTCGCCAATAACCTTCGCGTTGCATCATAGTGCTACTATTTTTTTCACACTCACAAGAAAGTCTAAAACAGCACAAAGTTGTGTTTGAAGTACTTTCTTATCAGTTTCCTCGATTAACATGAAATAAAAAAGGAGAGAGATAGAACTTGATCATTAAAAATAAATACTTTTTTGTTATGTCAACCAATTTTCATTGAAAATAGCTCAGTAGTTTTTGGAAAATCCATGAAAATACGTATGTTCTTTAACTTTTGCACTCTAATGTATATATTTCCTATAGCATAAGTTTCCTTTACACGTAATTCCTACAAACAATGCACCTTGAGACCATTTAAATTTGTTAAAACGTAGAATGACATTTTGAAGTAAAGAAGAAATTTCAAAGGATCATGAGCTTTAAAGTTTTCGGAACGTGTGTTGATGGAATTCTTCATTTTTTGCAAAATCCATTACTTAAGCCAGAAAACATGGCAAGAGATTTATCCCAGAGAAAAGATTCGGAGGCAATTGAGAGAAGAGAAGACGAGGGGAAGAGCTTCTTGTAGGACTTTTCAAAAGAAACTGATTTACGTCAAGGGAGAGAAAAAGTCCCACGTATTGAACTCGATTACCGTACGGCTGTCTGTGAAGCGAACCTCATTCTACCATTTTATACGGTTTAGTGAAGACGGACACGGTTTAGTGAAGATGAGCATTAAAGATCGAATAGTCCTTCTTTCTTTGAATTTCCGAGACATCCGAAGGGACTTCAATCTCATCGTTTATCAAAGGTGAGAAATAAAGAAATGTCGAATATAACTGGTTAAAGAAAGAATGGATTAAATATTTTAGAAGACTAAGATGATTATAAATCTGATTGGAAATTTAAATTATATAGAAAAGAATCAGATAATATTTGTCGATTATAATTACATGTGATTTTGAAAATGGAAATGCCTTTTTCT
>BMAU01012966.1:0-51092 GCA_019973935.1 Trichonephila clavipes
GGGAGAAATTTTCAATTTATATTTTCATCTACTAAGAAACCAGCCAATTCAGGATCAGGATTTATCACTAACTTTTACAATCTCTTAGCATTAGCTCCTATAAATGTTTTACCATTATCAGAAAATATTAGAGAGGGTCTTCCTCTTCTTGCAATAAATCTGACACTAATTCAAACTGTACAGCTTTAGGAACAAAACACACAAAAATTGAAACATATGTCTTATACAAACTACCTTTACAATACTTGATCCAAAACGGTCTAATAAAGTCAACACCACTGCAGTCAAAAGGAAAATTTTCCCTAACTGCCTTTAGGCAAATTGTCCATTATTTGTTCACAAGTTATAGGTTTCACTTTAAAACATACAAGACAATCATGTACTATTTTCCTACATACATTACGTCTTCTAAGAGGCCAAAATCTCTTGTCTTACTTGATATAGTAAGGCCTGTGGACCTAGATGGAAGTATTTTAAGTGAAAATATTCTACAATTAAATTCGTTAATTTATGGTTACAAGGTAATATTATAGGAAATTTGTGCATTCAAAGTTCAAATCACTATTACAAAGTCTACCACGTACTCTCAAAACACCATCTTGATCTAAGAAAGGATTTATACTTTTTATTACACTTTCTGCAGACGCTCTATTATTTTCATTCAAACTTTTTATATCCCTTTTGAACTCCTGTAGTTGCACAATTCTGATTAAGTTGATCTCCTGGACATCTAAAGGTTCTCACCTTTTTTTCTCCTCTGCAATTTGCTATGAACCTAAAAATAAAACTTAACATTCGAATTATTTTAGTGTACTTATTACTTATGTTTAACAGGTCAGTTATAAATGTTGACTTTTTTAGATTTAAATTAACACAGTGCTTTGCAGTACTTTAAAATTCAAAGTTAAATTCATCACTATCAGTCACTGATGAAAGGATATTCCTTTCCGGGAAAATCTTTCATTGCTAAAAACCTAGGTCCATTCCACCACAAAGAGTTGTTGTGAAGACTGGATGGGTCGAGACCTCTGGATATGAGGTCAGCTGGGTTCTGTTCCGAAGAAACATGATGCCACTGCTCTGCGTTAGTCAGGTGTTGGATTGTGACATTTCGATTTGCCAGGAAGGTTTTAAGTAAGTTATAGGCTCCTTCTGGATCCACGCCAAGACAATAGTCGAGTTACTCCACAGGTACATGGAGGTGTTTTCATTTGTAAAGCAGTCTCGACTCTTTTCATCAGCTTTACAAGAAGAATGGCGGCACACAACTCGAGTCGCGGCATTGTAACACTCTTCGCAAGTGCTACTCTACTTTTACTTGTTACAAGCTTCACTGATAGTTTTTGGGACATTCGAAACTGATTAAGCAATACTTGAGGTGTTGTTTGAAATTGTTTTAACACTAACTGCTTGATTTTTTTGTAATTACCCAGTTATTGTTTAACATAAATCATTAAGTTTCCCACCTTTTCTCCCTACATATTCAATAAAATTTCTGCCTTAAATTTATCCACCACATTTTTTGTTTTAATAGCTTTTTCTAACGATTGAAAAAGTAAATTATAGGCTTCTGTATTAGAAGGGACAGGTATTGTTAGAGTTTTGATACTTTTAATTAAGTTTTCAATATCAGATGGGACAGATTCGAAATGTTCACTTTTACTCTGGGCAGGGGACAATTTGCATCTAGCATTAGTTAACTCAAGCTCTTTATTTAATTGTTCTAATTTAATTTTTTCGAATTCAATCTTAGCCCTATCAGACTCTAATTTAAATTTTTCTTGTTCAATTTTAGCGTTCTTTTCCACCCAAACACCATCATTTACACTTTGTAGAAACTCTTTATCAGTTTCAAAGATTTCACTACTCTCAATTAATTTTTTTAATACTTTAATTTTTCGATTCTGGGGTATGTCTAATCCTAGCTCCTCGGCGACCAGCAAAAGCTCGTCCTTTTTAAGGCTTTTAATTGTCGACATTTTAACACATAACATTAATTTGATATCAAAATAAGAAGCAAGGAAATTGCTCTTACTTTGACTGATGAATTGCGCTGAACTCTCAGGACACCGAAATACTTCCTCTGAAGAAACTCAGTTCTCAATTTCACTTTTTTGGTATACAGTCTCAGACACAATTTTCTCTCATCACTACATGTGGTTTTTCTCCGAATTGTACCGGACCAATGTTATGGTTCACTCTGTCGAATACTCAGGACTCAATCACAACACAGTTTCTAGTGGACTGGTATCTATTTATTTATCGCAACTTTTTACATTCACATCAGAATTGCTGGGCATGCGCAGTTCAGGCAGCGCAAACAGATATTAATATATAAATAACGACGTAAATGAGTGGCAATATAGTTATAGTTTTCTGCCATATAGGGGTCAAATATATTGATGGTCTGCCAAATATAAATTTATACATTCGCTAGTTCACAAAGTTCTAAAGGTTTGTGTTCACTGTTCTAAATCAGTATCTTGGCAATGATAATGTAATTTGAAGTGTCATTTGTGGGGTGTTTGTAATGCAATTATGATAAATATGTTTCATAGATTTATTGTTTTAAGAGTAACTCATTGTAAATCATAGTGTTCTTTGAATTTAGTGATTTTTTAAACCAGTATGCCTAATGTGTGATGTATCAAATTATATATATACGTGCGATGCGTGCATATGTAAAACTACATTTAAATGTAATGTAGCTTTATGTGAGCAAACTTACTTTAGTCCTTTTTATTAATAAAATGTGAAGTAATATATCCTTATTTTTAGAAGCCTTAGGTACAACATGGACAAAACATTTTTGCCAGTATCAAAAGTACCAAAAAAAATTTTCCTTGATGCCATATTCTCAAACAGTCGGGAAAATCGTAAGTAGATGTTTTAATTTGGTTGCTTGTCAATGTATATGTTTCTGATGTAAATTTATTTTGAAACGTTTTGAAATTTAAGAGTTTGTTAAGCTGAGGTTTTTTTACATTAAGAGTTACAATTAAGATTTAGTAATTTAATTGTAATGCAATTATATATTAATAGTAAGAGTGAGGGAAGGAAAAGAAAAAAGGTCAACGAAAATAACTTTGTCTTATGATCATTATTAATTATAAAGAGGTTAAATACTGAAAGTTTTTGTTTAACTATAGTGTTAGTTCAAAACATACATTTAAAGCAGGGGATGCATCCACATGATTTCTTAAGTTTTTGTCAAATCTAATTATAACCCCCTCTCCTCCTGTTGCATTAAAAAATTACATTTTAATTCTACCAAATTAACAAGAGTTGAGATATATATACTTGTTCTCTTACATCAAGAAAACAGTATGATGAACTCAGTTTGTTTTGATTAGTTTGGAATGCCAACAAGTTCAATTTGTAATATCAATTGTCGACATGTAGGGTATCACATTGTCCTATCAAATTCATCCGAGCCTCTTATGTCCACACAGGTCAAGGATAGGTTGCATGTAAATTGAAAAAGTGTTTCCACATCAGTTATCTATCAGAATTGTCTAAACTCGTACTATAAAAGACTACATCGACCTGAAAAGCCACCTATTTACATATGTCATTCATGATTTCTTGAGATATTCACTTTACCTGTGCACATCTACTAGCTCAATGAGCCTTACTCATCAGATCAGGCAGCATGTTTCCAGCCATCAACACATTTCAATGCCAGTATAGATCACAGATAAATGCATTGTGTTTGTGCCTTGCAATCATCAAAGGTATGAAAGTGGGCATTCAGCCCCAAAAGCCCCTATTCAAGTTTTGAACCTCTGTAAAGGATCAAGGAGAGAATTTGAATTTTGACATTTTTTATGCCTCAACATAGAAATTTGTAGCAATTTGGAACAGTGTTTCACATATATTTTGTGAACAATTATTATACCAAATCAAACGTCCTGTTTCTTCAGGATCTTTTTCGATCTGCATTCCTGCCAGATAAATATTTTTTGATATTCATGATACACTTTTTTACAGTGGGCATGCAAGGAAATCCAAAGTTCATCTGTGTCTTGAGAATGCTGTAGCTGCTCTTGAAATTTACACTACTAATCCTCATTCAGTTACTTAAATTGGGAAAACCAGTCATTGTTACAATGAAAATTGATGTAATAAGTACCCTATCTCCCTGTTGACTTATAGACACTGCCTACCACATCAAGCTAAGTTGCTGGGCTGCATTTTTCTACATTGCTCTAAGACGTATGCCTATGCCAATTTTTCTTGCACTTCAGTTTGCATTATACTTGATTGTAATATCAAGTTAGTTGAGTTTGCTTCTAAAAATGTAATGCATTAACTATAGAAAACTGTGATTATGATGAAAATTTTAAACTGTTATGTTCGTGTGTTATACATAAGAGCTTAATAGAAATACTATGAAAATCAGGATTTTTTAAGAATTAAAATACTTGTAGTAAAATACTTGTTACATTACCTACAAAAAATATTATGGGTAAATCAAAACATCACAAATTACAGAAGAGATGCTTAGGCTTTAAGATGTTATTCATATTTGAATTCAAATTACTTGATTGTATGGAGAACATTTTAATGTGTTGGTTATTTTTTCCAAGTAAAATAAATACAACTGAAATGTGATCATTTTTATCTTTGGCAGACAAAATATCAATTTCATTTGTAAAAGATTGTAAATTTGTTGCTAATTATTTTATTAGCCATCACTATTAAATGATTTTGCATATAATTGATTTCAATTTTCATTTGTAGATGAATGGAGAAACTGTTACAGTTAAAGAATGCATTGGGTATGTATATGCTATAACAATATATATGTATGTATATAATCTGTATGGGGTTAAGTACATTTCTTGAAATAATGATTTAATTTGCAACCACATGACTTTGAATCTAAAAGCTCTGAGTACATAAATTTGAATGCTGGGAAAAAAGTCATTTCAAAATAGTTGTTAGTATTATAAGGAGAAGAGGGTACTCTCTCTCTCTCTCTCTCTCTCTCTCTCTCTCATATGTAAATCTTAATGACTAACCTTAGTTAACCTAATTTTACATCCATATGATGATTGTTTTCAGATCATTTAAGATTATCTAAACATTTGTGTAACTTTTTTTAAAGAGATTTATAGAGTTGTGCCTTTTATGAATGTATATTTCTTACTTAGACAGGACTTAAGTTAAAATTCTTTGGGTTTAGAATTTGTGGAGTTGATTTATCGATGGCCGATGTTAAGCATAATAAACATGTTGTTATAATATGGTAGCTTATGCACTAGAGGCTTCTTCTTAATATGTAGAATTCAACAACAACAAAAGAAATTACCAGGAATAGCAGTAACATTAAAGAATTAGTGTATAAGTCATGCCCAAATTGCATATTGTGAATGCATTTCTTGAAGCTCTTAGATTGTGCAAAGATTTAATAAATGCTGTTGAAATGATCAACTTCAGAGCTTTTATAATAAGAATACTTTTTTGAGTAACCGATAATGTTAAGATGTTAGTTCCATTAATTTTAATTAAAAAATAGTGTTCAAACGCTATTTTTTTCTCTTTGTATCTTTTTACGATTAAAACATACATTTATTTCCAAATTAGCTTTCTCATGTGTCAATAACATTTTATGATAAACAGCATTTTTTCCTTCAGGCGTCAATATGACTCCATTGATAAACGTTTCTGCTTTGATGTTATACCAGAGGATAAACCAACATCATACACATTTCAGGCATTGTCTGAGGAAGATAGACGATTATGGTTGGATGCAATGGATGGCAAAGAACCGGTAAGCATTTTATGGAATTAGCCTTTCTTTTCTTCTCAGGCCAATGTGATATCAAATATTTGTTTAAAAATTAAATTGGTATTTTATTCTCTTACTAGTAAATGTGTAACTAAGTCTGTTGAAGAGAAGATCTGGAAAAGGGGGGGAAGAACCTTTGAAACCAAATTTAATTTGTCAGAATTGTTTGAAAAGTAGATAAAATATTAAATTACTTTGTAGTCTAAATATTACTTTAATTGTTAGTGACTAGATTTTATTTTTATACGTTCCTTACTTTATTTCATGTAACATTTTCTTCCTTGAAAGGATTTCAAAACTTTTAAATAGACCTCTTTTTATTTCTGATGGACAATTTTATTGAAAATATTCTTGATCTTATACACTCCTTTTGTGCAGACTTAACACTCAAAAAACTTTTTTGTCCTTAAAAAACCTGTCATTGCAGCTAGATCTGAATATATCAATGTTTTATGCAAAAATAATATTATATTATATTATTTGAGGTAACTGAAATGCCCTAATATTTTCTATTTATATCTCCAATTTGTAAATATTGCTGTTGCAATAGTAAGGAAGTACATTAAGACTTGAAGTGTATCTCAGTTCTCCTAGGTAGAGTGAATCGACTTTACTTTCATCATTAGATTGAGCAGAAAAAAATGTTTAATAATTTTTCAATTTTTTTTATTAATCCTGTAGATGTCTGAGAAGTTGAGTAGATTGCACTTAAATATTTTAATCCTATTGTTTCACTTTTCATCTCTTGGCATGTAAAATACTTTTTTCAATGTATTTTTGCCTTAATCAATTTCCCAAAGAATTAGAATTTGCTGTAGGTATTCACTTAAAATAAGTTTTTAGTTTGCATATATTACTCTCATTTGAGACTCTAGGAATTATAGGCATTTCATTTAATGAAGATTTTTATATCTGAATTTTTAGGATTTTCTCAAAATTATAAAAGATTTACTTGTTTTGTATCATTTATGTATGACAAAAATTCTTACTGCAGTATTTTTATTTGTTTATCATATACTCTAATGTTTAAAGAGCATTTGATATTTAACATATTCTGAGCAAATTTCATTTTAGCTTGTGTTTCACTGTAATCTTTTATTTCAGTGTTTTTGGCTATTTGGGTAACATACAAGGTACTTGGTAAAGCAATCATATAATTGCTAGTCTCCAGTTTGACTCTGTTTATGTAAGGTATAAATGTTAATGCAGAGTGTTCCTTCATTTCAGAATATAAATGCATAACCCTATAGATTGATATTTTTAATTGCATTATGGAATAGTTAGAACTAGTCTCGTGTCTATATAAATACCCTCAGGTTTTGCCATTATACAGATCCTGTTTTTAATTGTTCACTAACTTTGCATGTCTGAACAATGTATAATTTACTTAACAAAGTATGTTTTTTAATATTATTAGCTTGCTTTATGTATATATAATAAATGTTTGTTATTTTTCAGTTTTTTCTTCATATATATATTTGAGAGAAATATTTAATGTTGAATGTGTATTTTTATTGAAATATATTTATTTTGTACATAACTTTCAACATTGTTATTTTATTGGGATGGGTATATATTTATATTTTATTTGTAATGTCCCTGAAAAGACCAGTAAGTAAAATGCCAATGATTGGAATCATGCAGAAATTTTAAGGGATATTTTTAAAGAAAGCATGTCAATGCAACATGCTACAATTATTATTATTCCTTTTGATTTTAATATTTGGTTTCTCACTGCATCCCCTGTGTAATTGTTTATCATATAATAGTTGATCACAAAACCAAATTATGGTTGCAATAATGATGGTGAGTTTTTATCAACTGATTGATGATTCTCCAAGTGTAATAATTTAGCTATATCAGTTCCATTCTTCTATACTTATGTATTTGTTTTATATATTCTAAAATTTCCTATTCATTCATTTGTATTTTATGTTCTACAGACCCACAGTCTATCTGGAAAGAATATGAAGCCAGATGGATGTAAGTATTTACTTTGTTATATTTTATTATAACCTCTGTTTAAAAAGCCCTAGCTATGGCAGCCAAATGCTAATGGTCTTGAACTCAGCATTGGCATTGTTGCATTGGGGGTTCAAGTCCAGTTGTCACTGAAAACGTGCCATGTAGAAAAGCTGATGCATACTATATTATGGCTCAAAAGCCCTTATACTGGTGTGATGGGGAAACCTAGAGAGTGGTGTGCCTACTCAGTTGCTGTCCTCATCACTTGACCAAGATTTAAAATCATGAGGTTCATCACCGATGTCCCTTGTGTTTCTGCACAATACATAGTGTTAAAAAAAATAAAATCATTCAAAAAGAACATTGGATAAACTCTGTATGTTGGTAAAAGTTTATATATGAAGTTAACACATTCACTATCACTGGCGCGTCAGCATAGTGCTAACTTGTATGCCGGCGCCGTTCTGGGGCGACGACGAACTATAATAAGTTGTAGGCTTTATTGGACTTTGGCTTCTGAGGATGGATATACCAATTTTACTGGCAGTGAATGTGTGTTCATAGTGTAACGTTTTCGTCTCGCAACTGTGATCGGCGTCTTTGTGGAAATAATCACCACACGTGCAGACACCTGTGCAACTTATAATTATTGTGTATTACCATCTTGGATCAAACTTTGACATCACGAGGGACCATTTCCCCGCGTCTAGCAGGATGTAACGAGATGCTGAAAGAGGTGCCTCCCCCCCTGATCCTCGAACAGAGGGAGGGAGAACCAGGGAGAGTGCTTTGAACCTTCAAGTGAACGGTTGCCGAAAGGATCCCTCCTCTCACAAACCACTGTTTTGAACTCTAATAAGTTATTTAACTTCAATGTATAATTCTGTAAATAATAGCTGTGACATAAATAAACTAAATATTTAAATTAATCAATATCATGCTACCGTTATTTATCTCAAACTTCACAATAGGTAATGCATACAACTGTATGTGTGTAAATGCTTTCACGAATGGACTGTAAAGTGTACTATGTGTTCCCTAGGGATATGCAAAGTGATACTTGGGCTACTTATATCTATTTTTGCTTTAGGGGTATGCAATCAAAAAGATTTGGATACCATTAGTTTAAACAAGCAGTATTTGGTTTGGACATCTTATTTTGCTTCTTATAAATTATTAGAGTAGTATAGTGCAATGACTTTGTCATTGTTTGATGTTTCCCAGGTCCAAATACCTACACCAGGTTCATGATACTATGTTGCTGTAACAGTTCCATGAGTCCATTCTCCTCCTCACTCCTTGGCTGCCTTACAGAGGTGCCAATATAGTCAATGACATGAGTATGAGAAGCAGGACAGGAATGAAGGCACAATGAAAATCTTGTATGTCGATGAATTTCAAGCTTCTGATGTGACCACTACGCACCCTAGACAATACAGTCTGTGTAAATCTTGTATCTACCAACTGTTGGGACAGACCAAGACAATTTCCAGCATACCAATCGTGTGTGAGAGGTACTGTTCAAATAGACTATGCTTTAGCCCTGTAAATAGAAAATATTTCAGATACGAAATGTTTACAAGAGGTGGCAGAAGGAAGAGCTCTTTCACAAGCAAGTCTATCATCTCATATCTTAAATTTCCAACATAGGGGATAAATTGAGTACAAACTCTGCTTTCAGTGAAAGCGTAACCTTTCATGCACTCTATGACAGTATGAATATCAATACAGGCGATTGGAGTAAGAGTTGGCACGGCATTTGCAATTTTGATTGAGAAATTGGGTTAACAAACTTTGTGTATAATTCTTCACCCTTTGAGTAATAAACGAAAGCTTGAGCATTTAAATGCATGTGTGGAATTCATTGATATTGCAGATATTGATCCTAGTTTCCTTAATCTTACTGTAAACAACAATGAGAATTGGTGAAACAAATATTACTGAATCTAAAGTAGCAGAGTGCGGATTCCTTTTCATTGTAATTCCTTCAGGCAAAAATTCCTTATGAATTATGCCTGCAGCATTAGAAGAAAAGAGCATTGCCATTACGTGAAATTTTTCACTAAAGTTGAAAAGTCTAGTTGAAATATTGGACAGCTTTGTGAAGTGGTTACAGGCCTCAGTATACTGTAAAAGACTCATGGATCTTAATCCAAACTACATGCAGCCATTGCTGTGTGCCAAAATTGAAATTCGGTCCCTTCTCATGTGGTACCCGCAAATTACTTCAAATTTCCTTTTCTGAAGAGAGCCTTGAGAAGGACTGGTATTTTCTACAATTGAAGCAATTCAACAAAATGTGACTACCAAACAAAGGATGTTCGAAAAGATATCTTCCCACTCAGTTTTAATGCATGCAGAGCATTGACTGGTGATTACTTGGAAGGATAGTTAACCTTGTTTGTGCATATGTATGATAACCTTTTTACTAACTTTTTGAACTCAAGTTGTAAAGGGTGTTTTTTTAGAGGTATGGAACTTTAAATTGCAATAAAACAACGATGTATTATTCGATTGACATGAATTTTTTTTTATTCGAAAGATAATCTTGTGGCATTACATTTTAAATATGATTTCTGGCATAGGACTGCCACGGCTGGCTCGGATGTAATCCAATCTGGACGTCCTATTTTCGATGAATTTTCCAACATTTGTGGCCGTATATCGGCAATAACACGGCGAATGTTGTCTTCCAAATGGTCAAGCGTTTGTGGCTTATCCGCATAGACCAATGACTTTACATAGCCCCACAGAAAATAGTCTAGCGGTGTTAGATCACAAGATCTTGGAGGCCAATTCACAGGTCCAAAACGTGAAATTAGGCGGTCACCAAACGTGTCTTTCAATAAATCGATTGTGGCACGAGCTGTGTAACATGTTGCGCCTTCTTGTTGGAACCACAGCTCCTGGACATCATGATTGTTCAATTCAGGAATGAAAAAGTTAGTAATCATGGCTCTATACCGATCACCATTGACTGTAAGGTTGTGGCCTTCATGTGTGAGCATGCACATAAATGGAAGTGATGGATATATTTTGTTCAATGTTTCTCTCTCTCATTAATTGGAAATAAAAAGTATTGAGTTTTTATCTTTAAATTCATTTTAAATAAAAGCTTACTTTCCTTTTTAAGTTAAGAAAAACTTAAAATTTCTTTTTCTTTCAAGTTTCTTTAGATGAAGCTGGGTTTGCATTTGTTCAATGGTGTATAAATTTCATTGAATCCAAAGGACTTTTAGACCAAGGTCTATACAGACTTGTGGGGGTAAATTCAAAAGTTGCCAAACTTACACAAGTTGCATTAGGTAAAGTATATGAAATTCTTTAGAATTTGAGATTATTTTTTAATATATTTTTGAATGATTTAGAAATTCCTCTCACTTTCTTTTGTAGAAAATAAAGGTGTTATCCTGTCATCTTTGGATGAAGATGAATTTGAATTGAAAACAGTTACTAGTGCTCTCAAAAATTTTTTTAGGTAATGTGAACTTAGATATTTGCTTTATCTCATGTGTTTTTAACATTTAAATAATTAAAATATGGTTGATGTTGTCTAGGTTTGGAATTATCTATATTCCGTCAACTTGTAATATGTTAATCCATGAATATTAATTCTTTGTGCACTTCATACTTTGTTACAAAAAATATTTGAATACTTTATGTACAGAAGGATTTTAAGATGAGTCAAAATGAATTCTAAATATAATTTTCTTATTGCCCATCAGTTTTTAAATGTTCTGTCATGATTAATATTATTGTTTTCTTCTGTCTAGAAATCTTCCTGAACCTCTTCTTACATTTCGATTACATGGAGCATTCATTGCTGCTGCAAGTAAGATATCTTTTCCTTATCATTAATTTAAAATATTCTTTATTATTCAAAGAATAAAAATAACTAATTCTATTTTACTTTATGACATTTACTAGAAGAATTATTTTAAACATATTTTCTGTGTAATGAATTGGAAGTTGTAAGTGTTGGCAGCAAAACCCATATTGGCTGAACTAAATGTGCCAACCCCTTATTCCCAATAAAAAGATAAATATTCTTAAAATGTTTAGCTCTTGATATTCTTTGCTAATATAGATTAATTTACATTCTGGAGCTTTCTATTATATTACATTGGCTCAGGGAGAAAACAAATCAACTTCTAAACACACACCTACCTTATTTCCATAGGAAAATATTACTCAAAAATACTGAAAAAAAAAAACCCCTTTTTTTTTTTTTTTAAATGTAAGCAAATGTTTGATTTATTGTTGGAGATAGAAGTGTTTACTTAAAATTTTATATCTTCTTGTGTTATATTCATCTCTTATTACTTTATTTAAGATATTATATTTTGTACAAAGCTAATTAATTAAACAATTTTTCTTGTAAAATGTTTTTTTTTCAGAACAAGAAAATAAAATATTACGAATAAATAACATTCATGTATTAGTGCATTCATTACCTAAAGCAAACTTCAGAATATTGGAAATACTTATCAGTCATTTGTGCAAGTAAGTTTTTTTGTTGTTATTATATTCTTGTTTGCAACAAGGTGATATTTAAGTCACCTTAAAATTAGTATTACAAAGTATTTATAAGAATTCTTGCAATATTTATAAGATTTTTCACTATATCACAAATAATGAATGCAAAGGAGTTATTACATTGTTTCATTTTATGTATATAATAACAAAATTTTGAAAATGTACAAGAACAAAACGAATTCAAATAAATTTTAACTAAAATAAGTTGTGTAAAGTATTTATGAACTAACATTTCCTTAAATATTAATATTAAAAACTGAACTATAGATAATTGTTTGGGGAAAAGAATTAACATTCTTTTGATGCATGTAGTACAGTAATCTTTTTGAGAAATGCTAAAAATAGAGCATTTATTAGCATATTTTGATGCAGTCATAAAATGTTATGTCTAGTGAACAGTATATATTTACTTCAAAACAACTTGTGAAATAAAATCAATAAATTATATGGGGGCTTTCAGTAATATAAATTTTAAAAAGGAAGAATTTTTTTTCCTATTTCATGTATGAAACAGCTGCTTGATTTTCTTTGTTAAAAAAGAATTTAATTCTTAATTTTTACTGTAAAACTAAAATTCAGTTGTATAGTTTAAACCTATGCTTGTCTTTGTAAAAACTTTTTGAGGGGTGTGGAGTCAAAAGTTATTAAAATTTTTGTAGATGATTTATTTTTAAAAAAATAAGGAAAAAGTAATAAGGTTTAGGTAGGAAAAGGTAGTGTGGATGCAAAAGTGAAATTTGTTTCAGAAAACACGGCTCATGACTCTTCTGATTACATACCACTAAGCTAATACATGACAAAGGAACTTCTTACAATTCATGATTGTTTATTGCTTCTAGTTTTATACAAATTAAAAGAATATACATTGATTTCACATTTATCTGTGGGTTTCTTTTGGTTTCAATGTAACTTGTTATTAATTTTGAAATAAATTTCTTAAAATATCTGCTTTGCAAAATATTGAACTTCCTTCATTTTTCTAGAATAGCAAAGTTATCAAATAAAAATTTAATGACAGTATCTAATCTGGGAATATGTTTTGGTCCTACTTTGCTGCGCCCTGAAGAAGAAACTGTTGCTGCAATAATGGAAATAAAATTTGGGAATGTTGTTGTTGAAATCCTTATAGAAAACTTTGAAAAAGTGAGCTTTATTTTCTTGTATCACATCTCTTTTCCCCTAATGGTCCTTGAAAATGTGTTAAAAGTATTTATCAAAATGTAAATCTTGAAATTTGTATTTTTAACAGAGTAAGTACCAATGTACTTTCAATATTGAGTATATATATGTCATGATTTTTAAGACAGAATCAGATTAAAGTTAGAGAAGTGAAAAAACGACCTTTATTCATTCATTTGTACATCTGTTCTGACACCGAGCAGGGAGGAAAAAGCACGCCATGGTGGTGGTTTCAAGTGCATAACACTTGAAAAACATATGGTAAGTATCGCTGCTTTGAAGAGGGGCTTGCAAGTTAATGCTGACATATGTTGACTATTAAATCTAACGATCTGGAATTAGACATGTTTATTGGCTAGCCCATATGTTCGGAAGAAATAAATGGGTGATTAGTTTGATACTTGAATATGGGAACGGAGAAAGATGCGTCAATTGCTAGATAGGGAATTTAATTTTTAATCTAATTTAATTATCCTTACATTTGCCCCCCAATTTTAAAAGGGAGTCATGGCTTGGTTTTTTTTCTCTCTTTACAAACTTAATCAATTTTCAATAAACACAAAACAATACATAACATTATTTAGAAAGACATATTAAACACAGTAGAAATATTTAAGCAATAGGAATACTAAAATCAAAATGCAATATAATAAACGAAACTATAACAACAAACACAGTAATGACAATTAATTGATAAAAATGAATTTCCATACATATAATTGAAGATTAGCTTGTTTAAATCTATTCGACATCCAGAAAAAGAGCTCGCGTTTCCTCCTATTCCTTCATAATAATTGATTCGTATTATAGCTGGTAGATATTTTCAAAAAAATTATGTTGGAAAATAATATATCAAACAATAAGATAGTAAATATAAAAATACACATGAAATCATACAAATGTTAAAATAATAATTTTGTATAAAAATCTACTCTGGCGCCATCGTAGTAATACCTTATATTGTTACACATATTTTGCATATATGAAATACATTTTAAAAAAGATAAAAAAAAATATAGACACTAATAAAATGAAATTATTAATATGAAAACGGTGTATAATACACAACTTATATGCACTATTCAACACAATAAACAATATTTTATTTCACATGCGTTATAAAATATAAAAATTATAAGATATATAGGAATATAAGAGCACTTTTTATTATTTTTTGAGTCGGAAAAGTGGACTCACTTCAATAATAACTTTTAGTATGTATGAAAATTTTCTCAATATTCACTGTAACTTAACAATATCGCATACAATATTTTGAATCTTTCCGTAACCTTCTAAAAATTCGTTTCATAGACAAAAATTCTTGATTTTCTCTTACATCACACATTCACTAATATAAACTGTATCACCTTACTTAATTTTGAACACATCTCTCTGAGAAATCTGCGTGATCAACTTACAGATGTTCAGGGATGCTGATAAGAAACAATGAGAGGTGATAAGAAACAATGAGAGGTGTACATATCAAACTAAACAAGTTTGTCCTCTTAATGTTTCGAGACATACAAAATTATAATGATTGTATTCTCGCTTATCCACTGTATAATATCCAAAATTAGACTTCAAGTTATTAAGTTAATTTTAATTTTAGATAAGGAAAATTTTGAGAAATAGTGAATCCTGATATATGGCCGGTATATCAAAACACACAATTTCAAAATAAAAAAAAATTAAATGACATGCAATAAGATTACTGCTGAATGAAATAATTAACAAAACAATTGAATTCAATGGAGAAAAAAGAATGCAACGTGACTTTACTTGTGCTTCTTATCAAAATATCATTAGTATTAGTACATTAATCATTTTTCTAAAAACTTATAAATGGATTATATTTTTTAACTTTAAAACACCAATTTCTATCATAACTCTTAACTCATTCGACATCTTAAGATAAAATTATGAGAAGTATATTAAAATTTCTCAAAATTTTGTATGACTAAACCTATATACTTTGTTTTCTCAATTAAAATATAAAGAAAATATCTCATTTATAACACAACTATATTATAAAAATTAAATATCATATCATATATTATTCCTTTTCGTAAAGTTCTGTTCAGCAAAACTCAGTTATTTCAATGTTACTAAAATTGGAAGCATACAATTTAACTGACCTCCGCTTTGCAGCGCCAGAAACTCTTGGTGAACAGTAATCCAGATGCTGTTGTCACGTTATTTCACTAGTAAAATTTTATTTATTTATTTTTTTATGTTGCTTCACTATTTCACAGTATTACCGTGCAGACTTTCCGGCGAAAAAGATTTTTTTTTCTGGTACTGTTGGTCCTTCCATCATTGTATCACTGAAGCTAAATCCTAATACCATTCGGAGAAAAACATATTTTTTTTATTATTATTATTCTGGCGGAAGAGATTGATATCTTTCATCATGGAGTTAGGGAATTCGCGCTTCCCCCTCTCTTTTCTCTCCATTAAAATGTTTCTTCCATTCACGGTAAACTGGATGGCCTCTTCAGCAAAGACAGAATATCGTTCGGCTGTAAACACTGCATTTTTCCGGGGATTACAAGCGCTTTTCTTTTTCTGTAACATTTTTTATTCTGGCAATCCGATGTCTTCAGCATAGGGGAAGTTCCATCAAATTCTCCATTGCATTTATTACTGCAGTTGGCGTTCGTTTTTATATTAAAATTATTTTATAAAAAAGATTAGTTTTTTACGTTAAGATTTGAAATCCATTTGCAGATAAAATATCCTACTGGCTTTAATTCTGTCATGATTTTTAAGACAGAATCAGATTAAAGTTAGAGAAGTGAAAAAACAACCTTTATTCATTCATTTGTACATCTGTTCTGACACCGAGCAGGGAGGAAAAAGCACGCCATGGTGGTGGTTTCAAGTGGATAACACTTGAAAAACATATGGTAAGTATCGCTGCTTTGAAGATGGTGCTTGCAAGTTAATGCTGACATATGTTGACTATTAAATCTAACGATCTGGAATTAGACATGTTTATTGGCTAGACCATATGTTCGGAAGAAATAAATGGGTGATTAGTTTGATACTTGAAGATGGGGAACTGAGAAAGATGAGTTAAGTGCTAGATAGGTAATTTAAATTTTAATCTAATTTAATTATCCTTACATATATATTAATATAATAAAATGTCAAAAATCGAATATAGCAAAGTAATAGAAATATAACTAGTCAATATAGGTAAAAAATAAGATAGTTTTAGTAGTATAATTGCTAGCTTTTAGGTTAGCCAAACTTTTATATTTACCTTTAACTCTGCAAGGGAGACAGAATAGTGTCAGAATAAGATATCATTAATACTTAAGATAATGATTATAAATCTAGAAGAACATTATAACTAAATTATCACACAATGCCAAATGTCAGGTAAAAAATACAAAGAAAAGAAATAAACCTAGATATCTAAGCCATAAAATTAAATATCTAAATAAAATATTTTTAAGACATTATAACAGTCTAACAACATTTCGTAATCTCAAACTCAGTGCTTCAATAGAACTGTAAACAATAAAGTAGTGTAAAAAAAGATAAAATTGATCAATTATTATAATTAATTATTGTATCTAAAAATGAATGAAAACCCCCAAAAAATAATTATTAATTTTTGGGATGATAAAAATCAAGGAAAAACTCCAAATGAGGCAAAGTGAAAAATGCAAATATATTTACAGTTTTAGCCAGCCGCCCATCCAGTATAGCGGTTAGTGACGCTCATTTCGGTACCGTTTGGCCTGGGTTCGAATCCCGGTGAAAGCATGGATGTTTGTAAATGTACAGTGCCTTTGCGACATGGGGGTACTCTAAATAGCCAGCGAGTCGCAAGTCCTCTCGTGAGGTTGGTGGAAGGGAAAAAGAGGTGAGAGGCCCCTGACCACCGCCAGGGTGTTCTCCCCCAAAATTGAAGTGGAACCGAGCCAAATCGTACTCCTTGTTTTTGAATTTTTTAACCCATTTACTTGAAATTTATTCAGCACATTTCTTTAGTTGAATAGAGTTCCACTAAGAATGTATTTTATGGAAATCAACTTCAGGGGGGGAGAAGTGAGGGGAGTTACTGGAGCATATTGATAAACAAAATTCCTGTTTTCGAACTACTAGGACTATAATAATAAAATTTGGTTTGCATGTTTCTTTTGTTGAATTGAAATCTGCTAAGAATGCTCTCAAGGGGGCTATAGGCGTATTTATGATAAAAATTCCGTTTTTGCTCTATTAGATTTAGACTTGAAATTTAGCATGCATGCTTATTTTATGGAGTAGAGATCCACTGCGGAAATCCACTTGATTATTGGATTAAGTGAGCACAAAAAAATCTTTCTTCTTCTATTTTAGAGATTATTAGCATTATCAATTTTAAGTTCTGTCCTTTTTATATCAAGAGACCAGAGTTACAGCTAAAAATATATTTTTCAATACAATCGAATTCTTAAAGCTACATACCAATAATTTATATTTATGTAAACAGTATATATTTATACAACATCATGAAATAGTGAAGCGGATGGGTAACGGCTAGTATATATGTTACCGTTAAATTGTATAATTCAGTTATTTCATAGAATAACTGAATTGTACACTAGGTATTTCATGAAATAACTAGACAAGTCATATAAAGTATGTAATAGATTAAATATTTCATACTTTACCTAATTATTTTATGAAACAACTAGTTATTCTATGAAATAACTAATGATGAACTGTTAAAGAGAAAAATATACAATTTCAAAGTTATTTTATAATTATTTTTGATATATATAACATCTGGCCTGTCCCCCCTTCATAGTTTCTTTACTAATGATAACCTGTTTGGGGCAGAGGAGGGCTTACACACTAAAATATCATTTCTCCCATATTAATCCTATGGTGCCACTTTTTTGATGGTATAGGGTTGATATTTGGGGGGATCAACTAAATTAATGTTCAGATCCTGAAACCCTGTGAAGCGCCCCCCCAGATGTATCCCCTCTACAGGGCTATTTCCTTTATATCTCGAGCCCTAGACCACCTTGGTCATCCGTACCTGCTTGATTCCATAGATATCCCTATGAGCTTTCTGCACATATAATTTCATTGCAATAATCCTATTTCAGTCTCCTTCTGCTTTGAAACTCAAACCATATGCTGTATTTCATACTTTAAGGATCAAGTAATCATTAGTCTATAGAAAACCTAGTTAAAGTGTAGAATTCAATAGTATTATGTACTTTAATTGACTTGCCTAATTATTTCATAAAACACCTAGTTATACTGTGAAATAACGGATTTCACATTTTAACGGTAATATATATGTAAAGAAATTCTGGAATATATATATATATATAAAAATTGAGAACTCATGTATTAGATTGAAAATAACTAAATTATCAGAATTCTAATAGTACGAGAGCTAGCAACGTCAGAAAAGCAAGAATTTTAGAAAAGCTAATTTTTAAAATTTTTTAAATTTTTATGTCTTTGAGGATGAATATAATAAAAAATTAATGTTTAAATTCTAATTAAAATAATATTAAATACTTGATTAAAGCATTTATAACAAAAGGGAAAATATCGTTTTTTAAATATATAAATTTAATTGTAACTGAATAAAAGGATTTTATAAAAGATAAAGGAAAAATTGCCATTGATACAATAACAAAATTCTCACTTTTATTTATACATATTATGTTTAGATGGTCAAAATCATTTTTCAATGAAATATGTATTTTCATTCCTTAAAAGTATCACAAAAAACTGATGCATCTTCATAGTTCTCATCATCGTCACTGCTAACATTATTATCAATATCATCATAATCATCATCTTGGGTTGTGTTTTGGTTTTCTAGTAGTGTTGGTTCTAGAGCAAAAAAACATTATTAGGTTATCATGGTCTAAATAATAATTTACTCTCTTTCGATTTATCATATTATAAATAATACTTTACTTATGACAATGTCAGCAACTGATGATGGAAACTGCTCCCCAGCAAACCAAACGAAATCGTATTTATCATCATTTATGATCCAACTGGAAGCTAACGGTGATAAAGATGATGGATTTTTTAAATGAGAATTTCTCCAAAACTTTGTCACATACCGCACTCTCAATAAATGCTGATATAATTCAGCTTTGCATGGTGGTAAACTCGATGAATCGAAACTTCGACATTTCTTTTCGAAATTATCATCGAGTTTTTTCGATTGATAAGTTTTGGAAAATAGATAGAAGCGAACATCATTAACATTTGAAGAGTTAGGCACCCCATACATGTGACATATAAATTTTTCCAAAGTGGCAAATGTACGTTCAAGTTCATCGTCATCATCAGTTATAATCTCTTGACATGCTAACTGATACTCGACAGATTTTTCGAGCAGCTTGGAGGGCCTTAGTTTACCTTTCCGAAAAAATGCTCGGGTATAATCGCACCCTGCTGTTGCGTGGAAACATGGTAGAGCTTTCAATAAAAAAAATACCAAGATCTTGATATAAATCATTGATGCTTATTAGATGTTCATGGTTTCCTACACCCCATTGGATCCAAAGCTTCAAAGATGCATTCAGATGATCCAAATTGCCAAGAAGTATAATCAGAATATTGAAGTCTGAGCAGCGTACAACTTGAACGTCAAGGCTTATCTGGCAAATATGATATATAATTCGAGTATCAGCTTCTTCATGTTCTTCGCATGATAATAATTCTTCAATAACTTCTAATAACTTGGTTATTTACAATGCGATACGAATAGCACTTATCGAAGCATAGATAAATAGTTTTATTCCCAATAAAAGGATACATGTAATCGTTAGCCCAATGATCAATAAAAAAATTTACGAGAGCTTCCTTGAACTGAGTATTTTTGAGTTCACCAGCAAAATTATGATGCCGAATTTGATTAGGTCTGATGAAAACTCTACTGGTGGTTTCGTTGCGATGTAAATGCTCACAATCTTTTATAGAAGGTGTGAAATACTGATCAAATGCAATATCAATGCTAGGTGATTTAAACTGTGAAATCATTTTAAGGAATTTTTTATATGCCATCGAAAGTTTGAGGTACTTCTTTCATGATGTATAACATGAAGAACCGTCTAAAATACTAATATAAAAAAATAAGGATTGCTGATTGACCTTGCTAACTTTTTCTCAAAAACTTTAATTAATTGTGCTTTATCTGTTTTACAAATACTACAGTCTGCATGACACATGGATGTTGGTATCGGCCTTAGTGGAAATCCCAGTACTTTTTCAATATTGACTTTGTTGGTCATAGATATACCTAAGAGTCGACCAAACAGATCTTGTTGCATTCTTAGCTCAATAACTTTGTTACCAAGAGTTATTTTTTTCTTTGGAGCACCAGCAAAATTAAGCACTTGATTTTTTTATTGGCTTATCAAATCTATCCTGATCCTCAGCACATTCAGTAATAAACTGTTTCCGTAAATCTTCACCATTTTTCTCAATGTTCAGCAAAAAGTTCGCTACATTTTCAGGTACAGACTTGGCAGTTGCAATATTATATGAACTATCTTTGTCTAAACTTTCATCAAATGGATTAATATTCTTTTCAAAAATGTCAATGAAATCAGCAATTTGTTTGCCATAAATTTTGATTCTATTTAGTTGCAAATCCGCAGACACGTCTTGTAATTGCTTCAATCCACAAACCTCGAGAACGTGAGAGGTTATAGCAGCTCTAATACTGTGATTTTTGGTTCAGCGTTGACGGGCAGCTAAGGAATTAGTAAAATGTGCAATACCACTTAGGCGTCTAGCCGCTTCAGCATTGATAGTCTGCTCCAGTGTAAGATCAATTGGTATCCTCAAGAATGGTTTGTCGGTTCTTTTTATTCCAAAACATCCATTCATGAAATCATTTTTTAGTCCAGGATGTGTTTCATCCACTTTACTTTATTTAGATTGTCTAAATATTTAACACACCATCAAGCATAATTGGGTTGATTTACTGCGAAAAATAAATTGGTTATTTTTGGAATAACATATTTGAACATTTCGAAATCTCCCGTGCGTATGCTTCTTGACAGGGTAATATAATAGTTTACAAGCTGGATGTAAATCAAATAGACTTGAGCCGTTTTACCATGCTCACCTTGTCTTGTTTCTTCTACGAATTTTTGATATGCAGATAATACTCTCGATAATACATTAGGTAATTCTATTGGCATAGATGAATTAGAATCGATCTTCTATCTATCTTCTTGATAATGAAGGAGATCGTTGATAACTTGTTCCTTCAGGAAATTGTATTCAATATTGTCCATCTTCAAAAAATCATCAAAATGTAACATTTGCAAGCCAAGAACCATCAACGGATGCAGACGTTTGCAACGATTAAAATGTTTACCTTCAACTAAACTGTTCACTGAGCCAGAAGCAATAATATTACTCTCAATCATCATATGAGATAGACCACACTCATTTATAAAAACTCCTATGGCTTTGAAGAAAGCCATCATTATATGGAATGAACCAAGATGGATGAAAGGATTATTGAATTGTGGCTTTGACTTTGATTGAATTTTATATGCTATTTTAGCTATTGCCAGGTCATAAGTAACTTGCACGTATGTTTGTTACATCCCTTCCAACAACTTGGGCCTTTTCCATTGTATGTTTAACTACCGCTACATTTGTTGGTGAAAAATTAATAGGTGTAAGATAAGATACTTTTTGTTTGGGACTAGTATCTTTAATAATATTAGAATTAAAACCTGTCCACATTGGGGTATTTGGCACATGTAAGAAGTGTGAAAGTAAATATAACAGATCTATTGTTTCTATCAAAGGTAAATTTGCGGGAAGAGTTGGTTCATTCTCAACTGGTGTTAAATTTTCTAACATTTGTAATCAATGATTAAACGATGGTAGTTCTGGAATTTCCTCGTTAAAAGTTTGTCTTTTTGTTGGTGGTAGCGGTATGTCAAGATTTCCACTTATACTACTTGAATTTAATTCAATATTATAATCATCACTTACATTTTGGTAAATGATTCCTACGGTGTCATGTAAAGTGTCCTTTCCATTTGAAGTATCGATGTATCTATCAAAATTATCGAATGCTACACCTGTGCTTAATGACGGACTTTGAATGATGTCAGGAGGGCAAATTTGAGAACGGTTTACAGATGAAATTGTAGCTTCAGTTTCTAGTTCTTCCAGCGTATTGTAGTTACAACAACGTCCAAGTCAATTTAAAATATTAATTATTTTTCTACTACTTGTAAGACTTTTCACGGTCATACCCAGTGTTATGTGCTTTGATGGCTTAACAGCATCATTACTTACACAATAAATAGCATCAGAAGCCAATGAATTGCTTAATCTATGACAATTGACTCCATCTGAGCGACGAATATCTTAACCTCCAATTAATGCTTTGAAAAAGTGATCTAGTTTTTCTGGAATAGTTCACTCACCATTAATCTAATCTTCCATCTTCATTATAGCAGGTAATGTTGTTTTATCCATTTTTAAAATAGTACTTCGTAGAATGAAAGCAACTTTATCAATGAGAACATTCTCCAAGTTTTTTTAGATCTTCCTCTTCCAATAAGTTACTATTTTTATGCATAATAATTTTTCTTTTCTTTTTTATTACAATCTTAATTTGCTTGAATTGTTTTACTATTTTTTCTTCAAGTTGATGATTTGTCAATAAAACTTACATCTGCTTCAGATTGATGTATTAACTCTTCATGTAATTCGTTATTATACATGTCACAAAGGGAAGTTAATAACAAATAATTTCTTTTTTTAACTACTTCTTCAATTACTGACACAATTTTATCAAAAATATCCTTATGAATATCTCGTACACTATGCCAGGAGGTGCGTACAGTATTAACAGTTGTTTTCTTGTAGTCATTGAAATATCCCACTTCACACGAATGGTGATAAAAAATTGGAGCATTTGAGGTTTTTAGATTATTAATTATTTGCAATAGTTCTTAATTTTGGAATTTGGTAACCCATTCTGTTATTTTGTCATACACTTTGGCATCATTGGAAGAATATAAACTTTGTTGTTTACCTTTAATTTGCTTTCGATCTCTTCCACAGAAAAAACAAATTCTTTTGGTATCAAAACTTGTGTTTCTTGATTCACGATCTTCATCCTCACTCACATCAATTGGAGTATTTGGTAACAACCCAGTAGAATTTGATGTGTTAGGAATGTCTTCTGCTAAACTCGAGCTCCCATCATCAAATACGACTGTTTCACTCACACCTAATAGAGAATTTGGCAATAACAGCGTAGAACTAGATGAAATAGGAAGATTTGTTAATGAAATAGAATTATTGTCACATATATTATGATATTTAGCCATTAAGGCCGTAAAAGAACTGTAGCATTGTCTGTGATATCCATTGGTAGTATTAATTTCCTCCGGTAAGCTAACATTGTTGTATTTTAAGTTAAAGTTAACATGTACACTTAAAATTTCCCTAATTTTTTAAAATTTTTCTTCTACAAAAGTCATTAATTTTTCATCTTTGCCATTGCAAAAAACACATTTCATTTTATTAGCCATTATGATATTAATATTTTACTCAAAACGATGGAAAACAACGACAAACGTGTTATGAACGTTTGGTTCTATAACATTTAAAAAATAGAAAGTTGCTTGAAAGAATTCGAAGAGCATGTTTATTCCATTAGGCTTAACTGAGCTAGTATGAAAACATTGCAACTAGTCTAATCAAAATATACCGACTGTTGCCAATAGGGTAATCTGAAAAAGGTTACATGAAATTGTTTCCAGATTTACAAATATAAATACAGTTATATTACATAAAATTCAAAATATAGTTAATTACAAATGCCTAAATATAAAATTATGAAATTCATTTTAAAAATTAATTTTTCAAATTATAATTTTATTATATTTTTCTTTGTTGAGTTGAATAATATTTGTCTCAACAAACGTAAACATATGACTTGGGACTGACGTCGTCATGCACTGCTAACATGCCCTGCAGCAATTATCTTCTCCAGCAGCCAATCATTGATTAGTATGTAAAATAGTTAAACTATCGGGTTGGAGGGAAAGTTCTGTCGTATTTTAAATAGGCAGGTGATTTTTCATGTAAATAAAAAAAAACATCTGGCTAGTGAGTCATTCGGATTTTTCTTTGTTTTTTTAGCTGCTGTATAATGTAAAAAGAGTCCTTTTTTATCGTTCATCATTTACTCGTGATAATTTTTTTATATAGAGAAAACAATTATAAAAATGTTGGTAGATAAAGTGTATTTACAACACTGCATTTTGTATGAATTCCAAAAAGGAAGCAACGCATCGGTCACTCCTCCGCCTACCTACTTTGCCACTGTCTCTCTAACAACAGGCATAATACTGTGGTATAAATCGGTCGGGCTGTTAAGTAAACAACCGAATTAATGTTTGGCAATTTAAATTTGTACTTATTTATGTATAAAGAAAATAATATTAAAATTACAGACATTCTAAAATGGTTTGAAATAAATGATTTTTTTATACAAAATGGCATCTGGCACATTATTTTCAACAACAAAAATGTCTGGCATTAATAAATTCATGTTGTTAATAACATTTTAAATTTAGTGGAAAAAAAACTTTCTTCCTAAAATTAGTTAAAAAATCAATATTTTTACCTGTAAAGGTATGATGCGCATTAATAAACGCAACGTTTACCAGCAGCCAGATGGCCCGCACGATGTTCGAAAAGTCATAGAGAAAGAAATATTAATGAATCAGCTTTTCTAAAATTCTCTCTCAAAAACGTTGCTAGCTCTTGGACTATAATGTAAAATTTTCCTTCATATAAATGTAAACTATAAAAATAATTATGATTTCATAGTTACATACATCTTATTAAACTGGGCAGATCCAACAAAAGACATAACGATCAGTATTTTTAAATAAGCATTTTTATAGGTAGAAAATTCAATTATAGTTTGTGTATAACTGATACCCATATACTGTAAATGTTTGAAATTATGAATTTTTCTATTAATAATACTAAGTGTAAACGTGTACATGTTTCAAATATTTTCTGAAATTTAAATATGAAGGTTATATTGGCAATGAGATAATTTTAATGTTGAAAACTAATTTTGTTTCACCTATGCATGGAGTTAAATCTTGATTTAAAATTTCTTTTTAAAGCAACTTGTAAAAACTTTAAAATAATTAATGAGCTTTTTCTGTTAAAATATAGCTGCCTTCGTACAAAAGTAAATTTTTACCACTTTTAAATTTTAGAGTTTGAAATTTTTCATTTATCAAGAGGGAAATATTCCAAATTTTATTTAGTTTGGATTAGTGTCTGTGAATCGTAAGAGCTTTTGTCGTTAAATTGATGATATACTGTTTCTCACAAAAACTGTTATACATTATCACTTTTCCAATAAAAAGATGTTATAGTCAATTATATGGTTCGTTGTCAAATACAATCACTGTTCTGGCACTTTCCGTATACCTTGCAAAATAAATAGGACAAGAAATACTCTGATTTGGTCAGAAGTATCAGGATAAAAAGTTTTCAAGTGACTGAAACGGACTTGCTTGTCACTGAATGACATATCAGTTTGCTCCATTTAATATTTTACCCAATGAATTATCGAACACTAAATTTTTAAAAATGTAATGCAATTTCATCACAATTACAAAATTCATTTTTGGATTACCTGTAAATGTAAATACGGGTATGGGGCTGAATTTTTCCTACACATACTTCTCTCCATGTTTTAACTGCAGCTTATATGTAGTTAAAATCTTTCTAGAATCATCTTCGGAAGAGACGAATCTAATTAATTTTACTATTTTCATTACTTCCTCTCTTACCAACTATGATTTTTTCATTGTTTTACAGTCTTTCAAAATCACTAATTTTTAGCCACAAAAATGTAATATTTGAAAGAACAACTTTTTATGAAGTGGAATAAGATAGATGAACAAGATTTTTAGATGAAAATCCCAAAGAAACACAAGTGTACAAGCTCCCATTTGTAATTTCCCCAGTAATTGCAAAACAGTCTTATTTACGAATATAGCATACTTGACAGGGACAAAAAAATAGCTACATAAGTAAGTGGCCTAAATGCTTAATAAAAAGAGTGTGACATAAAACTCATGAAATCTTATTACAAAACATTGCAAAGATCATCATCTTAACTGTAAAACACATTAGAATTTATTCAGAAATAATAAAAAATTCTCTCAAGGAATCTGAGCCTGTCTTTAATCATGACTTAACTCATGGTAATTATTTTTTAGAAATTTCCAACTACAAAGGTGACTTGAAATAACTAGGTAAATGGTTAAATATTTTAAAGGCTAATATTTTCATTTAGATCTTCAAAAGTATTCCTGAGATTGATTCTATTCGTCGCCAGCCACCTCCATATGTACCACCACCTCAACCTTTGCGTAAAGATGGACATCAATCCCCACCTCTTAGTCATTTGTCATCAAATAGATCTTCTATTGAAGTTCATGGAGGAAGGAATAATCCTCAAAATATTAGTAATTTTTCATCAGTATCTACCTCACCGGATTATTCTGTACCTTTTTCAAATTCACCTTCTGATCAAAAACCAAGAGCAGGACTTATGTTGTATAATCCAATTTGGAATAGTAAGTAGTATTTTTTACAAATATTCTATGCTATCTTTATTAAGTTTAATCAAGTCTTGTTCTACATTTGTTTCTATTTCTACTGCCAAAGCATGGTATTTATTATTATCATTTTTATAATAAGTTGAAAAAATATTGGAATTACCCTGAAAATTGTTTTAGTCAACTGTACACTATATCTGTTGCCTAAATTTTAAACTATATAGATTTAAATTGACTATATGCATGTATTGCCTTAATACATATTTAAGTATAAATGTGTACGAGATAGTTAAGATGAGTTATATTTTAATTTTCTGTGTTGGAATAATAGCCTATTCTATTTGGAAAGAAAAAACAATCCTTTATCAGGCAGCAGTTATTAAAGTTATGTCATGAAAACTTTTCATTTTTAAAACATGAATAATTTTAATTGGACAACTGTTCTGATTGAGATTCGTTCCTAATGACATTGTGTTGTAAACAATAAAATTAGGCTCAAATCAATAATTTTAATTCTAGGGGGCGATTCTAGTATGAGGTTTTTTAAAGTTATAGAAAATCTATTAAGGTATTTTTAAATTTTGGTGGAATTCTTTAAGTTTTTGTTCTTGATTTGTTTGTCACTACTTAATCTGTTTTTCTTCCGTAGATGGTTTGCCTCTCAGTAGTAGCACTGAATCCTTAACCACTAGGTCGGGAGCACCTCCAAGGCCACCTCTTCTAGAGCCAAAGAATTACATGTATCCTAGTTCTAGGAATTGTGAATCAGATTCTCATCGTGGATCTAGTATTAATTCATCAAATTTAGGTAACTGTTCAGTTGGTCACATGACAAAAGTTTAGTGTACATTTTTTGTTTTAAAAGTCTGATGTGCTCTTGCATTACTAGAAATGTGCACGTTTGACTATTTTCAAACCTTTTTTCGTTCATCTTTGCTTTCTTTTTTTTTTTTTTTTAAATTTGTTGCTTTAACTTAAGCTCCATAATTGCACTGATGTCCAAAAAAATCGTAAACGACCAAATAATGGTTACTTTTTTAAGTAAGGTGTTAAATTAAGGCAGATTGGAGTTAAATTGGGTTTATTCCATTAAAAGCTATTACAAATAAAAGTAACAAATGAAGAGCATTTAAAAATAAATGTATTGATTTATGCAAATGGCAGAAAAACAAGAAGCTCATATGTTGATACAAGAAAGCTAAACAAACCTGCCAAAATTAGTTGTAGTGCATGGGATCTCTTTTGCTGCGATAGAAGCATCACAGAAATGTTTTATGCTATGAATGAGAGCCTGGATCAGTTACTGTGTTACTTTGCCACATGGTTCTGAGTTCAGCTGTATTCTCTGGTGAAAAGTGTCTAGCTGAAATATTTCGTTGAAGTACATTATAAAGAGGCCTGATCTAAGTCTAGGAATCATACTGGCCACACACACACATTGTATGCACTTAATATTATCTCTAATCAAGATATTCCTTTACAAATTGAATGCATTGTTTTCTATGAATAAAAACTTTGAACTCATAGTTCCTCAGAAAAGATAAATAGAACTTTTTGTCTGTATCTCATCCAAGTAACAGTCTTTTCCAAAAACATGAAGGTACTTCCAGAAGACATTATACCAAAACATGGCCACCACAATACTAGTCTTGTTTATAATGCCATGAATGTGGTAACATGATCCGCATTGTCTTCAAATTATGGTGGGACAACAATCTGTAAACTGGATCATGATATTATAGAAAATATCACATCATTCTATTGATTTTCTGTTCTGGGCTTCATTGTGGGTGTTTCTTTTGTGCACTAGTTAATAATACACCAACATCTCACATACAGTCAACTCTGCCCGAGTCTTGTAAATTATTTATTTGGAAATTATTGTTCACGTTGTAACAAGTTCTGAAAACAGCTGTCTGACGCTCATCATCCTGTATCATTATGCTGTTATGGAAAGAAATTAGTTATTTCTAGCTGTCATAATTCTCGGTCCACCTGTTTCAATGGTTTGGTACATTTTCCATGGTTTTAAAACTATGCACTGTGCAACTTTTACTGCACTTGATACTTCTGTGTGTGACTGTTCACTTTCTAACATTCTGTTCATTTTGCCTTTTCAAAACAAGTCGATTTGCGTTCTTCTAGCCACAATCAACATTTCTGCGGTATTTGAAGTATGCAGAACCTTGCATATTACACGTATAACCAAAATCTCGAGAATGCACATTCACACATGAGTTTACTTGCAGCTTTTTTTGTAGCCCTTCTCATCCACTTATTGCATTGCTGACTAAAAATTTGCATGTGTGCAATCATAGTTTAACATCAAAAAATCATATATGCACAATGTCAAAAGTTTCTGTTTGATTTAGCGTTGTCACTTATACAGCATCCCCTATCTATTTAAAGTTTTGGACACCAATGCATATATATATGTGTGTGTGTGATGTTTCAAAAGGGGTAAGGGAAAAGCTTTTATTCATTCCACTTTTGTTACACAAAATTTATATGGGTTCATTGATTACATGTACAGCCAAAATCTCAAATGGTAATTCACATTTCTTGCTGCATTTCCTCTAGCTCCCTCCCATTCTCCTATTAGGTCATTGAGAAAAGATATAAGCATGTGTATATGTACACAATCGTAAGTAGTAATCGTCAGTAGTATGCACAATGTCAGGCTTTTCTGTTTCATTTAATTCTCATTAATGTAGTTTCCCAGTTATGCTTAACTTTTGTGCCTCTATATAAATCGCATTCCATTTTCTTTGATATGTATTTAAATGTTAGCAATAAAATGTTTATTTAAATTAGGATCTTATTCAAAGGAGACTTGCTATTAACAATAGTTGATTTCAGGAGAAAAATGCAGAGTTATATTAAATATAAAACAAATTATAGGTAAAAAATATGCTTATTAATAACATTAATACAATCGCATGTACATTACCAAAACATGATACAAATGTATAAATTAATTTTTGCTTCTTGGTGGTTGGTACTTGTCTGTATTATTAGATCTTGAATGAAAGTTCAATCAATTAACTGTATTTTGTTTGTAGACAGTTGCCATTCACACATTAATTTGATTGTGTAATCTAGATAAAAAATTTAAAGATTATAGTGTTATGTATGTATATATATATATATATATATATATATATATATATATATATATATAATATTGTGCTACAGGAAATAAGAATTTCAAATAACATATTCATTGACAGGTAAAATTAAATTTAAAAAGTTTTAAATATTTGAATGGGCAATTTTAAAATCTTTTCCTCATCAAAAACTGTATATAGTTTGAGAGTAATTGTGATTTTAGTTTCTTAAGTATTCCCTCTTCATTGTTTTGATATTTCAACAACTGTGTTATTAAAAATTTATACTACATTTTAAAACAAAATATACCTATTATGAAGGAAAAGTATTAGTAGGAAAGGGTACTTCACATTTGAATTTAGCCTACCATAGTGTAAATTTCATACCCAATACTAACACTCATTGAATTATATATGTATATATATGTGTGTGTGTGTGTATGGCATGTTTTTTGAAGTCAGAATCAGACTTAGTTTTAAAAAGAATCTTTATTCGATGAAATCTGTACAAGTTCTGACGCTGAGATTAGAGAGAAAAAGGAATGCCACTGTGAAAACTAAGTGGGTTAGCACTTAAAACACCGATGAGGTAAAAGTATCGCGGCTTTTATGATTGTACTTGAAAGTTAATGCTGACATATGGGCTATTATATCTAACGATTTGGAATTAGACATGTTTATTGGCTTGACCATATGTTCAGAAGAAATAAATGGGTGATTAGTTTGATACTTGAAGCTGAAATGAAAAAAATATGAGTTAAGAGCTAGATAGGGAATTTAATTTTTAATTAATTTAATTATCCTTACATTTGCCCCCCAATTTTAAAAGGGAATCAGGGCATGGTTTTTCTCTCTTAACAAACTTAATCAATTTTTAACAAAACAATACATAATATCATAGTATATTACACATAGTAGAAATATTTATGTTATAGGAATACAGCAATCAAAATACTCTAAAATAAACGAAACTATAACAACAAACACAGTAATGACACTTCCAAAATATTAATTTATAAAATGAATTTCCATACATATAATTGAAGATTAGCTAGTTCAAATCTATTTGACATCCAGAATAAGAGCTCGTGTTTCCTCCTATTCCTTCATAATAATAGATTCGTATTATAGCTAGCAGAGAATGTGTTCAAAAAAAATTTTTATATTGGAAAATAATATATCAAACAATAAGATAGTAAATATAAAAATGAATGATATCATACAAATATTAAAATAATAATTTTGTATTAAAATCTACTCTGGTGCCATTGTTACACTAAATTTTGCATATATGAAACACATTTTTAAAAAGATAAAAAAAATCGACACTAATAAAATGAAATCATAAATAATATGAAAACGGTGTGCAACACACAACTTATATGCACTATTCAACACAATAAACAATATTTTATTTCATATGCGTTATAAAATATAAAAATTATAAGAATATAGGAATATAAGAGCTCTTTTTTTATTATTTTTGAGTCGAAAAAGTGGACTCACTTCTATAATCACCTTTAGTATTTATGAAAATTTTCACAATATTCACTGTAATTTAACAATATTGCGTACAATTATTTTGAATCTCTCTGTAACCTTCTAAAAATTCGTTTCATAGACAAAATTCTTTCTCTTACCTCACACATTCACTAATATAAACTGTATCACACTACTTATTTTTGAACACATCCCTCTGAGAAATCTGCATGATCAACTCACAGATGTTCAGGGATGCTGATAAGAAAACCATAAGAGGTGTACATATCAAACTAAACACGTTTGTCCTCTTAATGTTTCGAGACATATACAAAATTATAAATTAATTTTAAATTTACATAAGGAAAATTTCGAGAGAAAATAGTGAATCTTGATATGTGGCTAGTATATCAAAACACTCAATTTCAAAATGAAAAATAAATTAAATGACATTCAGCAGTTGCTTAATAAAATAATTAACAATACACTAGAATTCAGTGGAGAAAAAAGAATGCAGCGTGATTTTACTTTTGTTTCTGATAAAATCAATATCACATAGTCATTTTTCTATATCTTTCAACTTTAAAACACCAATTTCTATCATAAATGTTAACTCATTTGACATCTTAAGATAAAATTATGAGAAGTACATTAAAATTTCCTCTAAATGTTTTGCATGTTCTTCAATTAATTCCGAAAATACTATTATATCGTCAAAGTAATTTAATGCAAATTTTATTTGGTATATATTTAAAATCTGTCTAATAGCTCTTTGAAATATAGCTGGGGAATTTTAATATCCCAAAGGCAAACGATTAAATTGAAAAAGACCGTAATTTGATGTAAATGCAAGTTTTTCAGATTCATTATCTAATTTAATGTGCCAATAACCACTACAGAGGTCGATTGTTGAGAAAAATTTTGCATGTGTTAATTTTTCTAAAACTGCATCTATTCAGGGAATTGATTCTGCATCTAATTTTGTGATGGCATTTAGCTTTCTGTAATCGATACATAATCGTGTACAAGCATTATCCTCTTTTTTAAAAGCCAATGTTATAGGGGCAGCGTAAGAACTATAAGATGGTTTAATTATTCTTGCTTTCAATAATGCATCTAATTGCTTTTTTATTTCCATATCATTTTTTAAAGATGTCCTATATGGTCGATTTGCAATGGGTAATTCTGAGGTAAGTATTATTTTAGGAGAATTACATTTTAATTTGCCCACATTAAATTTATTTTTAGCAAAAACATGTTTATATTAATCAATAATCACATTAATAATATAATCACTGTTAGGAATTATTTCTATATTAAACACATTATCTCAGTTTTCTTAGTTTTAATTTTATTACTACTAAATTTAAGAGTTTCATTTTCTTTAATATTTTTCTTAGATTCATAATTTTTTTAAAAAAATTTTCCTCTTTGAAAAACCTTCTTGTCACTAAAATTAATATTTAATTCAAAAATACTCATAGTTTCATTAGAAATTATTAAATATTTCAGTTCTACATTTACTAAGAGGAATTTAATATCTTTAATAATTTCTCCTATTTTCAATTGTAAAGTAATTGCCTCACTCACCTTAATTTGTCCATTGATGGTGGCAATTTTTGTCCACATTGTGGTGTCCCTTGATTTGTGATATATTTTTTGGAATAATGTTGACACTTGATCCTGTATCCAAGAGGACATCAACTTGTTTGAAGTTGATTCTTCCCTGGATGATCATAAGTTCTCATGTTCGATGAGGTTGGGATACTGTACTATTTTCTTGGGTTCTTTGACGGGGGTAGAAAGTTGGAGCATTCGGTCGCAAAACTGCTGGTCGTTGCGGCAATCGTTGGTTTCTCGGATACATGGTCGGCCACTGAAGAGAAAAGGACGGCAGATAAGAAGGTGATGGAAGCTGAAGAGAGTATACATTGTATCTTAAACCGGTTATGGTATCCGAGTGTTGAGATGGATCATTTCTCCAATTCCATCTTCCATACTGTTGTCTATGGGCAAATTGATTTGTATGGTGAGGTATTCTTGCCATTGGATACTTTGGGTATATAACTTCATTCCTATTTGATTTTGATTTTTCTTGGATATCTAAAAGTTTCATTTTTTTCCTTCAATTCCTCTATGTTGCTGCATCTTTGTAACTGTATTTCTATGGATCATTTTCCTTTAATCCTTTTATGATGTAATATTTTTCAGCTTCCATGTTTATCCGGGATGCGATTTCTTTTATTCTGTAGAAGTACTCTATGCTGGTCTCTTTTGATGTTTTTTTCTGTTTTAGATCATTGAAGATGAATCTCTGCTGGATTGACTTGTGTTCCGAATTCACGTATTAAATTATTTTTCAGTTCGTAAAAACTTTTAGGGATCAATTGTGATTTGATGTAAGTCTTCACATCTCCATCTACTAACTTGGTTATAAATAGTATTTTCTGTTTCTCTGTTTATCGAAGGAATCGCTGATACTTTCAAAATTTCTAAGGAACGTTTAAATGGGCATTTCCAGGTTTTATTTTTGGAAAAAAGTCTGTAGATCTTCAAATCGAATATCATTTTTTATAATTGTTATAAGTTGCTTTAATTTCTCTTCATCTGCATCTAAATTCTCTTCTTGCTTAATTTTATTTTCGTTCTTTGCTTCCATTTTTGAAATATGAATTTCTGAAATTTTGTTAGAAGACGATGATTCTAGTTCTTTGGCGGTAAGAGCGATGTTCTTTCGGAGATTACTAGCGCGTTTCTTCCTTTTCCGTAACATTCCTTTTAATTTCAGCAACCCGACATCTTCAGCAAAGATATGTAGAGCGCCGTCGAAGTTCCATCAAAATTCTCCATTGCATTTATTACAGTCATTGGCGTCGTTTTTATTTTAAAATTATTTTACTACTAAGATTAGTTTTACGTTAAGATTTGAAATTTACTCGCAGATAAAATCCTGCTGGCTTTAATTCTGACATGTTTTTTGAAGTCAGAATCAGACTTAGTTTTAAAAAGTATCTTTATTTGGGGAAATCATACAAGCTCTGACGCTGAGCAGAGAGAGAGAAAGAACGCCATAGTGAAATCTAAGTTTTTTACCACTTAATACACCGATGAGGTAAGTATCGTAGCTTTTATGATTGTACTTGAAAGTTAATGCTGACATATATGGGGCTATTGTATCTAATGATTTGGAATTAGACCTGTTTATTGGCTAGGCCATATGTTTGGAAGAAATTAATGGGTGATTAGTTTGATACTTGAAGCTGAAATGAAAAAAATATGAGTTAAATGCTAGATAGGGAATTTAATTTTTAATCTAATTTAATTATCCTTACATATATTTATATATATACATAATTATGTTTAAATGGATTATTTTGATCAGAACTCTACAGATTCGTGCTTGTTATATTTCAGATGCTTAGGAAAATTATTAGGGCATTCTTCTTAAAATTGTTTTTAGTTATATTTGTATTGAGTTGCAGATTATATTTTCTGTAGTGTCAAATTTACTGTGTTCACACAAACCTTGCAATTTCCTGCATTCCTTTAACTCCCTGATTTGATGTAAAATATCAAAAATGTAAGTGAAATTTTGGTGTTTTTATGTATAAACTCAATTTTTCTGAAAAAAAGTTTTTTTTTTTCAGGTTCTCAGGAGTTTTTTACTAATGAAGAAATCCTTTCGAATTCCTTGTAAGATATAAAATTTACTAAGAATTTTTTTTATAGTATTAAGGGAAACATTTTTAGGAGCTATTATTTTTTAAAATATTAACTCTATATTTATAAGTTGTGATAAAATACTTCAAAAGAATTTTATGTACCTAAAATAATTTTAATCTATTTAAAGAGATGCTAAATTTTCGATTATTTAAATGTTGATTATCTTGAGAATCTCTATAATTATTTATATTAACATGTGCTATTATAAATATTTTAACAGTATTGTTTTCAATGTTAAATTTGAAAATTCTTGGAAAGATTTCTTTTAAGGGAGTGAAACTTATGTCACACAGGTAAATATAACATTATCTACCTATAAGTAATTGGACACTTGTGATAAAAGACATAAACAATATTTATTCATATTCAATAGTTGATAGAGCCTCCATTTGAGGCAGTTACAGCTTAAACCCTCCAGGGCATGCTTTTCCACAAGTCAGCTTAAACCCTCCAGGACATGCTTTTTCACAAGTGTTTGGATGATGGACAAAGGTATTTTCTTCCACTCGGCTTGGAGAAGACATGCAAGTTTTTTCACCAATTTTGGATGGTTGCTGCACGCATTAATTCTGACTATCCACCTCGTCTCAGAGGCTTTCTATGGGATTCAAATCTGAACTCCATACAGTCCAGTCCAATCAGTTCAGTCCATTATCAACATTGGTGGACCTCGCAACATGACAAGTGGCACTGCCATCTTGAAAGTGACTATGATCCAACCCATAAAATTGTGACCACTTAAGAACATTATTGTCTAGAATATTATATGGAAGTCGGTGTTGAGCTGAACATGCGTTAAGATAAAGGGTTTCGGTCTATACCAAGAGAAACATCCTCAGACCATAATTTTACCTCTGCAAACTTTACTGTAGACACAATGCATTCTGACAAAAGGTGTCCGCTAGGCATACGCCAAACCCAGACACTGCCATCTGACTGGTAGAGATTGAACCTTGATTCATCACTCTAGATAACATGTTTCCACTCCTCTACGATCCGATTTCGAAGTGCCTTGCACCAGCTCAACGGAACAGCGAGGTTGGATTTTATAATCAAAGGGCTTATGGGCGGCAGCATGACCGTGGAAATCAAGCGCAAATGTGCTTCCTTGTGGATGGTAATTATCGAAACAACAGTCCCAGATGTTTGTTGAAACTCCCCGAGTATGTGGAGCATCGATTTAGCTCAGATTTTCCGAATTTCTCGGGACATCACTCATCGGTTTCTATCTCTTAGTTTCGTGGGTCTGCCGAGTTCAAGGACATTCCGACAGTCACCAGTCGCCTTCCACTTTTTAATTACAAAAGCCGCTTTCGATTTTGGGATGTTTAACTCTCTAGGTATGTCCCTTGAGAATCGGACATTTTTATGATATCCGACAACTACCAACTTATTGAAGTTGGCTCTGAAGACAGCTCTGAATTTCGTGCCATCTAGTATGTGATTAGTGCCTTTGCTGTTTCCTAAACGATAATTTATAGAAGACGTAACGTACATCAGTACCGCATATATCCTCATTTGCATGAGTGTCCAAATACTTATTGATAGATAGTGTATTTTTAAATACTCATGAGTTTGAAAGGTAATTCAACACTTTTGTGTGATTGAAATGCTACAGAAAAAAAAAAATAAAGATTTTTGATTTATTACAATTTTCAAAATGATATATCTAATGGCAAAAGTAAGAAATGCTGTGTCATAGTTTTTAAAATAGATCAAACTTACAAATGTTTCATCAGTTTTTGGCTGTAAATATCTAAAATATATTGCAACTAGTTCTTGTTTATTCTTCCACCATTTAAAAATTTCTTAATTTTGATTTAATTTTTTAATTAATTTTAAAGTTTGTGCAAAAAATTTGTGTGTTAAGGTAGAAACATAAGAATAATTAATAGCAGATACTGATTAAAGAAATATATACATATTTAAAAGAGGCACTATTTTCTTTATGGCAAATATTTTATCCTATATGAAGCTTCCTTGACAAATATAAAACAAACATGAAAATTTGTACTCTGTTTTAATTATGAACAAATGCTAGTCTCAATATGGAGTAGGACCTCTTCAAATTGATATGCATATGACATCTATTATGCCTGCCTTCAACATATCTTTTAAGAAAATTTGGGGAACATTAACACGCTTTTCTAAGTTTCTCTCTTATTTAATGGAATCTTTGGACTTGATTTTTACGCACTTTAAAAGGTCAGATTGCTTCAAAATTTTGCACACTAGTCAAGGACTGATGGCAATACAATAATTTCAAAACTTTGTTCCATTGTCCTGATCAGGATGTCAAAAATAACGATTTTAAGGATTTACGGGATTTGGCGACTGATACATTATATCGTTTCCAGATTTGGCAACTAATTGCATATACCATTTCCAAATTTGGTGACTAAAAGATCCTACCCCTTAAAAAGGAGGAACCCTAAAAATGAAAACGCTTGTTATTTTTTCAAATAAAACAAACAAAAAAGTGTTCTTTATGGAAGAAGGGGGGGAGATTGGTGGAAGTGAATAAAAATAATTTGTTTTAACTGCTAAATATTTTTTTATTTTTATGAAGCAGTACGTTTAGAAGTGATGATACGAATTAACATTATAGCAATACGTTTAAAAGGTGATGATACGATTGACATTAAAAATTTCTTTTTGACACACTTTTATTATTTAGACCTAAACACAGGCTTTTATTGTAGATCGAACTAAAAAATGAAAAATAAATTATAGTTTTAAAAAAAAAACTAAAAAACATGCTTTTATAGTGAATCGAACTAAAAAGTAAAAAAATAATTCTTAATATAAGAATAGAATGATTAACGAGAAAATTAATGCCATTGTGGTAAAAGCGTGGGGTGCTTTGTACTACATTTTTTTCACTAACTCAGCATTTCAGAATAGAACTAGAAGAAATTATAACAATTAACCCTACACTTTTACCATAATGACATTAATTTTCTTGTTAATCATTTTATCCTTATATTAAGATTTTTTTTTTTTTTACTTTTTAGTTCATTTCACTGTAAATGCATATTTTTTTAGTTTTTTTAACTATAATTTATATCCTCTTGGCTCTCAAGACAACTTGATTTCGAGAATGAGTGAAGTTCAAGAAATATTTCTTTGAGGCATACGTTTGCCAGGTGCATCCCAATGGGCATTACAAATTGAATGTTACTTTATTCTATAGTTCTTTAAATGTGAACTATATATCAAAATATTCTTATTTAATATTTTTATATTATTTAATATTTTAATATTTCATGTAAGGTTTAACTTCCTATTTGTATTTAAAATTATAAGGTGTCTTTTTAAATATTCCACTAATACAAGTATGCATTTACATATTTTGCTTCAAAAACAAGTTTGTTTTTTTTCATTTTGTAAGAGTCTTGTATTTTATTTTACTTTTTAGATGCACATCACCTAATGTTCATGTGAATTCTGGAAGGTAAAGATTTCTTTTACATTGTTTTTTAATTACATTTTGCTGTTGTCCTTTTATTTTAATTATTTCTCTCCTTTTCATTTGATAATGTTTCTTTCTGTGGGGAGGTGTATTAAAGCAGTGAATAATTTTGGATTATAAAATGATTTAACAGGAAATTTTAAATATTTCATTTTCTTTCTAGGAAAGTAAGAACTCTGTATGCTTGCAGAGGAGAGAATGAAATGGAATTGTCATTTGAACCTAATGAAGTCATTTATAATGGTAACTTTTTTTTTAAATAATATTTAAAATGAGCATATATACTTTATATCCATTTGGAAAGTGTTTTTGTATTCAGCTCCCACTCATATTTCTGATTATAGTATCATTGTCTGTGTAGAAGAGAAGAAAACACTTTAATTTTTCTTCTTTCCAAGCACTACTGCCAGTTATCAGCCAAGGCTATCTCAATCAGCTTGCACCATCTTGAACTATTCGATGCTATATTCGTAGCCGAGTGGTATAGGTATCGGACCGTGGCTTGCTTTGTCACGGGTTCGAGCCCAGTACCACTAAAGACCCACCGTGTAGGGCAGCGATGCACGTTAAATCTGTCGAGAGCTGAAACGTCCTCCCGTTGGTGTGGTGTGGTAGTTAGGAGAGGGGGGTGCCAGCTCAGGTGTCGTCCACGTCACTTGACCATGGTTCAAAATTACGTGGTCCGTCGCCAAAAGCCCTCGTGTAGCTGAACAGTGCGACGTTAATATTCAATCAATCAATGCTATATTCTTCCATAAGTTAACTTCCAAGTTCTTCATCCACCTTTTTCTCTGTCTCCCTCTTTTCCCTCTGGAATTTTGAAAGTTACTTTCTCAACAGGAATTTTGTTGCTATAACAAAATACATGTCCACTCACTTTGACTATGTATTTCGATTGAAGTTCAAGGTTGTATCGTATTCTCTAGATTCCATTTTTTCTAACTGTCCCAAAAGTTTTCCTTAATATTTTCTCTCAAAAGTTATCAGTTTCTAATTATTTTCTGTGCTAATTGTTCAGCATTGGCTGCCATATAAAACAATTGGTCTTACTAGAGTCTTGTATAACTGTATTTTTTTGTTTTGCTACTTATGTATTTAGATTTAAACTGGTTTCCCAATCCATGATAACATTTGTTAACCAACTTGATTCTATTTTTTGTTTCAATTTTTATATCATTACTGTTATTTACAATTGTGCCTAATTATTTAAATTGAGTAATTTGTTTAAACTCATATTCATTAATTTTTAGCAGTTGTAGATATGAGATTTTGTTTGTAATTGCCATGAATTTAGTTTTTTCTTCATTGAGAACACTTTATCTATGTATACTGTACTAAAAAAAGGCAATCATTTTGTTTTTGTAAATTAAATACATGTGGCGTAGTCGAGGCCTATTTATGTTACTTGTATGTAGATTATTCGATGGTTAATGTTCTATATTGATGGTATTGATGAGGCAATCCTTTGTGGCAATAAATCTTATTTATTAAACATGGTGAGACACGCAAACATTCACATCATAAACAATAGACAACAAATGGAAGACACTAAAGATATATCAGAAGCGCAACAAGCAGCAGCGACATTTCACAGGACGAACACAAAGACAAAGAGGGATGAGCACAAGCTGTGGCAGTATACCGGCAGTGAAGATCGTGTGACTCCTTTGTAACAAGAGATGTGATTGGTTAAAACGGGCGGGAAAGAGATTCTTTCTGATGTAATAATACTCTTATTTGATTATGATTAAGATTGGTGCATTAATTTTGAGCTAAAGAATTAAAAGTTATTGAAAGATTATTGAAAAAGAGTTAATTAAAAGGATACTAGAGGGAATTATTACATACATATGTTTTAATTTCTGACTTTTATTGATATAAATTTCCTGTTGTAAAATTTGCACTGATATTTTATGGTATTGTTCAGCACTTATCATAAATATTTATTTAAACTTCAACTTTTGTTTTATAAAATATTCTAGAAATATGTTATGTAACTTATTTAAATTACAACTTTTGTCTTGTAAAATATTCTAGAAATCTGTTATGTAATTAAAATTCTTTACTACATTTCAATTTTTATTTACAATAGTGCTCATACTAACCTATACCCCTCACTTTCCCCCCCCCCTCATTCCCAACACAATCTTTCTGCTTGAAATATTTTTAAATGTTCTTGAAAACCTCGCTCATGGTTAATCTTATATGTCTGCAAATGTCATTATTCCTGTGTTTTCATTTTAAATTTGTATTTATTTTCTCATTTGATTTTTAACGTGTTAGTGATGTAATATTATAAGATAAAGGTACATTATATAGAGAGCAGAAGTATATATATATTTAAAGAAAGCTTATTGGCTTTTGTTTATCATATTAATATGAATATAATTCATTAATTGTAGTTAATCTTAAATAGTAAACCATGCATAGTCGTTATAAAAGTCGATTACTTGCATCTCATCACAAATGTAAATAAATTTATTAACCTCTAAAAACATCATTACAGAGACCATTTTTTAACTTTTAAAAATGAAACTAGCTGCATGGCCCGGCTTTGCACAGACTTTCTCTACTTTTATAAATTTTCCCTTTCCTTCACAAATTCAGCACTTCTAATAATCTTTTTCAAAATGACCCCTCCCCCAGCTCCTCCCTATGCCCGGCGTTGCTCGGGAAACAAATTTTTAAAAAAAAATAACGCTAAAATATTTCTTGCAAAGAGGGAAAAGAACGAGAAATGCAATTTTTTTTTAAAAAAAAAAACCATAATCTTTAAGATATTTTATCAATCATTGTACAGATTACGGATAATATCGTTCTACACACTGAAAAAAATGGGGGGTTTCGGGCTTTATTTTTAAGTTAATGTCTTCAAACTTCATATATCGATTGAAAATCAAACAAAAAATGTAACAAAAATAATTTTTAGAAATTTCTAGCAAAAAGGGAAAAAAACAAAAACACAATTTTTTTTTTAAAAAACCGTAATTTTTTCGATCTTTGTACAAATTACAGATAATATCGTTCTACGCACGGAAAAAAGTTTTGTGAGATTATTTTTATAAATAAGTTATTAAGTATTTAAATTTTGAGTATTTTTTAAAAAATCATAGAAAAAAGTCTTTGATATTCAATTCAATATTTATAGACAAACCTTCTTTTCTAGTGTAACCTTTCATCAAACGTAACGGGCTGAAAGTTAATGCCTTCAAACTTAACACATCAATTTCGAACAACGATAATTTTTAAACAAAAATAATGCTGAAACATTTCTTACAAAAAGATCCAGCTTCCAACCTGGAAACTACCATTTAGAAAGTAGCACGTTAAACAACTAAGCTGCTCGTCTTTTGGGGAAAAGCAGTGAAAAGACTTTTAAATAAAAGGAAGATATATTCAATTTCGCATTGCGTTATTTGTTAAAGTTAAAAATTTTGTTTCGGGCTTCATTTTTAAGTTATTGCCTTCAAACTTCATATATCGATTGCAAATATAACGGCAATTTTTAAACAATAAACTTTAAAAAAATAATGCTTAAATATTTCTTGCAAAAAGGGAAAAAAAGGAAAAACACAATTTTTTTTTAAAAAAAACCGTAATTTTTAAGATATTTTATCAATCTTTGTACAGATTACGGATAATATCGTTCTAAACGCGGAAAAAAAGTTTCGTGAGATTATTTTTATAAATAAAGAAGTTATTAAGTATTTAAATAAAATTTCGAGTATTTTTTGAAAAATCGTTAAAAAAACAATTTTTCACATTTAATTTTTTAATTGACTGATTCTAAAAGAGAAAAGTATGAACTTTATTAGTGTAAAATATTTTTTCGTTAGCGCGAAAGAAAATGCAAGCGGAACGATTTAGAAATCATTTTAATAAAAGCGTATCAATTTTGACTCATTTTTAAAAAATAGAAAATATAATTATTTTGTAAAATAAATTATGACGTACCATGGCGAAATAAATGATCTTTCCGATTCTGTAATTATTTTTTGTCTGATTCACATAAAAAAAATTAGATCGTGTTTTAAAAACGTCTGAAAAAAAAACAGGTCGAAGATTGGGAACTTCGCCGCCTTGCGGGAAAAAATGGCACTAATTATGCGTTTTAAGGTTTTTAATTAACATCTTTTTTACTAATAGGTATATCGGAATATAAATGGTAAAAACATATTCCTCGGATCATTCCCCATCTTTTGGTTCCCTTGACGAGTTTCTGCATCGTGCGGGTCGTGAGAAGATAGACATACATACGTTTGTTTACCTACGGGTTTTAATAGTGTAGATAGACCTAGAGTTTTTAGATTTCACATAAGTGATTCATAATTTGAATTATGAGATTTAAAAATAATCCCCCCTTCTGCCATTTTCCAGAGTGCCTAATATTTTATGATATATTTTTATACTCAACACTTTTCAAAATTGCTTTCATTCATTGGTATATAATTAGATATGGATATTTTTGTACCTTGAATCTCTTGCGTCCTAATTTCCATGGAATTATTTTAAATATAGTTAAAATATGGCAAACTTACAGTCCGTAATCGTAAACGATCTTCCTTGAAAATATACATACATAGTGTAAAATTATTAACCTTCTCTGCCTGAAACATGATATCCAAAAACAGAAAAATACCTTGATCAATGTTTTAATTTTCGAACTATTAACATTGGTACAGAAGAAAACTTTCCTTTGTGTTAAGTAGAAAAATAAGCAGTAAAAGATTATAGCTAAAAAAATTGGTTAAAAGATTGCTCAATAATTTGCTTAAAATTGTCTTCTATATAGGTCTCTTTTTAATTTATATTTTTGAAACTAATGGTTGGATTCAAATGAAACTAGGAATATCCTCTACTTCTGAAATTAATGAAAAGCTCATAAAATGGTGAAGAAATTCGTTTTGGGAAGTTTATATACTTTGCTTATTACTTAATCCATTAGCATCGTGATGTAGTTCTCCATGAGCTGTTAACAAAGATTTTATACAACTACTACATGAATTACAAAAGGTTTTGTGGATTTTAGATTTATTCCTTAGCAGTGATTGTGCCTTTTTTCATTCTGAGTGTGAAGGAAAATGCATCTACAGTAAGAAATAGCTATTCAACAGTAGTGAAAGGGAAATTTTTAAAGTGGATTTTTTTAACTTAAATATCAATTAAATAATATGGTTACTGGTGAATAATTTTTAAACGAGTAAATGTTTGCAATTATGTTAATGGCTAATTGTAAATTCAAAAGAGTATGCATCTATTTAACCTTTTCCACATGATAATTTATAATTGTAAATTAAATGTTTAATGACTGATTTTGATATTTCTTTACATCATTTTACCTCTTTGACATGTGTGTAGAATATTCATGTTATGTTTAAAATGTAATTTTTTTGTATTGTTTATTAAATTCTTTTAATCCTTGTCTGTAGGTATTAGCATGCTTATTGATTTATAAAATCTTTTTTTTAGTAACTCCATCCCAAGAACCAGGATGGATACGAGGAACACTAAAGGGCAAAACTGGTCTAGTTCCAGAAAATTATGTTGAATATTTTTCATGACATTTGAAGCATTTTTGAAAATTCTGACCCCTTAGTGGATGTAGCTTTGGGTTGGTATATATGAACAATAACTTAGTGATATAATAGTTTTATACCTAATTTAATATTTAAAACCAGTCAAATACCTGAAAACGGCATTCATTTCATTGCATTCCAACTTTATTGATTGAATGATTGTCGTATTTTTAAAGTATTATTTAAAAATGAATTTATATATATCCCCCTTAAAGTTGTTTTGAAATAGTATATGCAGAATGACATCATCTGATGTATTATTTAACACCCATTCAGAGAAAAGATTTTTGTATTATAGATCCAAAATATTTCTTGGGTAATTACAATATGTATACATGTATTTAAAAAATATCTCAAAAGACAACAAGTATTAACCTGTGATAATAATCTTGGATTTCTAAAGTACTGTAGTGTGTTTTATTGTTATATATTGCAATTTTAGTTTTACATGCTTTTGACAAAAACTAAAATGAGATTTGCTTTAAATTTTACTGTTCAGGTCAGCATTGCTTTTTGATGAAGTTATAACATTTGTCTAAAATTATACAAACAAATAAATTATAAATTGTTTCAATTTTCATGGAATAAAAACTGATCATATTTTTCGTATCAAATTACTTTTCAAAATTTTTTGGCATAATTTTGATACTGTTGATTTTTAAAATTGTGCTCTTAATCGGCATTTTGAATACAATATTTAGATGCTAATTCATAGAACTTGTATTTACTTACTCTTAATATCATTGTTAATCTTTCAAAGTTAAAATCCAACATTTATGTAAATTAATTTCTAGATGATTATGCACTTCCCTCTCTCTTCAAATTGTGTTGGTGTGTTATATTATACAAGAAAAAGACCTGAGCTTAGAATATTATGATCAAATTAATACTTTTAAAATAACCTAAGAAAAAATATGTATTTATAAGTCTTTATATGAATAATTTTAAAAACAATGGGAGAGTATTACATTTTTCTAAGGAAGCATTATGTGCTGATATGGTCATTTGTTTCATATCTGAATTACATATATTATTTAAAATATTTATTCAAGAAATTGATTTATTTAAAAGATTGCCTTTCTTTTTCTTTATGGAGTAGTTCTGGTATATATAATAATTCTGCTATTTAAAATCATCATTGCTCTTTTTAACTGATTATTACTAAATCGTGAAAATGAGGTTGAATATTTTTGAAGCCAAGTGTTAAATGTTTTTTATTTTTTGTCATTATTTGAAATTTCCGAAACAATTTCTACACAAGAAAAAATTAGCAAATCAAACATTGAGTTCTACTCTTTCGGAGTTTTATCACTAAAAATATTTGATACCTCATTTACAACTTTTTGTGTGCATCATTTCTTTAGCTTCAGTACAGAAACTTTCTATATTGCAAGTTGTGTTGCCAAGGATTCTTGAAAATGTTAAGAACTATAAGTACTTGAAATGATAAGAAACATGTGTGTGTGTCTACCTTTTCTTATTGCAACCTTCAGTTGAATGAAAATCATGAAAGTTTCTACAATTAATCGTAATTGAAGTGACGTTTATTAGTTTACATGCCTAATCTTTTAAAAATACATATATTTGTGTCAGTTGATATCATATGTGTATGCTACTTTTTTTTACAACTTTTCTGTAAATTGTATATAGTATAATTGAAAGTTTATAAATCTATCTTTTGTAAGTACTAAATGTTATAATGAATGAGCTTTTTATGTTTTATATTATTTTATATATATATATATATATATATATATATATATATATATATATATATACATATACATATATATGTAACATAATGTCATTGAAAATAAAATTTTACTATTTATTTAATCATTTAGTGATTGATTCTCTTCTTAGTTATCTTTACTTTGCGATATGTATTATAAATTTTTTTTAAAATAACTTTTATTTTATTTCCTGTTAACAAAAGAGTTTTCATTTTACCATCTTTAATGTTTGAATGTATGAAAATATGTTTGTGTGATAGTTTTTAAAATCAGTAATTTTATCAGTGGTTAAAAAGGTACTGATATTAATGTTGAGACTTGTTTCAGTTTCTTTTTGAGGTCATTTACTGAAAATAGTGAAAGACTCCAATTTGTATATTATGTTAAGAAGGATGAATTTTATTATTTAGTCATATTTTTTTAGAAATAGATTTTGAATTCCAAATATGAACAAATAATAGAAGGTACTTAAGAGCATAATTTATTTTATTTATGCTTACTTCTAATGGTAAAGTCTCTTAAATTCTAATAACTAGGTTTCAGTTTTAATAAAGACTTTTTTTTTCAATTATGTAAAAAAGCAGCAGATTGATTCAGGCTAAAAAATAATTTTCTAACAAGGGGAGGGCACGACTAAGGAAATTCATTTAGGGTCGAGACTTGGTGTAATAGTTGTACTCCCCTTTAGGGTGTTCGACCCTCAATGTAATTCCGCCGAATGGCCAGTCAATATGGAGAAAAGTGCCTTCAAAATTCATGCTTAACTTTTATACAATTGAATTTCAATTTCCTCCAATGAGTCCGTAGCCTGGTTGGAAACTCCTCTGCTTACTTAGCCACAGGTCTGGGTTCAATTCCCAAGATGTGTGTAAACTCATTTTTTTTTAATTCATTTAATTATTTTTTAAAACTAAATAAATTTATTTATAAATGGTTTATTAAATGATATTTTATGTAATTATTTTGTATTTTATAAAGTTAAAAATTTAATAAATTTATTATTAAAATTATTATTAATCAAAAAATATTAAAAATAGTTTTTAATTAAAATTATGAATAGTTAAAATTAATTAATTAATAGTAATTAAAATGATTATTAATAAGAATCATTAATTTATTATGAAAATTATTATTAGTTTATTGTTAAAATTAAATAAATTTATTTAAAAAAGAACTTATTAAATATTTTATATAATATTTTATTTATAGTATATTGTATTTTACATTACAAAACTACTTAACTAATTTTTTATGTAAAATATCATTTAATATAAATATTTATATGATTACAGTAATTTTTTTTTACTTTATAAAATACGAAATAATTACATAAAATATTGTTTAGTTTTTAATAAACCTTTCATGAATAAGTTTATTTAATTTTAAAAATAATTAAATGAATTGGAAAAAAATGTTTATATATCTTGGGAATCGAACCCTGACCTCCGGCATAGTAGGCAGACAATCTTCCAACCAGGCTACGGACTTGTTGGAGGAAATTGAAATTTAATTGTATAAAAGCTAAGCATGAATTTTGAAGGCTATTTTCTCCGAATTGACTGGCCATTCGGCGGAATTACATTGAGGGTTGAACACCCTAAGGGAGTACTACAATTGCACCAAGTCTCAAAACCAAATGAATTTCCTTAATCGTGGCCTCCCCTTGTAAGTATAGAACCAATTTTTCTTTTATTCAGAAACAAATCAAAATAAATAATTTTGCCTCATGATTATATGTCTGTACCTTTAACCTTGTTTTTTTCCTTTTCTTGTACATTAATTGGTAAAATGATTTATTAATTATTTAAGTATTGATGTTAGTGTGTGTACATTATTAAATGTTATCTCAATATTTAAAAGTACATGGGTCACATCCAAAAAAAGACCGTTTCGTTGTACAAAATGAAAGACTATTTATTGGAAAAAAATAACTGTTACATATTTGAAGCTTTCTTTTTCTTTACATAATCAACATCTTCATTTTAACATTTGTCATCTGTTCACTAACTTTAGAATATCCATGTTATACTGTTCTGCCACCAATTCATTAAGCTTTTTGTATTCTCTCTAGTTCACTACACATATTTTACACTAAAAAATCACACCACAAAATTAGATGGCAGGACCCTCATTTCAAGAATTTTATTCAAGCGATCTCCATATGCTCTCTCACAAAGTTTATGCATACACTGAACGCTATATGCACTAACGCCCTTTCGCGACTAATATTCAGTTATTTTGGGGCGTCACACACAAGAATTATTTGCACAACACTTATTATCCATCCCTAGGTTAAATGACACATTCAACAATTTGCAAATAACACAATACAATAACAATAATAGGCAATACAGAAAACAATAATGCACGATAAAAGTAACATTGTTTAATACACAAAAAAAAATGAAGTACTCAAACACACAAAATAGAATTGAAAAAATACAAATTTGAAATTTTCACATACACTATATTCACTTGAAAAGGGTAAAATACCCAGTTAAGTTATAGGACATTTAAAAATTCCATTTTTAGTTTTAACTACCCCCTTATTTTATTATCTTTACCATGATACACTTCAAGAATTCAACCAAGAGGCTTTTTACACACAAGTAAATTATCTTCCTTCAGAATCACCATATTTATTTTTACACTATTCCTTGTAAAATACCATTTATTTCGATTTTGAAGTGTACTCAAATAATTATTTGACCATTGTTTCCAAATCTGTTGCACAATTTTTGTCAGCTTTTGCCACACTTTTAACCTGTTATCAGATACTTCAGTTAAACTTGGCTCTGCAATTGCTGTAATGGGACAACCAACTGGGAAATTACCAGGAGTCAAAATTGTCAGGGTCATACAACAAAGGGTAGAGGGGACACAAGTTGTGAATTCCCTCAATTTGGTTAAGAATGGTTAAAAATTCTTTGTATGTAAATCTTAAATTACCCATTACACACCTGAGGTGATATTTAACGACTTTCACCACTCCAACCTCCCTCAGGTCTCCATGATTTGGTGCTTTTTGTGGAATAAAACTCCACTCAACTTGTTCTTCACACAAAAAATTCCTCAAAATACTGTCACATATGCTCATAATTTCTCTAAGTTTTTTTTAACTCTTAATTGTGTGCCAACAAAATTGGTAGCATTGTCTGTGTGTAAATATACACTCCGATTTTTCCTCGTCTACTAAATAATCGCTTAAAGCTGCAATGAAAGCTTCACTAGATAAATCTTTAACTATTTCAAGGTGGCATGCCTTTGTGACCATGCACACATAGACTTTGTTTAAATCTTCTTTTCTTTGATTAGGATATTTAATCCAGAAGTGTCCACAAAAATCTATTCCCACTTTGCTAAAAAGAAAACTCTGAGAAATTCTCTCAGCTGGCAATTGACAAGTAACGGGTTTTGCCTTAAAATAAATTATACTATTATTTAGAAGTTTTCTCCCTCTCTCTATATATACACATGTAATGGGCAGAACCTTTGTCTAACAGTAGACAGTGAAGTTTGTGGACCAACATGCAAATGTCTCTTGTGAGTCATTTCAAGAATTAAATTTGTTAACCTGTGATTATTAGGAAGAATTATCTGGTGTTTTTTGTCAAAACACAAATTACTGTGTGCCAGTCCCCTACTTCCCACTTGTAGTACACTTTCACAATCTAAAAAGAGAGATTTTTTTAAATCGTACTTTGAGTGTTAACCATACCCTTACTGGACAAATCTGATTTCCGAGTTGAATTCCATTTTTTCCAACAGCTTCACAAGGGTAATTTCAGCTCGTTGAATTTCGAATATTTTTACCGGCCCAATTGTTTGTTGGATGGGTTTTTGCAGTTGTCGATAAACCTGTAAATATAATTAAAAACACATAAATTTTTTTGAAACTTATTATATAGAGAAAAGGATATTGTTCCAAAGGTTGTAGAATGTCACAGTGGAAAGTTTTTCTTTCAGAAGGTTTTAACTCTTCCAAATAGGCTTTTTCACTACCAAGTAGCACCGTATCACTCTCGGGGACAGTATTTTTCTTCATAAAGAAAACTCGGTCCATTCTTGGTCTTGTCACAGTACATCAGTGAATCAGCACTTATGCCACTCGTTACAAGATCCGATGGATGTCTTTTTGCGGACAAACGATGCCACTAATACTTGTTTGTTAAAAAGATTGTACAGAGTTTTTTTTTTCCAGGTTAAAGTTTAAGTTGGCATTACTTTCCAAGATGGCGACCGATTTAACAGCTGTCAAGTGATTTATCTCAGTTTGGTTTGGCAATTCATCATGAATAGACTCACGCCTGAACAACGCTTTCAAATTGTGCAATTTTTATTTCGGAAAAATAATGGTCGATTTTCATAAGCGAATTTTGTTTAGCGGCGGTGAGCGCACTTCTGGGATCTAATGGCTACGTCAACAAAAGAAAACTGCCGCATTTGGGTGAAGCTAATCCACAAGTGTATGTCGAAACACCGTTACATCCAGAAAAACTGACTGTTTGGTGCGCTTTATGCGGGCTGGTGGAATCCTTCTTCAAAAAATGATGAGCCACAACGTTACAGTCAATGGTGATCGGTATAGAGCCACATGATTACTAACTTTTCATTCTGAATTGAACAATCATGATGTCCAGGAGCTGTGGTTCCAACAAGACGGCGCAACATGTCACACACAGCTCATGCCACAATCGATTTACTGAAAGACATCACGTTGGGTGACCGCCTAACTTTTCACGTTTTGGGCCTGTGAATTGGTCTCCAAGATCTTGTGATTTAACACCGCTAGACTATTTTCTGTGGGGGGCTATGTAAAGTCATTGGTCTATGCGGACAAGCCACCACCAGCATTTCTGACCATTTTTGGAGGAGAGATAACAATTCGCTAATGACTTAATACGCTGTG
>BMAU01012967.1:0-14462 GCA_019973935.1 Trichonephila clavipes
AAATTCAGTAATAAGAAATTATTTATAAAATACCTTCTTCAGTACTGATACATCAAACGTATACTGGCTGAAACACCGACTCTTCGCACGAGTTCATTTTTTAAAAAATAAAACATTATTCTTGATATAATAGCTGAACTGTAAGGAGAGTAAAACTGTGTGCACGACATTGTATACAAAAATGTAAAATGATTTTTTTTTAGATAAATGCTATAATTGTAAATAACTGTTTAAAAGAACTGTAATTTTAAACCTCACATAATTAGCATTTAGAATTATAATGTTAAATTATGAAAAAGAATATAAAATTCCGATGAAGAATAATTGTGTTACTTTTTAACATTTTAAAGCGAGGGAGACTTCAAAATGTTTTTACCCGGGAGCAGGCGCGTACTCGATACTAACATTAATGGTAGTGTGGGGGGGGACTCAGTCACCCCAATCATTTGTTTAGAATTATTTTTTACTGTACACGATACAAATCGGAATTCTAGTGAATATTTTAATTTATAGAAAGTATACTTACCTTCTTTCAAGGACTATTCAATTCTTTGATGATTTGAGAAAAAATCCAATAAAACTGAGAACTAAAATGATGCAAAAGTACAAGACCATAATAGAGGACGCAAATCAGACACTTTTCAATTATCCTACAGAAATGTTAAACCAATCAATTCTTTTCCAAATATCGCAAAACTCAATTATTTACAATTTCCCTAAAGCGAAAAGCAACCGCTAAAAGAATGGAGGGAACCAATATTGATAATAACCATACCATAAGATTGAAGGTCAATCAAATGATTAGCAAACGTACTATGCAGCCTGGCTGAAAAGTGAATCATGTCTTCCTTTTCTTTCTACAACTAATGTACAGTATTTCAATAATAATTACAGTGGTGAATTGTTTATCTTCTTAGAATTTTTCTCGGGGTCTGGGTTTCGTTTTTTTCTTTTAACGAGTAATATTTTATGTTAAAACGTAATAAAAAATCTCTCATTGAGGAAATACAGCAAATAAAACAAAATGTTTTTTTTTTCTTTAATTTGGTTTTGGGATCAAAGATAGCTATTTGATGACGGAAAAAAAAGCCAGATAATAAACATAAATTATGTCAGTGTTGTTGTGTGTATTTTTTTTATTATGGAAGAAAGCATTTTGTTTTACTTCTCTTTCCGGTTATTTTTTTTTAAAAAAATCTTTAAATTTTCGATACGCTCGCGCCCCCCCAGGGGGGCGCGCCCCACAGTTTGAGAAACACTGCCTTACGTAATCTTTCCACCTACCAATTTTTGTCTCTATCGGACAATTCATTCTTGGTGCGTCGTTTTTTTTTTGTTATAGAGTGTAAATAACGGAATTCCATGGGGATACACCTACCTTACTCCATTAGCATGCTTGAACTCTACTCTAATGCTTATCGAGGACTAATAGGGGTGAGAGGGAGAATTATTTTTACGTTGCACTATAAAGCACCCCGCTGGCTATTGGCGACGCTCGTAACCTCGGTCAAGTGACGAGGACTACACCAGAAATGTCATCCCCACCGCCTAACTACCACCCCACTCCAAAGGGAGGACTTAAAGCCAGGGCAGATATTACGTACATCGGCCCCTCTACAGGGGAATTCAGTGGCACCAGGACTCAAACTCGCGACACTCCAGCCAAGAGTTGGCGACCATGACCACTAGGCTACTGCACCTGCCTAAATTTATAGGGGGAAAAAGCCCCAACAGAGATAGAAAAATGAGTCAGAAAATCCTCTATACCAGTGATACTCAGCCTGCGGCTCGTCGAGCCTTTTTAAGTAGCCCGGTCATGGCCCATTGTTCGGAGAAATTCTCTTATTTAAGAACATTGTATAAAAAATTTAGTGGGAAATTCTTTGTCAAGAAATCAGCTATATCAATTTTGCTTGTTGTTGTCAGTGTCGTACAGGTACGAATTGATATTCTTTTTTCTATTTAGAACAGTTACGGTAAGTGATAACATACAACAGTGGAATGAACAGTGTGTGTGTGGGGGGGGAATTAATTTTTAACTATCTCTCATATCTTGCAAACGAAAAATATTCGAAGAAAATAGATCGTTTCAAGAAGATTGGGAAGTTGACTATTTTGTAGTGAAAAGCGAACATGGATCAGTAATTGTTTGATTTGTGCTAACTGTTTGAAAGTGCTGTATTCAAAAAATACCAATAAACAGGAATCATTCAATGGCACTTTTCCTCGAAGATCTCTTTCAAGAGGTGATAAATTGTGTTTTTCTTGAATAACCCTTGTAACAGCAACTAAGTGTTTTGTCAGTGGTAACATCCTAAAGGTAACAAAGACATCCCAGGAAGTTTGTTATATTATTGATAATCATATGAAACAGTTTACTGACGCATAAACTGTGAAGGAGTCTTTCTTAAATGCTTCTAATTTAATGTTAGTAACAAAAATAAAAAAAAAATATAAAAACTAATAATAAAAAAAGCAAAACACACAGGAGTCCACATTTTAAATTTCCAGTGTTATCTTGATCTTAAAGCATTTCTCTCCCCCGCCCTTTATACTCATGTTGCGGCCCGCGTGAAAATAACTAACGTATGTATGCGGCGCGTGTGAAATGGCTTACATATGTATGCGGCCCAGCATAAAAAAAAGGTTGCGTACCCCTGCTCTATACCAATGCATAAATTCTAACTGTTCTAAATAACCAAGTCTTTCGCTTGCTCTTCCCAAACCACTTTAAAATGCTTTAGTGCGGCAAGATCTATGGCGAACTTGACATTCTCTCTCTCTCTCTCTACCCAGAAGAGGGAATTTAAATTTCTCAAAATCCACACACACGCTCTTCAAGAACACAGACATCTCTCGACTGAAAGGCAGAAAATTCATCTTCCTCAAGGCCGTCGCATCGCAATGGATTGCTTCTCTCATTTGCATAATTAAATCTCTCTTCTAATCTGGCTCATTATGTGAAGAAAGTGAGATGGAATTTCATACCGCGCCGCTTCACTTCGAGGCGGAGATTTAAGGAAAGAGCTGTCAGAAAACGAGACCGCGGCGCAGAACTGCTATTAATTGTGGCTGGTGTAAAAGTTTGTAAAATGTATGTTTCGTGATGGTTATTCAGTATCATTTCTGCTCGTTTTGAACTGAATAATAGATATTCTCCGAAATAATTAGTGGTTGAGGAGGTAGGAGTGTATAAATTTTAATTAATGATTTGATAGGTAAGACGTTTTACATAGTAATTCCATTTTTTTTCAATCCCTACTTTTCGTTCACTATCTCTCCCTATTCATATATATATATATATATAAATATATATCTTGGTCAAATTTTCAATTGTTAATAAAATACTTTCTATATTCACTTACTCAAGTTCAAATACATTATTTAAACTTATGGTGGATGAGACTTGAGTTAAATACAGTTTTTTCAAATATTAATTTATAAGTTGAATTAAAAAATGAATAAATATTAACACAAAAAATAGTCTAACAGTATATATAGAAAGGAAAATCTTTCGTTGTGTCCCTGTAGCGCAATGGATAGCACGTTGGACTTGTAATTCAAGGGTCGTGGGTTTGAATCCCCCCTGGGATGGCTTAGTTTCTGAGAATGTAATTTCTTTTTACTATACCATTTTATTGGAATAATTAAATTTAATGAATAAATAAATAGTAATAAACAAAAAAAATAGCCCAACACCATTATAGAATGAAAAATTACAAGGAAAACAGCTTCGTATTTTGTCACTTACTATTGTGATTCTGTCCTATGTATATACATATTTATATTAATTGTAACTATTTAATAAAAAGTAACTAAAATAAAGTTTTTCTTTGTTGATCTATATAAGAAGGAATTGACATATTTTTTTATATTACTTGTTTAAACTGAAAATTTTATTTCAATTTTATAGAAGAGAAGAAGAATACGTAAACTGCGACTTCTGAGGAGAATAGAAGAGTACTCTCAAAAAATTGATGTCGCAAAGAATCCCACGGAATTTTTGGTTAAATCAGAAAGACTATATAAATTCTTATAACATGCTAGTAAAGAAATGTATCTATCTTTTTCTCTCCTTATTTATAGAACGTCGTCGAGCTTCGGGCGGTTTTTGTAAATTTCTTTGTTGCTCAGAAAATAGTTCTTATAAAAAGTAGAGAGAGAAGCCTATATTTCCATTTTAATATTTTAATTCAACGTAGCACTCCAATTATGAAAGCTCACAGAACATAAACTTAACAGAAATGTAAAATATATTTAACTAAGCCTAAATTAAAACAGCGGATTCGAAATCATTTTATTTACTACTAAAAAATCATAACAAACATTCGGTTCCACGCGCATGCGGGAATCGAGGTATCTTTTACAGTTTGTAAGAGTGTGTTGGCAGACACAACGAGTATAAAAGAAAGGTAAGATTAAAAACACATTAGCATACAATTTTTTTTGTCGAAAACTATTTCGCAACAAAAAAAAATCGTTTGATAGTTATAATATTTAATTACTCAAAATAAATGATTCGGAAACCAAAAGTTACATTTCCTCAAAACATAAAGCATATTTTTAGTTTATTGTTTTAACAAATTCATTAAAAAAGAAGTACTTGTAGCGGGATCTTAAAGTGTTTTCAAGTAACCTCTAAAAAGTCTATTTCTTAGATTGTTTCATTGATTTCAAACCTCACCATGCGAAGGAACCGTGATATGTAGATTAGATTTACTATTTAGAGTGATCTTAAGGGAGGATGGGCAGGATGGTGTGTGGAAGTAATTGTATGGTTGCAAGTAATTGTTGAAATTGTAAAGAGAGAGATTGATTTTGATCATTTGTTATTGTAATACATGTAGGAGAGTTGCCTTAATACTTGCGTAGCTACGTGTGACTTTCGCTCCAACTTATGTTAGATAAGGATCCTGCTTGGCTGTAATGCAAGTTTTATGTACAGTTAATTAAATCTTTATTATTATTGGTTAAGATTCAAATTTATTTCACGACAGTTCGAGTGGTGGCATTAAGATTATATAAAGGTTGTTGAATTTTACAATGTCTCTTGATCAGTAATATGAAATTCAAAGTTCGTTTTACATTTATTTCAATACATTTAATTCGAGGATTTTATTATTACGTAGAAGGGAATTATTTTATTTGTTTTTAATTAAAAGCATTTTATATCTGTCTTCGGCTAATGTTAAAGAATAGGACCCCAATTCGGAATATTTTTTCAGATATAAAAGTATTCAAACATTAATATTATATATATATTCTGGCTTCACTATCCTGTAGAGAGAATCACTTATTTTATCATACTACTCATTTTTATCCCAGTTAACACATTTTTTCTTTTATAAAATGTGTGTGTTCCGCATTTTTCTCCTATAGCGTAATTCTAAATGAGTTATCCCTTTACATGTTAAAAGGAAAAAACGGATTATTTATAAAATATTTTGAAATTTTAAAAACACTTTATTATAAGCAGATGCATGAGGTATAATGTCATAAATTTTTATAAAAACTGAGACATTTTTTTCTGTTCGACAATGTGCTCCACGTTAAGTCCACACCGTCGTACATTGGCGAAAACATCCTTAAATGAACTAACTGATATGTGTGCGTGTGCGTGTATTCGATTTAATTAATATAAAAACATTTATAATGTAAGTATCTACTTTTATTTAATTTAAGTCAATAAAAATATTCAATTAAAAATTCCCTTATGAAACTCAATGTTTCACCTCATCTCTATTTCGATATTTCTATGATTTAATAGGCGCAGGAGCACCTAAGGGGAAGGTCATTGCTTTCGTAGGCAGACAAAGAAATTAGAATGACACAAAACAAAGGTATTCTCTCATAGATTGTTTATTTGTATTATACTCCAATAAAAGTGATTATGTACATATGATGCTAAATCACATAAAATTGAAATTAATCTCAAATTTTACCGTTTGAGGAAAAGAATATAATTTTCTTTGTGTGTACTTTAGAATTAATTTATTTCTTCAGTGTTAGAGGTTGTACAGAAATTGTACTTGCTTGTATAGACTTAGTTAAATTCGTTTGAGATAAAAATAATTATCAACATACAACTGTCATAAATTTGATATTTCAATAAATAAACAGTTTTTATCTAATATTTTGATGTTAAATTATGTTATCATCGTTTGAATTATAATGAATATATATATTACTAGCCGTTACCCACCCGCTTCACTTGGTATTTCACGATATTGTATATATGTATACAGTTTACATATATATTAATTATTGATATCTAGCATTAAGAATTCGATTGTATTTAAAAATATATTTATAGCTGTTACACTCTCGCCCCTTGATATAAAAAGAACATAAATTATAATATCTATAATTTCTATTTATATCTAAAATAGAAGTAGAAAGATTTTTTTTGCTTACTTAACCTAATAATGCAGTAGATTTACACCAAAGCAACTTTCAGTGGATCTCTTCTCCATAAAATAAACATGCGTGCTAAATTTCAAGTCTAAATCTAACAGAGCAAAAACGAAATTTTTATCATCAATACATCGTTGACAGCATTCTTAGAGGATTCCAATTCAACAAAAGAAGCATGCAAACCAAATTTTATTATTATAGTCTTAGCAGTTCAAAAACGGGAATTTTGTCTATCAATACGCCCCAATAACTTTCCCCGCTTCCCCCTGGAGTTTATTTCCGTAAAATCCATTCTTAGTGGAACTCTATTCAACTAAAGAAAAAAGTACTCAACAAATTTCAAGTAAATGAGTTAATTAAATTCAAAAACAGGAATTTTTCTATAACACGCCTTAATCCCTCATAACCTCACTCCTTTGGAGGTCCGTTTTCGCAAAAATCTGTGTAAAAGGAACTTGATTCCATGAACGGAACATACCTTCTAATTTTCAAGCAGGTGGTTGTATTAGTTGAAAAGCGGAAATATTTATCTATTACGCCCCTTAATCCCCCTCAGTGACCCTGGGGGATCAATTTCCCCCCAAACTATTTTGTAGCGGATCTGTACTCTATGAAAGGAATTCGCTTATCAAATTTCAAGACTGTACGTCTAATAGTTCAAAAATGCAAATAATTATCTATAACGCCCCTTAAACCCCCGCAACGCCACTTAGGAAGCGATATTCACAAAACCCATCTTATGGCAGATCTCTACTCAGTGAATGGAATCTGCTTACTGAATTTCAAGATTTTACGTCTAATAGTTTAAAAAAGGAGTAAATTGCCTATAACGCCCCTTAATTCTCCCCAACGCCACTTGGGGTCGATTTTCACAAAACCAATTCTGTAGGGGATCTGAACTCTATGAAAGGAATCCGCTTACCAAATTTTAAGACTGTACGTCTAATAGTTAAAAAATGGAAATAATTATCTATAACGCCCCTTAAGCCCCCGCAACGCCACTTAGGAAACAATTTTCACAAAACCCATCTTATAACGGACCTCTACTTAATGAATGGAATCAGCTTACTAAATTTTGAGATTTTACGTCTAATAGTTTAAAAAAGGAGTTAATTGCCTATAACGCCACTTAATTCTCTACAACGCGACTTTGGAGTCGATTTTCACAAAACCCATTCTGTAGGGAATCTGTACTCTATGAAAGGAATCCGCTTATCAAATTTCACGACTGTACGTCTAATAGTTTAAAAATGGAAATAATTATGTATAACGCCCCTTAAGCGCCCTCAACGCCCCTTGGAGGTCGATTTTCGTAAAAATAATTATGTAGGGAATCTCTACTTTATGAAAGAAATCTGTGTACCAAGTTTCACGACTGTACATCTAATAGTTTAGTAATGGAAATAATTATCTATAACGCCCCTTGGGGTTCGAACTTTGCAAAATCCGTTCTTAGTTGACGTCTACTCCATGAAGGGAACCTACCTACCAAATTTCAAGTCTGTATGTTTAATAGTTCCGGAGATATCGTGATTAGTCAGTCAGTCAGTCAGTGAGTTAGTCGCTTTTCTCCTGTATATATATAGATAATTATATAAAATATTTAATATCATTATGAAACAATTAGTTTAATAATAATAATAATAATAATATATTTTGTAGATTATTTTATATTATATATAATATTTTATTCATAATATACTGTATTTCACATTATAAAACTATTTGTAACTAATTTTAATATAAAACATATAATTTAATATCTATTATAATGTATGTTACTATATATAAATATTACTTATTAATATAAAAATATATTTATAAAATATATTTTAAATATTTAAATAATGATAGTAATTTTTACATTATAGAAAACAAAATAATTTCATTAAATATTATTTAATAAAAATAAAACCTTTCATATAAATGAATTCATTTAACTTTTAAAAAATTATTAAATGGAATTAGAAAAAAAAAAAAAAAAAAAAAGGTAATCGCGCGATTCGAAGCCTGTCCGCACGCATATAAAGCATGCGCTCTGCCAACCACGATAATGAGTCGTTGGAGGAAATTAAAACTTAATGGTATAAAAGCTAAGCATGCATTTAGAAGGCTATTTTCTTCGAATTGACTGGCCATTCGGAGGAATTACATTGAGGGTTGAACACCCTAAAGGAGTACTACTATTACACCAAGTCTCGTCCTCATATGAATTTCCTTAGTCATGCTCTCCGCTCGATAATATAAGAATAATAAGATTAACGAGAAAATTGAAGTCATTGTGGTAAAAGGGTGGGGTGCTTTGTACTACATTTTTGCCCTAACTTTGTATTTCGGAGTAGAACTAGTAATAAGTTATAACAATTGATATCGAGCACACCCCACGCTTTTACCACAATAACATTAATTTTCTCCTTAATATCATTTTATTCGTATATTAAGAGTTATTTTTTACTTCTTAGTTCGATTCACACACACACAATATAAAAGCGTGTTTTTTAGTTTTTTAAAACTATAATTTATTTATTCAAATCCACATAGAAGGACATTGACTAAACAAGTGTGATTTATATAAAAAAGAAATTTGAAGAAAATAATAATAATTTAGTATCCATCTAGTTGAGGATTATGGTGAATCTGTCAGGAAAAGAGCAATCGGAATAAACGTTGAATGACGACAGAAAAAAACAGAGGGTAAACAAGAAAACAACAGAGCAGTGATTGGCCCCAGGAGAGGTGTCAAGATGAAATGAACAAAATCCAACCAATCAATGCTAGCCGTACATGTAAGGGATGAAATGTGTCCCAGAGGAAATGAGCCGATTATTGAGAGAAAGTTGCCATTGCCCTTTTAGATACTTTTACAGGTGCGTCTGGGGTATTTGTGACCAATGTACGATACTAAGAATGCGCAGTATCAATGTTATCATGCGTGTTATGAGTTTTGGGAATCTTCGCTTTTTGTCACCACGTGTATTGATATCATATTTAAATGTAAATTGTTTTATCAATCTTTAGTTCATGGTTTTTGAAATCTTTTAAAGGAATACCAGAAAAGAAATTCAATACCGTTGAAAAAAGCTCCAGCAATATTGTTTCATGACAGATGGTGTATTTCAAGTTTTTTTAAAATTTTTTTTTGTTGTTATAGTATTTGCAGCAAATTAAAAATGTGATATTTAAGCATCCTACTGTCGACCCATTTCGCCAATTCAAAAAATTTCGCCATTTGCTGTCATCGTTATTACTACTGTGTTCGAACGTGTAAGGGAATGTTTTCCCCTATTGGCGATATATCGCGGCATTTGGCGACGTCTTTTGATTTGAGGAATTGATCGACGGTATAATACGTAAGTATAAAACTTTTATGGGTACTTACGTATTATCGCAATAACCGCCAACTCTATTAATAACTCTCTAAGTTGTCAACCATGATTTCTTATGTATCGTACTCAATGAATTGGCAACCGAATGCTTCGTTTCATATAATGTCGCCATTAAGTTGAAATAATACGTAAGTACCCTTTTATGAAATATATGTGTCCCAAAACAAACTTACAAGTAAATTTTTTCTCTCTCAATATTTTTCGGTGCTTACGTAGTAATCCCACACCAATCGCGATGTTTGGTGAATTTCAATACATGTTTTTTTGCGAGGAAAATGTTAAACAATTGTCCTCGGAACAGAATCAAATGGGTTACCACAGCTAGAAAAATGTTTGGCGATTAATTTTCGGAATGCAGTTTGTGTTTGGCTAAGATTATGGCGTGCAGTCAACTCAAAAGCTGATTAGTTTATATTAGCCACCTCAGCCTGTTTTCATATAATTAACTTCAGTGCGAAAGAACCAGCTATCCATCATGAATTAAGCACATTTTAATTCATAATTTCTTTCATGATAATTTAAATTTTTAAATATTTCATCATTCCTGCCAGCATTTTCAAAATATTTCAACCATTCATATTGTTTTTGTCCTTCGTAAGTTTTATAAACTTACTTTAAAATATCTTTGAAAATAGTAAATAAATAAATAAATAAAACCGTTGACAATTGTAGCTTTAATTTTATTTGGAATTATCATCTGTTTCATTTAAGAAAAGATTTGAGGGTTAAAGTGTAAAGTAGGAAGCCCCTTGGTTAAGTCAATTTTTTTGGCGATTGGACTCGGTCGCCAAGCGAAACAATAATATTAAATTTTGGCGAAATAAAAAACTTTTTATTTCTCATTAATATTTCTTTATTTTTATTGCGGAATTCTCCTTTGTTAATCCTTGGAACACCTATCGCTAAATTAAGCCGCTTGGTGACCGATTCCGTTCGCCAAAAATTAATTTCGCCAAGGTGCTTCCTATTCTACGCTTTAACCGATTTCTGGATTAACCTGGCAATCCTATAAATCTGCATCTCGAACTTGGGATTAAAATGATTTTTTTTATTGTTAATATATTTATTATTATACCTGGAAACTATTATTATTTCAAGTATATATAACAAGTGTCATGTTTTGAAAAGTCCTTACTTACCACTTTCTATAGCAAAAGGACACTTAGGATTATCAAAAGGAAATATCTGTAGATTCCCTTGACAGTTTAAAATCATACTTCGTCTAGAAAAGAAAGAAAAAAGAAATTAATCATGTAGAATCTCTGTTCCTAACGTTTTTTTATTTTAAATGTGAGATCAATAAATTTTGAATTGATAGTTTAAAATACACAATTTCTCAAAAATGCATTGTTAATTAAAAGCAACTTTTTTTTAGTTTATGTGACATCATAATCACATGACAACTACAATCACGTGTTTCCAGCCAATTCGTCCGTAAATTTATATGACGTTACAGTCACATGATAAACGAATCACGAGTTTCCAGCTAATAAGTTCATGCGTTTCGCTGCTGCCAACTTTTGCATTTTGCAGAAACGTTTGTAAAAAAACCCTATTTATCAAGAATAATACCGCACATGGCCGTGGGTAGCCTAGTGGTTAGAGCATCGGACTCCAGACCGGAAGGCCTGCATTCGATGCCCGATGCCACCAAATACCTTCCGAGTACACACGGAGTACATGCTCGTTAAATGAGTGGGTTAGAAAGTCTTGTGAGTGGTCGCAGCAGAAACCACGAGTACAGGGGGCTGAAGAACATTTCTCTTCCCTCTAGTTTCATGCCTAAATTGTGGAGGTGGAGATAAGAGGTGTCGCCATCTATCGTAAAGAAGTCCAACCTGTCTCAGGCTCCGGGACCTTTCATTCCTTCCCTTCGGGAAGGACACGACAGCAACAACAATAGCGCACATAGATAAAAAAATGAATCTGATTTAAAAAGTACGCGTATGACATATTTTTTAAAATTAAAATTTATTTTAAAAATTCTTAATTATTTGAACATTTTTATCAAATTATTAAAATTGAAATTGCATTTAAATTTTGCAAGTAATACAACTTTTACAAGTCTGATGTCAGCTTTGAATTAAATGGAGAACACGTGATTGCATTTATCATGTGATCGTCATGAATTAAGCTCATTGACCCTTGTAAATAAATAAATAGAACCATATTTTGAGCCCTTAGACTTAAGTGAATTAATTAAGTAGTTTTCTACAAATTTGTGAATCAAATATAATGATTTATTGCGTGTAATTTACAGAAAAAACATTTAACGTGCATATTGTCATAAGATAGAGAAATAGTCCAAGTTATACCATTATCACAAATGTTAGATGTTGTTTCCTTTCCTTACTCTGCAAATTTCGTAAGGTAAATCAGTTCTTGCTATAAGTTTTTCAGTATATTTCCCTCGATCAGAATCATTGCTGTGAAGATTCTTGATTTTAGTTCAGAAATGAATGCAGGAAGTGGTGGAGTGTACACTTGATCCTTTTCAAAGCCCCATAGACTGAAATCTAGCGGTGAAAGATCTGGTGATTATGGTGACCATTAAGTAACACCTCCACAACCAATCCCCAAATTGGTACCTCAGCACTGAGGTAAGGTGTATCGTCGCAGTGGCAATCAGAAGGTGCGCCATCCTGTTGAAAAATCTAACCTCCTGGCTCTAATCTTCGATGATTGGCAAAAAGAAAATCTTATATCATGTCTCCAGGTAAATACCATGAAACAATAATATCTCTTTTCGGGGAATTTTTCTTGTATTCATCAAAAATTTCGTCGTACTTACACAACGGAATCATATAAAACCAAAGTCAGCATTTCGCTTTTTCAGCACCGTAATCTCCATTATCATACCATTCTCTTATTAATGATTGGAAGACATTTTTTCCAACCATTAATGAGAGGCTGGCCTGCCATCATTTTTATATACTAATTACAAAATAACCCAATTTCTAACTGGTCATGACAACTTTAAAAGCTACTTGAGTAAATTTAATGTAGTTACGTCATCTTCTTGTGATTGTGATTTTGGTGGCGAGGAAAATGTAGAACATGTGCTCCTTCTGTGTTCCATGTTTGAAAGAGAACGAAATAAGTTTTCAAGAGAGTTTTAAATTAAGTCTTTCAAGAGACTTAATATAAATTGGCCTCCGAATCTTCTACTTATTTCTACCAGAAGTGCTTTTGAAAAGTTCTGTAAATTTATTGTAAATATTTGTAATCTTTCATGACTTTAATTTTTTCCCTTCCTTTGTAATTTGTGTTTATACTTACTTTTGTAAGCCCCGTGTGACTTTTTGTGATGCACGGGGATTTTATAATTGTTTTCAATAAGAAAAATCATAATACCGAACAAAGAATGATCCCCGCTCGGCCAAGGGTAGTTATGACATCGAACGTCATGTATAAATAAACTTAAGATGTATTACTACTAGTCTGAATTAAAACGAGTCATTTCACTAATATTTCGTAAGTTTTTAACGTAGGAAATTGCCCACCTAATTTGCAGATTAATTATTTTTACTTTAAATTACTTTTATTGACGTTAAAACAAAATTCATGAAAACACTATGGAAGGGTAGGCAAAGTTTATATTGCAGATTTCGCAAATAAACTATTTAGGGAGCGACACACAAAGGAATCGATAAATGATACAAATTCCACCCTGAACGAAAAGCAGCAATGGCGAGGAAAACAGCACAACAAAGAAATGTAAACCAATGTAAATATAATACAATGTACCCAGATGGTTGTGATAGCGCTGTTGAAAAAAGGCTCTCCTTGATGACAAAAGGAAAGGGGGGGGGATCATGTCAGCCTTAAAAAGCTATACATTATTTTTCAGCAGCGGTGGAAATATGAAAAATAATAACGTATGGAATTTTGGAAGTGTACATAATTTATCTTAATGCATATCCCCCCGTAGTCAATCTATGTTTTTTGCATAGCTCTCGGATATTAGCGCACGCGCATCTGTGTTTCTTAAAAAAAACATCCAAAAATTGTGCGGAATTCTTAGATATCAATTAAAAAATAAGTTAGTCATTTTTGATTTACAAAAGCAGATTAGAAAAAAAAAAACCCGCTCGTAAAGATTTCTATGATATTTATTGTTTTTTCCACATTCAAAAGCGTTAAATTCAAACTTAGTTAGTATAAAACTGAATGAACAAAAACAATCATACAACGTCCACTAGCATCATCATCATTATTTTTAAATAAAATTAAGCAGGATAATGATGTTCTGAGGAACAATAAAAATATATTAATGTATAAGGGATACGATACAGATATCCATCATAATTTAAACAGTTTATTTCATCACGCCCACGGCTCAAAATTAAGAGGTACCTAGTTAAAATTTTTACCTTTACCTTCTCATCATAATTAATATAAGAAATATAAGGCGCATAAAAATTACTTCGCTATAAAAATATTAAAGTGCGCAAAACACGCAAAATGAAAAACCAACTGATCTTTCTGTATAGGGTGAGATTACAATTGAAAAGTAGTAGGAGAGTGTGTTGCTAATTGATACAAAAAGGAACATAAGCAATGAATTCCGCCTTTAAGTGGGGAAACAAAGGACTGTGCGCAGCTGTGATTAGTTATACTTCACCAAGTACTGAACAGCAATTTGGAATATTGAGAGGTGAT
>BMAU01012970.1:0-10004 GCA_019973935.1 Trichonephila clavipes
ATGTGTAATTTACATTCTTCTTTTCCAAATTTAGGCTTTACATTCTTTCTTCCCATTTATTTTATGCAAAAATATTTCTTTTTTTTAAAAAAACTTTGACAATAATTTTCTTTAAATCTTACGTATTTATATTGTTAATATTTTAATCTCTTAAAAATGTTTGATGTTTTGTTTAAGGGGTGTCATTTATCCGTCTATCACCTTTGTAAATAGGTGGGCTTCAAAATTTGAGAGGTGCCGCGGTAGCCAGAGCGGTATAGGTATCGGACTCGTGGCTTGCCTGGTCAGTCACGAGGAGGTGTTCGAGCCCCAGTAACCTCCAATCAGTGTAAAGACCACGCCGCGCCGAGGGCAGCGAGGCACGGCGCTAAACCTCGTCGAGAGCTGGAAACGTCCTCCGTTGGTGTGGTGGTAGTTAGAGAGGGTGTGCCAGCTCAGGTGTCGTCGACGTCACTTGATCTTCATGGTTCGTAATCACTACGTGGTCCAGTCGCCAAAAGCCCTCGTGTAGCTGAAGAGTGCGACGTTAATATTCAATCAAATCAAAATTTTGAGAGAAGTCGAATTTTGTGGTAATCAATTTGAAGCCCTCTTGGAAATATTATTGTGCTTTGGTTTCGGTTCTTTATGTAGCAGCGACCTGTTTGGAGGGTGGCCTTCAACGTTTTGGTAAGCGCTTGGTAACATATCTATTTCATTAAGTTTGTGATTACCATATGCTTCTCGATACAAAAATAATTCTTTTATGCTGTGCTTCAACATCTTGAGAATGTATATTTTTGCGTGAATTCATTTGTATCGGAACACATGTTTTGTAAGCGATTCTTGTACCGCATTAAGAAAAATACTTTTTCCTCATACGGAAGTTGTTGTCCAGCAAATCACTATAAGAAATTTAATCTTTATTGTGAGATTACTACTTCTTTGTATTTAAATAAAATTATGAAATTAATTAATGCTTTTAAATAATTGAAACATTTGTAAGCTAAATTTGCAGACTCAAGAAAATTATAAATTTCATGTATCTATATTCGGTAAATATCTACGGCTTTATTTATAAAAACATGATTTATAAAATATTTTATTAATTGTTTCTATAATAATAGAAAATTGTTTCTCAAACCGTTGTCTGTTATAATAGTTCGAACATATATATATATTATTCAATTACTATTATTTCAAAATCTCCCTTTATATTTCTTGATCTAATTTTCAATCATTCGATAAAAATACACTTTAAAGCTCTCAATTAAGATGAAACTTTATATATACATGATTATTTTGATGAAAGTATGGTAATTTAATTATAATCGTAAAATTAATGATTAAACTAATTATTTGAATAATTACAGATACATCCACTTTGGCAACTTTTTGGTGATTTAGCGGCCATTTTATGACTTGTGTCAAAGCTTTAAAATACACTCTGTCGCAAAAATATATGCACCCAGAAGAAATCAAGCTACAATCACGAAACTCGGCAAGAATGTAGTCTGGTAAGAGATATGCAAATGATTAAAATTTCGAAGCCAATGAGACAAGGCTAAGTGTGCTATGCGCATATTAGTTGCGCAACTGGGAGAGTTTAAAAGCATGAGTACGAGCGCCGTACGGCTATCCAAACGAATCTGATGACTTTGATAGACGATATTGAGACTTAGGATGCCTCTAAGACGTAACCGGCGGCAGTACGAGCAGCTGACGGATCTTTGATAGGGGCCGCATAATAGGCCTCAGAGAAGCAGGTTGGTCGAATAGACGTATCGGCCGCCACCTCGGTCGGAGCGATATGGTAGTTGCTCGGTGTTGGCAACAGTGGATCACAGAAGGTAGAGTGTACCGTCGCGGAGGGTCAGGACGTCCCAGGAACACAAATGATCGCGAGGATCGTGCAATCAGAAGAGTGGCCACTTCTGGCACCAACAACGTCGCTAGCATCGATTCAACGCCACTTACCTCCTTCCAGACATCCAGTGCCATCAAGAGAAACCATAAGGAGACGACTGACCGAAGTTGGCTTCTGAGGAGCCGACGTCCGCTAAGACGCTTACCACTGACCCCACATCATAGGCAGTGTCGACTGGATTTTTGCCGACCTCGGGCAACTTGGAGTGTGACAGACTGAGACGTGTCATCTTCAGTGATGAATCCCGATTCAGTCTCAGTGCTGATGACCACCGCACACGTAGTCTGGAGGCGCACCGGCCAGCGGTCCGATCCGGCATTTATTGTCGAGCGGCATACAGCAATTTCACAAGGTGTGACAGTGTGGGGAGCAATTTCTTGGGACACACGATCATCTTTAGTGGTCCTTCAAGGCACTTTGACAGCTCGCAGATACGTGGACGATATTTTAACGCCGATTGTGCTACCCATGCTATCAAGTCGCCCAGGTGCCATTTATCAACAGGATAATGCTCGTCCACATACTGCGCGACTCTCCCAACAATGTCTTCAAGGATATGACGTCCTACCATGGCCTGCCAGGTCACCAGATCTTTCGCCAATAGAGCATGTCTGGACGCGCTGGGAAGGCAACTGCAGCCGTCCCGAGATACAGGAGAATTAACTGCGCAGATGCAAAGACTATGGCAGGATCTTCCACAGGGGGTCATAAGTGATCTAATTGAATCGATGCCACGCCGAATTTCGGCTTGTATAGCTGCCAGAGGTGGCTTTACTACTTACTGATTTTTAACCTTTGCAAGCTGTAACCGCTTAATAAAATGATATTTTGTTCTGAATTTTTAATCATTTGTTTATTTTCATATACACTACATGCATACCAAATTTCGTGAATGTAGCTCAATTTCTTCTGGGTGCATATATTTTTTTATGACAAAGAGTGTATTTTGTTGCTCATCATTTTAAAGCATCTCAGTTGATCCTGAACGAGCAGGGTATACGCGATTGCTTTTGGATGAGAATTACGATAATCTTTAATGATATACTTAATAGGAACCCCCATTGCCACCTTTTATATTGTGATTGTAATCATATGTATATACACATTTATATTAATTGTAATTATTTTTGGATAAAAAAGTAACTAAAATAAAAATTTCTCTGTGTTGACCCAAGCTATGGAATTTGACTTAATTTTTATTATAATATTTTTCTGAGTATATTCTAAACAACTATTTCATATTATAAGAGAAAAAAATATTATGACCTTGTCTATTGTCGTGCACATATTCTTGTATTTCATGAAAACGCAACAAACATTTTTCATAGATTTTACTTTCATAGTTAGCTAGTAAAAATGATGACACTGGTAAAATGAAAAATATTTTTAAATGGAAACATTGAGGAAAGCGTAGATAAACCTCGCTGACGGTTATGCTGCTGAGTCGGCTTATTTGTTTTATCGTGGTTTAAGATATTTTATCGTTTGCAACCTCTAAAACTCCTGGAAAGCAAAGTTCGAGGAATTCCAGCGTGAACTGTATGTATATTATTATTATGCGCATGTACGTGTACGTATGTATGTGCGACAAGTGTATGTATGCATACGTATGTATGTGCTGCCGTGGATGTAAATAGCATGTAGGTATGTATATGTATGTATGCATGCATGCATATACGGTGCGCGTGGAGTGTGTGCTATGTGTGTATGCATGTATGTATATGTGTGTATGTATGTATATGCATGTATGTATGTATGTGTATGTATATATGTATGTGTATGTATATGTATGTATGTATATGTATGTATGTATGTATATATGTATGTATGTGCACATGTATGTATATATATATGTATGCATGTGCTGTAATATATGTATGTATAATGTATGTATGTATGTATGTATATGTATGTATGCATGTATGCATATATATGTATGTGATGTATATGTGACATATATGTATGTATATATGTATATGTATGTGTGCATGTATGTATATATATGTATGTATGTATGTATATATATACATGTATGTGTATATGTATGTATATACGTATCGTATGATACATATATGTATGCATGTATGTACATATAGTATGTATGTATGTATGCATGTATGGCATGTATATATACGTATGTATGATATATATATATATATGTATGTATGTATATATATGTATGTACATGCAGTGCATGTACATGATGATATGATATATGCAGTGTATGTATGTATGGATATATATATGTATGCTATGGTATATATGTATATAAAGTATGTATATATTACGCTCATAGTACTGTATATATATGTATGTATGTACATATATATACATGTATGTATTGTATAGTATATATACATGTATGTATATATATAGTATGATATGATGTACACATAATGTATGTAGTATATATGTGATATGCATGTATATATATACGTATGTATGTATGATATATATATGTATGTATGTATGATATATGTATATCATATATGTATATATATATGTATGTATGTATATATATGTATGTATGTATATATATATGTATGTATATATATATATGTATGTTATGTATGTATATATATGTATGTATGTATGATATATATGTATGTATGGTATATATATGTATGTATGTATATATATATATGTATGTATGTATGTATATACAGTATGTATGTATGTACATATATGCATGTATGTATGTATGTATATATATGTATGTATGTATGTATATATATGTATGCATGTATGTAAATATATATGTATGTATGTATATATATGTATGTATGTATGTATATATTATGTATGTATGTATATATATATATGTATGCATGTATATATATATATGCATGTATGTATGCATATATATATGTATGTAGTATATATATGTATGTATGCATATATATATATGTATGTATGTATATATATGCATATATAGTATGTATGTATACATACATGCATGCATGTATATATATATATTATGTATATATATATATATATGTATGCATGTATATATATATATATATATATATATATACATACTATATAGTATGATATATATATATATATATTATATATATAAACAAGATGATTGTGTAACAGGAAAGTAAATTTTTGTTCTTATCTAAGCTGCTATTCAACTGCACATCATTACTTGAACCAAAAAAATAATAAGTCTTATTATTTTTTATATAAAAGTAAATATTTCATTTCATATATTACGCTTATCTGTGTGCCAGCCCAATATAGTAACTAAAATCCGCAAATCAGAATCATCAATTTCATTTCTTTCTCGTTTAGCTAAGCATTGAGTATCTATATTCTCTCATGTCAATCCGCTCATTGGTTTTTGATGCTTGTTAATTTTTTAAAGTAAAACTCCTGCGTCCTCATGTTACACTTACAAGAACTGCTACGACATATCGAGTTTCCCTTTCGATTCATGATGCAACACTTTACGCTTCCAGAGAATATTTTATTTCAGATAACTTTATTTGGTTCATGGATTTATGACTGTCTTTAATTTGATTCTTTATTATTGCAGTTGCTTTTACTCTTTGTAAGTAAAAAATTAAAAATAAAGGTTTTCGATATATTTCCACTATTGCTTAAGCGCAAAATCATTGAAGAAAACTTGATATCTGGGTTTTTCAGTGCAATGATTTTCAGAAAAACATTTTGAAAAATTATAATTTTCTTATTTCTTTTAAAGATACTGGGAGGGGAGGGGCTATTCGAACAGCCCCCTTTCCATTTTACAACTGTTCATACTCATTATTCAATTTGTAAAACTGTAGTTTACATGTATTATGTAGTTCTAAAAGTATTCATAATAAATAACAAATGTATACAGGTATAGGACAACATAATAAGAACAACCATTTAAAATAAATGATACCTCGACCGTCAAATGAATGGCCACCACATGTCGCAACAGTAAACTACCTTGTGACGGTGAAAGGGAAGATATCAGGTAAAGCATTTGGCTGTGTCAGAGTTTCATGAAAAATCCTGTTCTTAGCAAAGTGTGCTTACATCCGAATTCTCCACCGTGAAAAGAGGCAAGATAGTTACAGGTCTCTCATCGCTGGAGTGTCCGTGTCCAGAACAGCCAACCTTGCGGTTGTTTCTAGACCAATTTGTTAAGGGATACGAGAGACTACAAAAACCTGGTTAAGGTGTCTTCAGTGAATCACAGCAGCGGGCGAAAGTCGAAGTTGGAAGGACCTTGATAGAGCGATGTTGAAGTTTATATTCACCCGAGAACGCAAGGACTAAACTACCACAAATAACGTTCGAGATGAATACCCACCTTCAGAGCCCCTGTTAACCATTGCCCATGAAAACCATTCAATGGGAGTTGCATGCTGCAAACATTCATGGCAGAGTAGCTATTCAAAAACCGTTGGCTTAGGCATGGCAATGAACAGACTACATGGTGCCGTAGACCACCTAAACTGGACACAACTGGAATAGGAACAAGTAATCTGGTCTGATGAATCCTCATTTACGTATTTCCAGACTTCCAGATTTGTGTTCGTCTGTCGGACCTCTAGCAGAAGTGTTTCATGGTTGACAGTTTGGTTCCAACCCTGAATCATAGAAAGGCGCTCTGTGATGGTGTGGAGTGCAATATCTACCTTCGCATTGAACACCTCATTGTCTTGAGGTAGAATGATCACAGGAGACCATTATTGAAGAATTCTCATAGATCACATCTTCACTCCTATACTTCAGAATCTCTCTCAGAGAGAACGCCCTGCATTCCAAGAGGGCAACGCCCCTGTTCACACGTCTCCTGATGTGTTCGAAATATGGTTACTTGGATATGAAGATGAAGTAGTAAGTATAATTTAGTGTTCCCAGTCATCTGAACTGAACATGATTAAGTGTTTGTGGAGTTTTTATTACAAGCTTTTATTTAACTTGCAATATAAATTGTTCGGGTCGAATCTTTGCAGCTCAATTTTGAAGCTGATGTCTTTTACTGATTAAGCTAAAATTTTGTATACACGTTTAGTGCATGTTTTGACCATTTATATTCCGATATCGCGATTAGTTAAAAAATATATATTACTTGCGCGAGTGGAATATTGCAACTAAATTTTGCAGCTGATGTCTTCAACCGATTGAGCTGAAATTTTGTATATATCGTTTAGTTTGGATGACAATGCATGTTTTGACCATTCATATTCCGTATCACAATTAGTTAAAAAGATATTAATCTAAAGTAATTTGTTTGGGTGGAATCTTGCAACTCAATTTTGAAGCTGATGTCTTCAACCGATTGAGTTGAAATTTTGTATGCACTTTTAGTTTGATGGCAATGCATGTTTTGACTGCGTTTATATTCCGATATCGGAATTAGTTAAAATGATTTTAAAAATGTAATTTGTTCGGGTGGAATCTTGCAACTCAATTTTGTAGCTGATGTCTTCAACCGATTGAGCTGCAATTTTGTATACACGTTTAGTTTGAATGACAATGTCATGTTTTGACCATTTATATTCCGATCATCACAATTAGTTAAAAAGATATTATTTAAAAAAAATCTTTTATTTCTGTTAGCATTTCTACTTACTCATCTTAGAAACTTACTTTTACCTTTTTCCACGAGCCCTCGTGGCCTACTGGTCAGAGAAGCTGGCTTCAAAATGAATTGCCCCGGGTTCGATTTCTGGGAGCTCGTAGTTTTTAAATTTACTTTTAATCACTTTAATTTTCCTTCGAAAATTAGTTCTATTCATCAAATTTAAATTTCCACGAGTTTTTTTTTACGCTATACATCTTAACTTAAGTTAATAATTTAACTTGTTAAGTTCTTATATGTAATTACGATCTTATAAAAATCACGAATTTGTTGCAGCTTTCAAGAAGAAATTTATTCGAAAGTAGACATTTTGAACATTAAAACTTTCACATTGTTAATATGAATATAATCAAAACGACGATAAACCGAAAAGAATCTTGCACAAGAAATGAGACTAAGTTGCTGAATAAGTGTGTAATTGGTAGAGCTACTAAGTCACCTTCTGAATATTGAAATAATTGTACGATATATAAAATCTGTAAAACCTGTTTAATACAATAAAAAGTACAGTCACATTGGATTTTAATTTTAAATGAAAACTTTATTTTTGTAAATTTGGTCTACTTGTGTCTTGAGTTTTCTTAATTCTAATTGAAACTACACTACTGGCCATTAAAATTGCTACATCAGGGAGAAATACAGATAAAAAATGATGTTTATTGGACAAATATGTTATACTCGAAACTAACAAGTGATTTAATTTTCAAGAAATTTGAGTGCATAGATCCAGAGAAATCAGTACCAAGAACAACCACTACTCGGCAGAAATAACAGCATTTATACGCCTGGGTATTGAGTCAAACAGATATGTTGGATGGTATGTACTGGTACACAGATATGCCCATGCAGCTTCGACACAATACCACAGCTCATCAACCGCAGTAACTGGCGTATAATGAAGTGCCAGCCGCTCGGGCAACTATGGACCAAACGGTTTTTATTGGCAAGAGATCTGGTGAATGTGCAAGCCATGGTAACAGCTAAACATTTTCCGTATCAAGGAAGGTCCATACAATACCGGCAATATACGGTCGGGAATTTTCCTTCCGAAACATAAGGTTTCGCAGGGCCTCGAATAAAGGTTAGAGCCACGGGTCGTAACACACCAGAAATGTAATGTGCACCTGTTCAAAGTGCCAGGAGTGTGAACAAGAAGTAACCGAGATGATACCCCATGCACCATCCCACCATGTGGTGGGTCACTATGACGATGAGGAATGAATCCCCTGCTCTATATGCGTTCACAGTACGCGATGACACCAAATACGGATGCCACCATCATGATGCTGTCAACCGAACCTGCATTTATCTGAAAAATGACGTCTTCGCCCATTCGCGCGTCCAGGTCTCATCGTTGATCACACCCATTGAAGGCGTTCCTCGTCTGTGATGCAACGTCAAGGGTAACCGCAGCTATGTTCTTCGAGTCTATGTTACTGCTAATGTCGTTGATCTATTCGTTCAGAAACTTTTTGTCTTAGAACTGACCCGAATTCTTGATTCGTAGGACACCCGCGACAGGGCTTCACAATCACTTAAAACCGTGCGGGTAACATGCCCGTTTTATCGGCTGTTATTGATAGAGGGCCGTTTAGAGCTAGCACAGCGCCTCCGGGCATACCATCCAGAACCCATCGATTCCATATTCTGCAAACCGTCAGTTGATCCTCGAAGAACGCAAGCAGCAATACTGCAATACGATAAACCGCAATCCCAGTAACTTACAATTCGACCTTTCACGAAGTCAAATACGTGCGGGTACGAATTTACTCTCTTACGCGAGGCATCACAACAACCTTTCCTCAAGCAACAGCGTTCAAATGTAATTTGTAGGTATGAGAAACCGGCTGAACAGTTTTCTCATTTAAACACATTGTTGGTATCGCTACCATCGTCTGCTTTATCTGAATGCACCGAAAAGCTAATATTTTGCATATCATAGCCCCTTCTTTCTGTCGTTTAAAAATCCATGTCCGTAGCATGTCGTCTTCTTGGATGTAGTAATTTAATAACCATTAGTGTACTTCCAATGCGTTCCATCAATTAAGTGAACATAGATAATTATCACAATAAAATTACTTATAAAAGAGGTTAATCTTTTAATATTTTACTATTATTCAAATTTTCTAGAACTATTAGATCTCTTTAAGCTTATACTTGGCTATTTTGGCTTATGAACCTCCTGACATTTGATTTCCAGCAGAGAGCAGCGGTGGCAATGCCCGCCACCCTTTATCGCTGCGGGCCGGTCAACTCTTGATAATTTTACCGTGGCCCGCTGAGTGGTGGGATCACACTGCTGATTGTTTATATTTTAGATTGTTTTGATTTAACAATTTTTAATTTAGTTATCACTTAAATATGCATCCAGGAATAAAATATAGTTACACCCAAAATGAATAAAAGTGATTTAACGTGGAATATAAAGCGATTCCGTGGAAAGTTGTGCAAATCCTAGAGAAATGCACCACTTTAATTAAAAGGGTAATGAGTTTAATGTCTCTTTAGGCA
>BMAU01012971.1:7500-14883 GCA_019973935.1 Trichonephila clavipes
ACTTACTTTACCTTTTTCCACGAGCCCTCGTGGCCTACTGGTCAGAGAAGCTGGCTTCAAATGAATTGCCCCGGGTTCGATTTCTGGGAGCTCGTAGTTTTTAAATTTACTTTAATCACTTTAATTTTCCTTCGAAAATTAGTTCTATTCATCAAATTTAAATTTCCACGAGTTTTTTTACGCTATAATTTAACTTAAATTAATAATTTAACTTAAGTTCTTATATGTAATTACGATCTTATAAAAATCACGAATTTGTTGCAGCTTTCAAGAAGAAATTTATTCGAAAGTAGACATTTTGAACATTAAAACTTTCACATTGTTAATATGAATATAATCAAAACGACGATAAACCGAAAAGAACTTGCACAAAAAATGAAACTAAGTTGCTGAATAAGTGTGTAATTGGTAGAGCTACTAAGTCACCTTCTGAATATTGAATAATTGTACGATATATAAAATCTGTAAAACCTTTTTAATACAATAAAAAGTACAGTCACATTGGATTTTAATTTTAAATGAAAACTTTATTTTTGTAAATTTGGTCTACTTGTGTCTTGAGTTTTCTTAATTCTAATTGAAACTACACTACTGGCCATTAAAATTGCTACATCAGGGAGAAATACAGATAAAAAAAAATGATGTTTATTGGACAAATATGTTATACCGGAACTAACAAGTGATTTAATTTTCAAGAAATTTGAGTGCATAGATCCAGAGAAATCAGTACCAAGAACAACCACTACTGGCAGAAATAACAGCATTTATACGCCTGGGTATTGAGTCAAACAGATATTGGATGGTATGTACTGGTACACAGATGCCTATGCAGCTTCGACACAATACCACAGCTCATCAACCGCAGTAACTGGCGTATAATGAAGTGCCAGCCGCTCGGCAACTATGGACCAAACGGTTTTTATTGGCAAGAGATCTGGTGAATGTGCAAGCCATGGTAACAGCTAAACATTTTCCGTATCAAGGAAGGTCCATACAATACCGGCAATATACGGTCGGGAATTTTCCTTCCGAAACATAAGGTTTCGCAGGGCTCGAATAAAGGTTAGAGCCACGGGTCGTAACACACCAGAAATGTAATGTGCACTGTTCAAAGTGCCAGGAGTGTGAACAAGAAGTAACCGAGATGATACCCCATACCATCCCACCATGTGGTGGGTCACTATGACGATGAGGAATGAACTCTGCCTATATGCGTTCACTACGATGACACCAAATATGGATGCCACCATCATGATGCTGTTAACCGAACCTGCATTTATCTGAAAAAAAATGACGTCTTGCCATTCGCGCGTCCAGGTTCATCGTTGATCACACCATTGAAGGCGTTCCTGTCTGTGATGCAACGTCAAGGGTAACCGCAGCTATGTTCTTCGAGTCTATGTTACTGCTAATGTCGTTGATCTATTCGTTCAGAAACTTTTTGTCTTGTGAACGACCCGAATTCTTGACTCAGGACTCGCGACAGGGCTGCACAATCACTTAAAACCGTGCGGGTAACATGCCTGTTTTATCGGCTGTTATTGATAGAGGGCCGTTTAGAGCTAGCACAGCGCCTCCGTATTACCATCCAGAACCCATCGATTCCATATTCTGCAAACTGTCAGTTGATCCTCGAAGAACGCAAGCAGCAATACTGCAATACGATAAACCGCAATCCCAGTACTCTACAATTCGACCTTTCACGAAGTCAAATACGTGCGGGTACGAATTTACTTCTCTTACGCGAGGCATCACAACAACCTTTCCTCAAGCAACAGCGTTCAAATGTAATTTGTGTATGAGAAACCGGCTGAACAGTTTTCTCATTTAAACACATTGTTGGTATCGCTACCATCGTCTGCTTTATCTGAATGCACTGAAAAGCTAATATTTTGCATATCATAGCCCCTTCTTCCTGTCGTTTAAAATTCATGTCCGTAGCATGTCGTCTTCTTGATGTAGTAATTTAATAACCATTAGTGTACTTCCAATGCGTTCCATCAATTAAGTGAACATAGATAATTATCACAATAAATTACTTATAAAGAGGTTAATCTTAATATTTTACTATTATTCAAATTTTCTAGGAACTATTAGATCTCTTTGGGTTATACTTTGGGCTATTTTGGCTTATGAAACTCCTGACATTTGATTTCTAGCAGAGAGCAAGGGCAGTGCCCCGCTACCTTTTTATCGCTGCGGGCCGGTCAACTTTTGATAATTTTACCGTGGCCCGCTGAGGGTGGGACACGTTGATTGTTTATATTTTAGATTGTTTTGATTTAAAAATTTTTAATTTAGTTACACTTAAATATGCATCCAGAATAAAATATAGTTACACCCAAAATGAATAAAAGTGATTTAACGTGGAATATAAAGTGATTTCCGTGGAAAGTTGTGCAAATCCTAGAGAAATGCACCACTTTAATTAAAAGGGTAATAGTTTAATGTTCTTTAGGCAGCCCGGCACCATTCGATCTATGGTGCGGTACCGGTCCGTGGACCGGGGATTGCGGATCACTGAGCTAGGGGATGTTCCAGTGTACCATTGATGCGTAGGTGGAATACTCTATTTCACCCTCAAGTCTTACCGGTTGCCTCAAAGTGTGCTCATTACCGTCGGGGAGGGGGTGCACTGGGACAGAATGGATGAAGTTCGTCGGGAGAGTAAAATCCTGGAAGGGTCACCCAAGGTGTGAAAACCGTTCCATTAAGCTCAGCTAAGGCCTGCAGGCAAAGGAGAAAAGACAGACTTCTACCCTTGGACATTGCCCCCACCCAATGGAGACCCAATACTGATCACGTCAATCTACATCTCACCCAGGTAAAGTAATCAACATATCCACACTGACCTAGAAACGATTTTTGGCTTAGGCCAAGTTTCTATCGTATGCGGAGATTACAACGCCCACCACACCCACTGGGGTGGACAAAGAATAGATCAACGAGGGTATATGATCAAAAACCTCATCGACACTACTAACACTCAAATACTCGCTCCACCCACCCCCCACCCGATTCGGCTTTAACTCCGCTTCTATCATCGATTTCGCTCTGACGAGGAACCTACTCTGGCATAGCCAAGTAGAATCCATCGCAGAGCTCAGTTCTGATCACAACCCGATTTTAATCAGCTTTGATTCAAACACTCGCTTCAATTTCCCGAAGCGAAACATCTCGATAGATTGGGAGCTCTTTCGCGAGCTCCTAAGCCCCGCCCACTACTCCTTTAAACCAATCACAGCGCGCACGGCGGAAGACGTTGAAACTCAAGTTGCCGACCTCACGAACACGATTCTAAACACACACGCACTCTCTTCTAAACCAGTGAGAAACAGAAACACATACTACATAAATAATGATATCAAAACACTAATGATTGAGCGTAATAGAGCCAGAAAAACCTGGCAATTCACGCGAAATCCAAACGATAAGAGAGTGCTAAACAACATACAAAACAGACTTCGCAGAAAAATCAAAGCCTTCCAAAATAAAACCTGGGAGGATGACCTACGCTCCCTCGACCCCGATGACGGTTCCCTCTGGAATATGTCAAAGGAGTTGAGGAACAAGAAAACACCTATTTACGCCCTTAATGGCCGAGTTGGGATCGCCAACACAGACTCTGAAAAAGCCGAGGTGCTTGCATGCTCCCTGGAATCCCACAATTTCAGGAAAATAACATAACTAACCATACTGATCACTTAATAAATAGGATCGTTGAAAATTACTTTCTAAACGAAAATAATTTTGACGCTCTACCACCCCATGCCTTCGGAGGTCATAAAATTATATAAAGAAAACGAAAGTTAAACGAGCTCCGGGCAGGAGGGGCATAACAAAATAAAATTCTCCAAAATCTCACCCTACCTGTTATCTTCAAACTAACAAATATTATCTCAAATATCTTCACTACCGACCATTTTCCAAGCTCTTGGAAATCAGCTTCTGTCATCCCCATACTAAAACCAGGTAAGCCGCGCGGCTTGGCTGACAATATAGACCGATAAGTCTCTCCTACCAGTACTAAAGCAAGCTCGCTGAGAAACTAGCGAATTCTCACGAGACTCAATACTCACCTTACTAACAATAACATACTAATTCACCAACAGCACCAACAGCCAGTTGCTCCGGGTGGTCGGTACGTTAAAACCGGCTACAAAGACAAAAAAATACACGGGGGGCTATTTTTTCTAAATATCAGAAAGCACTTTTGACCGTGTATGGCATCTGGGTTTAATTTATAAACTCATTAAAATTAATACTCCCCTCAGCTAATCCTGATAATAAAATCTTTCTAACAAACAGAAACTTTGCGGTCAAAGGGTAAATGACACGCACTCAACGACTAGAAACATAAAAGCGGGGCCCGCAAAGGGGGCTCCTCCTTTCCTCTACCCTATTCAACATCTATATCAACGACATTCCAAAGACAAGACACACAACCGTTTGTCTCTTCGCTTGACGACACAGCGATCCCATCTCAAAGTGCAAAATAAAATTTGCGTTACACACTTTCTACACCGGCATCTAGTGGGCTAGAGGACTGGTATAATAAATGGAAAATTTCCATAAACCCAACGAAAACTGAAGCAGTCTTCTCCAGCAGGACACAACGCAAACCCACCGCCAATCACATCCAGATCACCCGGTTCCATGGTCCAAATCCGTAAAATACTCAGGAGTCATCCTCGACGAAAACTTATCCTTTAAAACACCACATATTACACATTAAACAAAATTCCGAGCTCTAGCCTGTATCTATTCCCCTATTTCGCCGGAATTCACCACTGACATTAAAAAATAAATTAGCTTATCTGTACCTCTATAATCAAACCAGTGATCTTATATGCTTCTCCAGTCTGGGGCATGCAGCTATTTCAAATATTAGCACTAGAAGCATCTCAAAAACGTCGTTATAAGACACCTGCGAATGTCCGATGGTTTATGAGAAAACTCAGACATTAGGCCCGCGCTTCACCTCAAAACCATCCGGGAAACTATCGAAACTTGCAATAAAATTCTACAATGATATAGAACAATTGATAACAGAACCCTTAGAAAAATTGAGAAATTACACCCCCAGACCCCAATTTTAATAGACCTAGAAATATTCTAATTTAAAATTCATCTCCAATTCAAGATTAACTTTTTGACAATTTTCGCCTGATCCGCCCCACGCGAGCTGCTGCCTCCTGATTGGTCGAGCAATTCTCACACCGCTATTTTTAAATACGGCCCACTTTCCGACGGCCGCACGCCAGGGCTGTTAAGCCCCCTTCCTTGCGCTCCCTCCACTCCTGCCCGCGTAACGTATTTTTATCTCGTTTTCGTCGGCGCTTCTTCCCTCCACCTCCCCCCTGCGGGGAGTGTTTCCAGATATTGATTTTCATTGCCACTCTCGCGAATTTGGGTATAAGCGATTCATTTCGCTGGCACCCGTTAAATCTAATTTTCGTTTCGTTTCGTTCCACTTACGCCCGGTAAAGTAGGAAAGGAGACGTCTTCTGCCGACCCCTTCCCCTACCGCGCCGATATTCACTTACTCCCGCCGACTCCTCTCTCTGCTCGCAGGGAAACAGAGTTCGGTAGGCACTGACCCAAATCACTTCACGATCCAACACAATTCGCTTCCAGATTTTCACACGTTCGCCTGTACTGGCAATCATTAAACTTAAACTTTAAATTACTATTACTAAAATAAAACTACTTAAAAATAAAAGGGCAAACTATCAAATTAATGTCACCCCCCAATTTTTTTTTGACTGAAAGGAGATTTAGATTTCCTTCGGAAATCAGGCGCTCCAAAACCCGCCAATACCCAATGGGCCCCAGTCTTTTATGACCATCAGAAGCTGCTAACTTCCACCTCCTTATGGTTTTGTCGATTTATAAGCGTAAACATAGGTGACAACATCACTAATGTGTACATGAAGAATAAAATATTTTCTTACGTGATAATATGTTTCATGATTGGCACAAATTCATTGAAATTTGTAGAAGACATTTTAAAAGGAATTCCTTTTATAGTGTAAAAAAATAATAAATAAAACTGAAAATTTTAAATATTTTAATATCTTGAAGTAATTTTGAATGTCATAGCACAAAGTTCCTTCAGAAGGAATGCTAACATATATTTAAACATTGGCACACGAATCATATTAATTAAAAATATTTATTAATTAATATATGCTTTAAAAATTTTTTTTAAATACTTAAGGAAAACTGGAACAAAATATTTTACATAACATCTGCAGTTTACATTTCAACAGCTCTTTTTGTACGCCATTTTTGCTTCGACCGAGTTGCAATCCTGGGACAGTTCAGTTAAAAGCAAGATGAACCAGAAGGACACTTTATTAGAGAATAAATCTGATAAAAGTTCTGGGAGAAACGTAACTGCTGTGAAAGTTTAATCTTTTGGAGAATAACACGATGACTTTGAGGAAAAGTTTCCTTTTTAAAAAGTACAAGTCGATAGTACACTTTAAATTTTTGATTTGATTTAGTCGTGTATGCTTGCACAATTGCAAAACTGAGGACATTGATGAATATTGTATTCTCTGTTTTTTTTGTAAAATAAAATTGTTATTAAAAGAACTTTTAGAGCTAATTTGATATAAGAGACTTACACGCCAAGCAGCGCTTGTTGTCGAGTGATATGGAGTCCAAGATGGCGGCCTAGCTGTAACAAATCGTCAGAATTTTTTTTAAATAACTGCTTTGTGAAATATATTACAAACAAAGAATATAAAAATGCATTGAAAATAACAAATATTAATCAATAATTTATAAATAAAATATGATAATAATTATATATAACAATAATTAAATTATGTAATATATAATATTATAATATAATAATAATTGCAACACATAATGATAATTGTATTATATGATGATATATTATACATAAAATAATTATATAATATGTATTAAAATTAATCAATAATGAACATAAATTAATAATTGCTGATAAGTTCCAATAATCCCACAACTTCGAGTTCTTTCAATGAAATTAATTATTTAAAAGTAAAATAAAACGAAAATCTGTGCAACTTATAGAAATAATTAAAAACTCAACCCTTATGTTTTTCAAAAAATATATCCTGGTGCTCATCAATTACATTAGAAATATCCATATTTGAAAATAGCACAAAATGCAACAGAAGATTGGACCAGTAGCTTGAAGAATGATTCCAGTGAAAATGGTTAAATTACAAAGAAATCGAATAAAAATCATCTGAAATTAATAGGGTAACCAAGGGATAAAAACAATAAAAATTAATAGCAATTTTGAACCATGTTCAAGTGACAAAGATGACTGGCAGTTCACTCTCCTAATATCCACAGACGCCAAACTGAGGACTTTGAGCCTCGACA
>BMAU01012973.1:0-46743 GCA_019973935.1 Trichonephila clavipes
TAAAACTTTATTTTATGCAGTAGATTGTGAATATACTATTATTTGCTATCCCGAGTTCCACGAAGTAATTTTATACTAGTTAGTACAATGTTTTGAAACCTTTACATTTGTGGGGAAAAACACCTATAATGAAGAAGATAAAAAATTTATCGACATATGAACAGATTCGATGCTAAAATTTAAATTTAAGCTAGAAGACCTATATCTTAGGTTACCAATTCATGCCATATACGCAGAATTTCTCACACAGCTATGAACATTTTCATGCCATTCACAAAAATGTATTTAGAAAGTGAAAAATATTTTTAATGCGATAGGCAACAAAAAAAAACAAAAAATACAAAAACGAATTGAACACGGAATATGAAATGCTACTGTAGATAATTTCAAAAAGCTTACACGTCGATAGTTTGTGTAAAAATTAGAACACATATCTCAGTTACTAAGTATAATGCATGCGTAGGTGACATTTGGATCACAAATTTATATTATCAATGAGTAAATAACATTAAAATTACATCATAAAAGATTTTAATAAAAAAAAATAAAATATTTTTTAAAATTGTCTTTACATATAATATCAAAAAATATGTTTATCTATATACTTTAAGTATTATTTTAAGATATATCTCCCTTCAGCGAGGAAGGGGATTCTCGAAAACATGTTACAGTTCTAGGGTTTCAAGAGTTGAAAAAGTTTGACGATTGACCAATGTCCAGAAATGAGAAGTCTTTTCATGGTCAAGATTCACCTGCAGCTTTAACCCTCCCCCGAAAAAGAAAAAAAAAAGAGCTAACATTTATTTTACCAGTTTTACGACTGTCACCCTCCCTTAGCCCCCGCGTGTTCCTTTCGCTGAAGGGGAGAATTTCATTGAAAAGGTTACCCGAGAGAGAAATTTATTGCCCATCTTGGGAGTCTTGAGACAAATATTTGTGCCAAAAATTTCGCAATAGCCAACGCCATCTAGATGTCATGTAAGGTGTTAAACTAATGGCCTGCCATCACCTTAAAATGAATGCTGCTGGAAATCCTTTTCTCTTATCATCCCAAACTAATAGTGTCGCTAAATCAAACCCATATGCATTCATTCCATGCGTAAAATCCAAGCATATAGTATCGTTTCCATAAAATTTTAACATATCTTTTTGCAAAGCATTCATAATTACAAGAAGAAAATCTTCAGCTTTCATACCAGGGTATAAATTTTCGTCAAAAATGTTCTGGTCCTTGAAGAGAACTATAGGAGAATCTTCTCTGTTTTTCATTCCTTCAACCCACTTGTTAACACTTACCACATCATTTGAATCCAAAATACCATCAGAGCTTATATTGTATTCTTCTTTAATATTTTTTATATCTTGCTGTGTTTGATTAAGTGAATTCTTTCTAGTTTCTGATTAATAGAATTTCTAATATCATCCAAGATAGCTTCGACAGTGATTTTATTTTCTAGTTTTTCCGCTATATCTTCTTTTTCTTCTCTAGTTATTTTCATCCGTCCCAAATCTATCCCATGTCCTACATGGGTTTTTGTGAATTCCACAGTCACTTTGCTTTCAATGTCTTCATATACTTTCATCTTTGAAGGGCATTTTCCATTAATCTTGTTGCTACCAGCTATTTTCATATTTCTCTTCATATCACCCCTTGCATTATAAAAACCATTGCGATGACAGTAAAAGTAGGTCATTTTTCCACCAGTTTTCCCTGATTTACTTCCAGTATTCTTCACATACAAGGAACTAGTTTGCTTCTCAATGCTTTCTTTCCACATTTGAAAAGTGTCAAATGTACGAGTATCCTTTTCTATTGTAATATTATGTACCAAATCAATGTGATCCTCCAATGCCTTTAAAGAAATGAGTTCTACATTGCAAAGAATACATCTTACCTGTTTAATTGTACTTATTTTATTATGAATCAATTTTGCATGTCGATTTAAGTTCGAAACTGTAGAGAAGGTCTTATCACATTCAACACATTTAAAGCTATCCATTAATAAATTTTACACAAGTAATATATATTTTTAAAAAAATAAAGAACAATAGATAATGAAAATACACAAATTTATGTAGTAAGTATTCTCGATACCCATAAAGAATTCCTTCGACTATTCTTTGATACTGAAAAAAAGATAAAATAGAATTATTATTAGAAAGGATTAAATTTTCTTGATTAAAAATTACTGCATGTTTAAAACTAAAATCTGTCTGAATTCATCCATACCCCTAAACAAAACGTGGGTTTTATTTTACAAAAAAAAAAAAAAAATCATTATTCTGCAAAAAGCAATACGGAATTAATTTTTTAAACAATGTTGATGTAAAATAATAATCGTTAAATAATGAAAAACAAATTATTTACCGCTAACCAAAGAAAATTTGCTTTTCGAATAAAAAATGGACACTACTGACCTGAAATACAAAATTATTATTACTATGGATTGTATCTCCTTGATAGTAGATTGCTACATGTTTGACACTAAATTTAATTAGTTCCTGTTGAAATACATATTGAATTGCTTTTGATTTGCAGAAGAAAATAAATCAATCTGAATTCATTCATAAGTTCTAAGAAAATACGCGGGTTTTTTTTTATTTAAATTATTCATTAATACTTTGTAAAAATCAATATATGAAATTAGTTTTTAAAACAATGTTGATGTTCATTAATAATCGTTAAATACTGAAAAATTACAGCTAAATACAAAGGAAATATCCTTTTTAAAAAATAAAATGAAACACGGACACACTCGCTATGCTAAACTGGAAAACAATTTACAAAATTTTTCCCTTTTAGTAACGAAGGAAATTTTTCCTTTCCCTCACGATGCCAGCGCCCCCTGGTGATTTAGGTTATTTTTAACATTAAGATTTTACTTTCCCTATGGGCTTCGGGTAGAGAGTGACCAGCGTTCTGGGAGGCCATAAACCGTTCGAAATGCAACTGTTGTTGAAAAGGTGAAAAATCTGACAATGAAAGATTGTCGTTTAACCCTACCAGGGACTTCTGAACAAGTTGAGATACGAACATAAGATGAACTCTGCGAAATTTGTTCCCAAGTTTCTATTGGTTAATCGAAAAACTCCGCAGAAGCTTGCACAGTTCTGGCTGTTCTAGGATTTACAATCACGTGTTATATTTTCAATCCCGGGGCTATAAGATTGGACTATTTATGAAAAATACTTACACATTAGCTTAGTTGAAATTACATAATAAAACTGAAAACGTAATTAAAAAATTGGCTTAATATTATTATTTATTGAAACAAATAAAAACAAAACTTAATTCATCATAAAAACTAATAAAAATAGTAGATAATAAAATTTCTTGTGTTTTTGTAAATAAGCTTTTAAAAAGCACAGCTCGTTTAGCGTTTCATCTGTGTGTGTGTCACATGGTTTCTTATTCAATTCCTACTATTAGCTCGCACTTTCTATATATTTATTTGTTTGTTTAACTTGGAGTTTTCAATCGTTAATAAAATACATTTTAAAGCGCTCAAATGAGCTGAAATTTTATATACATGATTATTTTGGATGACAATACAATAATTTAACTATAATTGATTAAAACTAATTATTTAAAGAATTACAAATACAGCCACTTTGGTGACTTGGCGACTTGAGTCAAAACTAGAAAAGTTTTTTTTTCTCACGTACATTCAGTTGAACTGAAATTTTATATACACGATTTTTTTGGGTAACAGACGATTCTTTAATAACTAATAAAAATTAATTACCGGTTAATGTTGTGATTCTGTCATATTAATTTTAACTATTTAATAAAAAGTAGCTAAAATAAAATTTTTCTTTGTTGATCGAAGTAGGAATTGACTTAAATTTTTTTTTCTTATATTACACACTTCTTTTTGTTACAAATTGTCTTGTCGAAGAAAATGCTTTTGTTCAAATTCTACACTAGTACGCTTGATCGTCATTAAAAAAGGAGTTTATCGGTAGTTACCACGTCTTCCTCCATTTTCAAAAAGAGATCTCTTTTTGAATTTTTGTGGACAGTGCTTCAAATCTAATTAGATGCATTTTTTGGTGCATATCCCTCTTTTATAACTTTATCTAGTTCTTCTGCTACACTTAATGATTTTTGTGTACAAATTGATTCAGTTATTAAATAAGAACTTAATTTAACATCTCGTGTTACCTCATTTGAAATAGAAGATCTAATTGTGTATGAGCTTTTAGTAATGCAGTACAATTTGAAGCGTCAAATCTTTCAAGCAGATCCACTTCTAATTCATGCATTTAATCGAGTGAGTGAATATTAACGTCGCACTGTTCAGCTACTCGAAGGCTTTTGGCAACAGACCCCATAATTTTTAACCATGGTCAAGTGACGAGAACGACACCTGAGCTGGCACTCCCTCTCCTAACTACCACACTACACGAACGGGAGGACGTTTGATCTCTCGACAGATTTAACGTGCATCGCGCCCCTTCACGGCGGGTCTTCAGAGGTATTAAGCTCGAACGCTGGCCACGAGTCCGTTACCTTGACCACTAGGCTACCGTTGCCACTCGCATTTAATCGAAGAAGTAAATGTAACAAAATCTATTTCAGAGACGTCACTCATACCATTGTGTAAGTAATGGAGTAAACCATTTAGATCTGTGCGACGTTCTCCCGTACGAGAAATAAAATCTGCAAGTTTTTAGTTACATCACTTATAATTGCACACACAAAAAAAAATTCTATGCGTACATATTTCATAAAAAATATAAACATAAATTTTCTTTTAACTAAATTCTTAGAATCTTTTGATGAGAAAAAAATTTCACAGTATAATTCAGGAAAAAATTAAATCCCGGGAGGAGCTATTTTAATTCCGGGATTTCAGGACCACAAGGCTGCAAATCCAATCACAATCAAGGACATTGTCTTAGTACGAGACTGAAAATCGAGGTGGAGCACTCTTTTATTAATGGTGGAATGTTTCTATTTACTGAAAGATTGCAAATAAAAAACATTAATAGACATGAAAAATACAGATAAAATCACTAGACTCATCTCATAATGAGATATCCAAATGTTATTTGATATAATCATCATAATATAAATATGCATGGTGGTACATATAGATATACTGTATCGTGTGGGGGTGTTTTTCTCGAAAATAATTCTGGAATCCAATATTGTCTTTTTCTTGATTTAATGGTAAAACAATAAACTTGAATAAAACAAAAACTTAAGGGCAGTCGGAAACCTCTATACCGACAATGTTAAATTGGCTGTTTTCGAGGTACATTTTCTCAAAATCTGTTATATGTACATGCTTGAAATTTTTCATATAATTAAAATACACATTTATCATTATACTCAAATAAGCTTTTTAGCTAATTTTGAATTTTTCATAATTTATAAAATATTTTATCAAACATAGTTTACGTTAACCCGTTTTTCACATAAAAAAATTCGTAAAAAATAAATTTTGGGGTTTTTTACAAAAAGCTCATTTCAGTATATATTAGCCATCATTATAAATATATCATAAAAAATTTACATACCTGTGAACAGTAGTTTCTAAGAAAAGGAACATCGAACATCAAAAATTGACATTTTGAGAAAAATTGATTTTAACGTGTAATTACTTTTTAATGAAAACATTCCAGCTCCATATTCTGAATCATCAGCATTTTTTAGTAGCTCATCATCTTCTTTCTTCCTTTTAAGTCTTTTTTCCTTCCTAACTTCCTTTGTTTTTTGTAAACAATAGTATTTTGCTCGTAACAGCCTCTGTTTGTCGAGGCACTCCATCGCCTGTACCGTGTAATCACCAGGCTCAATACACATTTTTCTCAAAATTTCTAGTTTTGATACATTCCCATATTAAATGAGGAAACTGCATCATATGTACCCAGTGACAAAACTTCTAATTGTACAAATGTTTTCTTCGGTACACGAGACCATATTACATTATTTACACTTTCGTTAGGATTTTGCGTACCTCCATGTAAACACTTTTTTAGCAATTCTGGATTAGCTAAATCCCTAAAAACAGGTCGCATGGCCTCCACAACATCCACAGGTAAACTATTTTTGTGATGATAAGTCTCCCAAGCAATTCTGCTTTTTTAAATTTGCACCACGTATCTGTATCAGAGGGACAAAATCCATGCTGAGGTTTTCATCGGTTGATAGCTTGTGTAAAAATATTGCCCATATGGCTTGTTGCATGTCCTTCACGCTAGACAAATTTCTGCGGATAGCTAGACCATAATATGCTTGCAGACGGTCGATTTCTGCCTCTGTCAATCTATTTCTTCCGCATAAAGGCTTTCCGTCAGAAAGTTTTTGTGACCTCTCATCTTAGTTTTCAAGCGTCGAGGACGTGTCCCCATTCTTTTCATAACATGACCTATGCATTCTAATTTCCCGACAGAGCAATGGTCACCATATACTTTGTTCTCGACAATAGAAGTAAACGCCTTGGAGTCCCCATCTCCTAAATATTTTGTGTACCGAACATTGTAGAGAGACTGGGAACGCTGAAAAATGGATAGAGCTCCAGCTACTTCCATCTTACCGCTGTAGCCTTCAAAAATTTCTCTTACAATTTTGAAGATGCTTGGTTTTGTTCGGACAAATACAATGTTTTGAAAAAACTTCGACATCTATAACTTTGCCGGTATCAACACTTGTGACTGTCACCAAGCCATTCTTCGAAGAAAACCACGCTTCTGCCAGCTACCATCAACAGCAACAGCAAGGTCCCTTTTTCCATCATTTTCATCAACGGCTTCACGAACAGCTTCTGCCATACTGTGTTCACAGGTTTCTCTTGTTGCCTGCAGTAAAATGTGGTTGTACTTTGAGAATTTTGTGGGTGGCGGGGGAAGATTCATGATACCGCAAAACATCCTAGCAGACTCAGCACCTTTACCTATGCATCGCATAGCATACACTAGCCGGGTATTCAATTCGTAATTCTCAGAACTATCGCATTTCTTGGAGTTAAAAAAAGTATAGTTATATTTACAAGAAGGACATTTTAAGTGAAACTTCACAGCTTCACCACAGTTACTTTCACTGAGGTGCAACCTGAGTCCTGTTTTTTCACACTTTATACATTTTACAGCTTCAAAAACACACAAGCTAAAAGGTTAATGTCCACAATAACATTTCTGAAACCAGAAAAAGCCTCATCCGAATATGAAATATCCATGTTTACAATTTTTCTCTCACTGGCAGATGGTTCAGTTTCATTAGTACAAAGCTTTGCACCATCAGCACAATTCTTTTCATTAGCAGAGTTCTTTGGAACAGTAGAATTGCTTTCACCACAACCATCATTACTTTTATTACATCTTCCTTTATTAAAAACTCCTCTTCGTTTCTTAAATACTTTAGTTGATGCTCTAGGCATGGTAAAGTCGATATATTATAGCAATTTTTTGAAAGTTTAAGCTTAATAATGTTAAAGAATACTTGCGAGTTCAAAAATTACAACGCAGTTTTGAAAGTGTAAACAAACACTGATTTGACCGTTAAAAATACAGTGAAGTTTCAAATGGGTTAGGAAATAAAATAATAAAAGGCTCAATTTATACAATAAAAGATAAATGTTTTGATTTATACCAGACGCTCAACTTTTAAGCCAAAACAAAAAACTTTGTTTACTTTTACGCTTGTCAAATGGGCGTGGCCCAGTTTCAACGATTATTTAAAAATAGGTTTTTAGGGCTTCTACTTACCCTAGAGGTTAAAGTAAGGTATTTTTAGAAAGGTTAAAATCTGTACTATGTGGAAATGTAAAAATCTCAAATTGCCAAAAAAATCAAATTTTACCTTTCCGACTGCCCTTAAGGTATCCGAACACGTTGAAAATGATCAAATTCGGACTAGACCGATATTTTTGTTTTCTATTTTATTGAATACAGCTATCTTTTGGCATTACAAAACATACTTTGTTTTGATTCTACGCTTCTTAGAGGCCAAGTTACAATCTAATTTTATTAAGTTAGAAAAACCGGAAGTGGGTCTTTGATCTACCAGAAGTGGGTATTTAAATTGTTCGAAATCTATCATGGCGAGTCTGATCACACAAGGTATTACAAATGTATTTCTATAAAACTTTTTGAGCCTGATATTTATGCTATTTTCTAGAGAATGTACTAAAATATTTCTTACTGTATGAATATGTTTTGAGTTAGGGCTTGTTATTTAAATAATGGTCTCATAAAGGCGTGATTTTTCTTATAACGTTTACTCAATCAGCTCTAAAATTTCAAATTTTAATAAAACATTAAATTTTAGTACATTATCTAGATAACTGCCTCTAGATTGTTTTGATAAATCTTTTACTAATATAAATTTATTACTTTTTTCTCTAATTGCTTTGAAGTTTTACAAAAATATTGCTAAAATTTCTCTTATAATTGTGTTTTTTGTGAAATTCAGGCAATTTATTGTAAATATCGTTGGTTAAATATTAGTATTTATTGGTATTGAGAGTCCTAAAAAAGCCTTTGTAATGTATAAATATGTTATTTTGTCAAAAAGTACCCTGAACGTGTTCGGATACCTTAATAATTTTACCAAAATTAAATCCTCAAGTTAAAATATTAGACTGAAAATATTCTAGTAAACAACGAAGTCAAGATCAAGATTTTAAATAGAAAATATCCAAGATAAAAACAACAGCGACCAAACGCGCTGAAGCCAGGTTCAAGTTTTACACAGGCCCCCGTGGGTCTGAGTGCAGTGGCCGATACGCTCCGCCCACGCAGAGGACGATAATTCACAACAATCATTGTTCTTGTAACAGTAAAAACAGCTCTTGAGGCACTCTGCCGTCGAGATAACAATCTATTTACAGCAGACTTATTTATAAATTTTATGCTAAAGACGCTTAAAGATGTAAACAGTGCTGTAAGTAAAAAAAAAAATTATGTAGCTCTTATTTTTTGTATGGGAAAACGTCACACAGATCGAAGTGGTTTACTGCAATACTTACACAATGGCACGAGCAATGTCTCAGGAGCTTCAATTAAAAAAAATAAGCAATGATGGACCCGCCTGAAAGACTTGACACTTCAAATTCCCCTGCATTACTAACAGCTCATGCAACTTGATTTTCTATTTCAAATGAGGCATCACTTGAAATGGATTCACTAACTGAATCAATTTGTACACAAAACCGTTAAGCGTACCAGAACTAAATAAAGTTATCAAAGAGGGATATTCACCAATGCTCCTCAGCCTATTAGATTTGAAACATTGTCATCAAAATTCCAAAAGAAATGTCTGTTTTTGAAAATGGTAAGAGACATGGTGACTACCTGGAAAGAACTATTTAATGACGATAAAGCCTACTAGTATAGAGTCTGAACAAGCATTTTCTTCGGCAGAACAGTTTGTAATAAAAATAAGAAGCCGTTTGACCGATGAAACGCTGGACAAGCTGTGTTTTTCAAAAGATTTATTTACGGAAACACAAGAAGTGTTTTTTTCTTCTTTTTTTAAATTTCCTTATGGGCTGTTTTTATTATTTACTGATTAATTTTTTCTTTTAACATGTAAAGGTACAGCTCATTTAGCATTACGGTATAGGAGAAGAATCGAAACACATTTTGTAAAAAAAATGTGTCAACTCGGATAAAAATAAGTATTATGATAGAGTAAATGTTTTTCTACGGGATAGTGAAACCAGAATATAATATTCCTGTTTGGGTACGTTTATTTCTGAAAAAAATTCCTTATTCGGGTCCTAAAGAAGGAATGAACATCAACATAGTAGAGTTGAAATAGGGGGGGGATCACACACACAAGTATACATCAGCGTCCACTCGCAGTTCAGAATTCATCCATTCCCTTGCTCTGACATCAATCAAGCTGACCATTGACCTTTGGAAGGGATGGTTCCCGGACCTAGCAACATTTTCGACTCACATATTCACCAGACTTAGTAAAGATGGGGGTTACAAAACGAAAGATAAGCCCCAGTCTACAGTAGGGGAAAGAGTAAAGGGAGGACTTTAAAAGAAGGAATGCACATAAATACATAGTTGAATAGAGTTAAGGGGGTTCAACGAAGGGCGGAAAAGAAGGGCTGTATACACAACGGCTCCACTCGCCATTTCAAGTTCATCCATTCCTCTGCTCTGATACCGAATGAGTTAGCACATCATTGGTGAGTCTCTTTTTCATTTTTGGAACCGGTGGAATAAAGACTTGTCAAAATTTTCGAATCATATCTTCGAAGGTGTCACCTTCCAACGACTACCAAAAGATGGCAGACAACATAGAAGATTGTTTCATTTTTACATGGCACTTAGACAACATTAGTTTTTGGCCGTTTGAAGATAATGAATCAATCGACAGTCCTCCATTCATTGTAGACGCCCTGAAAAAAGCGAAATGGCAACTGATTTTTTATACTTCAGAAAATTACCCGGTCGTTGAGATTTATCTCAAAAGACTCGATAAGTGTGAAGAGCCATCTCCCATCAAAGTAAAATACGAATTCTCATTTTTTTCGGAAAAGAAGTTACTAATCAAATCTGAACCGTTGGTTGAGACATTCGAAAACTTTGGTTCTTTGGATTCAGGGACATTTCTGGAAAGAGAAGCATTTCTAGTGAAAGGGGCGAATAACTTACTTCAAGATAATTTAACGATTTGTTGCAAAATGTGGAAGTGTGGTGGGGATATGGTAGAAAGCGTCGAATATGTTGCTAGAGCTCGAATGGGAGTCGAACGCAGGTCATTTGATTGGGACGTACATCAATTCAGCACTTTAGGACCAAAAACGAAAAGCACCTACAATATCCGATCAGTTTCCGACGATAAACTGATTATGTCATTGCACCTTTTCGTTGCTGCCAAAGGAATTATTTGCCTAAAATTAATTAATTATTGTGAAAATAAGTGTGTAGTTCGCTTACGATCGTGGAATTTACATGACTCTGCCACCTCCGAACAAAATGCTGAGAGCTTCCATGACGCCATTTACAGAAAATTGTATTTTCCGTTGCATTTCACGAAAAATGATGTCCTTGGAACAAAATGTTTCAAATACCGAAACGATGTGTTGACCTTGCGGTGCGAATGTGCTTTTTCGACGGGAATGGCTTTTAATGAAATCGAGTCGATCGTCTATGGATGTGATACGCCTTCCTCGAATAATGTGGTTTCCGATCCAGTTAAAGAAAAGGAAGCAGAGTTATCCAATATCGTGATAAGAAATTTGAAATTAGTGCTCAGAGAGCATGACACGAGACTGAAGACAAAAAGCATTTGTCTCCCTGCTCACAAGTGCATTCTAGGTGCATGTTCTCCAGTGTTCAGGGCCTTGTTCACAACGAAAAAAGTGGACGAATGTGTCCACGTGGAAGACCTGGACGACGACACTGTCCGATGCATGCTCCATTACGTGTACACGGGCGAGCTTAAAGGTCTGGAGTGGAAGAGCGCCTGTAAATTATATGATGCTGCCGTTAAATACAAGATATTGTCTCTAAAGGAAGACTGCTCGTCTTTCCTGAAAGCCCACCTTTCTCCAAGCAACTCTTGCAATGCCCTGATTCTCGCGGATAAGAACGAAGACGATGATTTGAAAAAGACCGTGCAGAATTTTATCGTGGAGCATGGCAAAGGCATCGTCAACTCTGATGCATGGGAAAAACTGATGGAGACTCATTTAAAGCTAGCGGCGGACACAATGGTACAGAAGTTTAAATAAAAGGTAAGAGCAAAATATTAATTTCTTTTCAACACGCTTCTATTAGCTTCACCTGTGTGTAACGGAATCTTTGAACTCGATTTTTACCCACTTAAAAAGGCCAGATTAATTCGAAATTTTGCACACTTGTCAAGGATAGATGACAATATGATATTTTAATAATTTTGTTCCATTGTTCTGATCAGGCTTAACGATTTCTCATTTCCAGATCTGGTGACTAATTCCAGATCCTATTTTCAGATTTAGTGACTAATTCCAGATCCTATTTTCAGATTTAGTGCCTAATTCCAGATCTTATTTTCAGATTTGGTGACTAAATATAGATTTGGCAACTAAAAGATTAAATTAAAACCCTAAAGCGAAAACGCTCATGGTCAGCAGTGCGCACAGCAATTTTAAAGGACGAGGTAGTCCATGGTCGCACGCGCACGAAAGTCCATTATTTTGGTATCATGTTCCAATACGCCGCCCAACATATTCTTTTGATTTTGTTGATTTTCAGGAACAAAATACAGTAAAAAATTAATCATTGAATGATTAATTAAATTAGCATTAATTAATAAAATTAATTCTTAATAACAAATACATAATTGCATTATACGTACTATATGCATAGGATTATAATCATTCGAAAAAAAATCAAGGGCTTTGGGGAGGTTTGTACCCGAGAACCCCCCTTGTGTGCGCCACTGCTCATGGTTAATACAAATACGCAATAGAGAAAAAAGATTAATTCATTAATGAATACATGATGGCTTAAAAAACTTAAAAAAGTCGCTTTTATTGTAGATCGAACTAAAAAATGAAAAATAAATCGTAGTTAAAAGAAAAACTAAAAAACATGCTTTGGTAGTAAATCGAACTAAAAAGAAAAACCTAATTCTTAATATAAGAATAAAATGATTAATGAGAAAATTAATGTCATTGTAGTAAAAGCGTGGGATGCTACATTTTTACAATAACTGCATTTCGGAACAGAACTAGTAAGAAATTGTAACACAATTGATATCGAGCACCCCACGCTTTCACCAATGACATTATAATTTTCTCGTTAATCATTTTATTCTTATATTAAGAATTATTTTTTACTTTTTAGTTCAATTAAAAAAAACTATAAAAGCGTATTTTTTTTTAACTATGATTTATTTCCCATAAAAACTTCCAACTTTCAAGTTCACGAACCATAAATAGCTGCAAATATATATTTAGAATATAAATTTAACCTGCTGTATTTTGAATAATCATGTTGCTTATGATTCTAGAAGACTTCTGTTACATTTATGAAGAAAGCCATTTACTTTAAATTCAACTATAAAACGTAAATGGCATTAGAGGCCAAAAATGAGTTTATTTATCAAACGCTTAAATTTTCAGGTTGTAAGTATGGAGATATACCATAATTATAAAGAAATGTGTTCTCTTTCCTGTTGATGAAAAAATGAAACATTTTTATTCCTCTCGATGGCCTTGTATTGATTTCTTTTTGGCAGATAAAATAATTGGTGCGTATATAACAACCCTTTATTATATTAAAAATAAAAAAAAACATTGGATCATTTAAGTATGTGTGGGCTTGCACAAAATGTATATTTATTTTAAAGAAGAATTTTTTTTTTCACATTAGGAAAAAAACTATTTTGATAATAATTCCTAAAAAATGAAATTAAAAAGTAGGAATTATTTCCTTCTTTTTTTCTTTTATTAACTAGGAAAATACAGTCAAACCTCAAAATAACGAAGTCGCTGAGTCCCGGAAAAAAGTTCGTTATATAGAAAAATTTTTCTATAGAAGTTCATCTTTTAATATGCTTTAAAAACCACATAAAACAAATTTTAGATTCATAAACGCTATATATTAAAAAAATAATTATTCACACCTTTTTTAAAATTAATGTATGTTTATTTTATATCTCTTACCCATCAAAAAAAAAAAAAGATAGAAAAACTTTAAGGAAAACAAGAAAAAAGAATGTCGAAGAATACACTGTATTTTCAATATTAAGTAAATAATTTTATATTAGAATTAATGAATTTTTAGGACATTTTCTAATTTAAAGTGTACTAGTAAAATTGAACATACATTATTTTATTACTAGGACACGGGACAACTCCACTGAGTGGGAAAGGGAATATAGAAGATGTTTCTAGTGAACTGGACAATGGGGGTTAAAAGTTGCACTTCTCTGATGAAACGTCCTGAGCTCTATTGCTCTCGACGAGTTAGATCTAATAAAACCAGTTCAAGATTTATGATCACCATAAAATGTGTTAAAAGAGGGAATTACTTGAAATGTGTTCAGAAATATTTTAAAAATAGGGAGAAAAAAAATTAAATCACAGAAGAAAAAGTTCGTTAGATAGAAAATGCACTGCGCTGTAGAGAGGTTATTTTACAAAGAAAATCGTGAAACGTTCTAGGTTCCCGGAAAAAGTTCGCAATATAGAGGTTCGACGGTATATACTTATATCATTTATTATTATTATTATTCTACTTATAAGGTATCCGACTAGTTTGAAAGGTGAATTTTAGGAGTGAGGTACTAGGAACACACACACAATAGGAAAAAAAAAGAAGTATGTGTAAGTATTGAGGAAGAAGGAATAATATATGAATCTGGAGAAGTTAAAGTTTTTTTTTTCTAAAATTTACTTTATATCACTAATAAGAAATTTTTTTTAAAAGTGCTTTTTGAAGATTTAAATTTTCACGATAATTTGAGCACAAAATATGTGATATCTCCAATATAATCCTTTAAATTTCAATGAAATTTGTAACCCGTATGTGTTATAATCCCTGTAGAGTGCAACAAACAGAAGGATTGAAAGTAGTTACCTTTAATCCCATTTTACAACCTTTTTTGCTTAGAACATAACTTTTGACGAAAAACCATTAATTTGAATGCTAATAATATACATTTTTCTTAAAAATATGCTTTACCCTGCGGTTTGTAACACTTCGAATAGATCAAGAAGTATATCATTGAAATAAAAATTACATTATGTCCAATTTATTTTTATTTATGCTATTTTTCTTAACATTAAAAATTTTGCTGAAATTATATAAAAATAATATTTTTTCAAAAGCAATGGGTGATACGTGTTATTTATTTAATAATTATAACTGAAAATTTATTTTTGAACAATTGGTCTCCGAACCTAGTCGGATACCCTTAGAGATAGATTTTTTTCGTTATAGACTTGTTTCGAATTTAGTTCTTCCATGAGTATTTGTTCATTTCGTACTTTTTTAACGCTGTAGATGTTTTCAGGTATTCTATGGATATTCATAACTTAAATTATATTCCTTTTAACATTTAGAATGTACCTTTACTCTTTGTGTATACATTAGCTGGATGTACGCACAGAGGTTAACTGCACACATTTGTGATGCGGTTCACATAAAGGAGGGACAGTACCAGTGGCGTAACGGAGAACTTTTGGGCCCCCTGCAAAGTCAGGTTCGGGGCCCCCCATGTTGAATTTTACAAAGACTAGACACTTGCGTCAGCCAGGCTTTGGGACCCCGCGATGCGGGAGTGCACGTTACGCCACTGAATAGTACCTTGCGGAGTTTTGAAATTGCATATTTTGACATACTTTTTCGATTCCTCATAAACCAGAAAAGTGTGCTCATTTTAATATGACTCTTTTACAGTTTGTGCTGTGACATACAAAGTTTAAAATAACAGAAAAAATTTTGCTTTGTAATCAATATATTTTTTAAAAATAGGATAATAAAGAATGAACACGAAAATAATAAAAACTGATTCGCTTTCTTTCTCTTTTACCACTCTGTGAAACCTGTCGCTGGAGCATGGCCTGTGATGCCAATGCAAAGGGTCGACGTCAAACTAGCTCGCCTTTGCATTGGTCACACTCGCTTTATACACAGGTATTTGTTGTTGGGGGAAGATGCTCCTCAATGTTCTTCTTGCAAGGTCTCATACTATGTTCGACACATTTTAGTAGATTGACCCGTTTTTAATCATTATCGTGTCACTTTTTTAAATTCATATTTAATTTTACCTGACTTGAGGGGAAGAAAAATCTCACCAAAACCAGTTTGCTTTTATCTCTAAAATTTGATATTTATATTTAATTTTACTTATATATAATTTTGAAATGTGCTGTAATTTGAACTTTTATATATGTGTGTGTGTATGTATTTTATATTGATGTAGAATATTTTATATTGATATATTACATTTTAAGATTTTAATATTCTAATAAATGTATGGCGTATATATATATATACACACTCACTCACTGATTCCATCCACAACTGAGGGATGCAGAATAGTGATAAATCTACAATATGCTTACAATCATAGCTCTGCAACCGAACCTTTTTTTTAATCTTGCGGGGAAAGAGTTAAAATTAAAAATCAAGTTTTTTTAGATTAAATTTTAGCATTATTATACTTATTTATTTATTTGCATTAAAATAATTACTGCACCCGTTCCATATGGCGTGCCTCTGTTTTCTACAAAGTGTTCATGTATGGCTTTTTTTTAAAAAAAATTTCCTTGTTCATTGAGTCTTACTAGCCTTTTTTGTGGAACATTTAGGTTTATTTTCTGCTTCTTTTATTCATGCATTGTCAGCCTGAAAAACAGAGCTGACAGAAAAGTATTCTATTTTAAAACTCAGTCGCTTCGTTTTATATAGGAGATGAGCTATCCCCTCATTGAATATTACTTTATTTTACACCAATACCAACAGCTTTTTTTTAAGATACGGATATTTTGGGTTAATGCTTCGGAATCGTAAAACTGAAAGATTCTTTTTAATTTTATGTCCTTTAACTCAAATACCTTTTTTTAATAGTTTGGGAGAAGATAATTATCTAACTAAAGATTAAACGGCATTCTTAACTACAGTAGGTATAATAAAGCTACTTTTGTTGGAAAAAGTATTGTTTTGTGACTGTGCACCTTAGTACAGACGTTACGAGTAGCATCGCATAGGAAGATATAAAGCATGGCTTCATGATTTATTGAACGATTATGGCGTTTTATATAGTCCTAATCATCTAAAAAATTAATATATAATCCAAACAAAGCCCAGGGATTTAAATGTCAAATCAAGTGACCGTCATTTAAAACTACGAGGTTCGTTGCCAATAGACATTGTGTTGCTTAGGAGTGCGATGCCAATAAAGCAAAGAACCAATCAATGAAATCCAAACAAAAATTAACGAAAAATCATTCACAACTCTTTAAAGGATAAATCTTTCTGAGGCTTACATATTTTATGGCAGAGAGCGCAGTTACAGTTGCAGTTCGCCGCCATTCGCTTTAAAGTGATCCTAACATTCTATATTAAGTTTTAAAAATGTTTTTGAAAAATATATTTTTCGAACGTTCAAAGCTACTATTCCCCTAAAGTAACATAGCATAGCTTGTTCTTGGGTTAGAATTACATTTGTAATCAGTCATGATAATAGTTGCATGCACGAGGAGCTGAGGTCCCCCCTCCTTATAAATCAACAACGTTTCCACTTTTGCCTCATGTTGAGAAATCTGCAGTGCAGGTTTAAGCTTATTGCGGGGAGGTGGGGACACAGAAGATCTACGGGCCCCCTTGTCACTGGCGGATCAAAATTTATAACCAGAAAATCTGGTTAAGTCCAGCTTAACCGGGCCCCAAGCGCCCAATGGGTAAACCGGCGCTGGAAGTCTGTGTACGTTACCGCAGGATAAACAAGAGAAATGCAAAATTCCGTCAACAAAACCGCAAGAAAATTCTCATAATATGTTTAAATACAAAAATGGGATATAATTCAACTTAATTTACTTGGTTTGCATTGAAAAACATTTTGGAATTATCTGTTTTAGTGATTTTCATTAGTGGAGCGATCATTCTTAACACTAGAACGTCCATCGGGGTCGATTGGACAACGGAGTCTTTTTAGTTTGATTTCCTTACCGCATTTTTGCGGGGATTTTGAAAATTTATCGTGACTATTAATCATTTTCCATAGTGATCACGCAGACAAAGTTTTGTGGTTCTAGGTTAATTAGGAGAAATTTTACTACTAAATATAGTCCTAAACGTCCGCTGGTGTCCTTTCGACACCAAGTCAATTTATCCTTATAAATAGCTGTCGTTCAGCAAAATATAGTTCACTAAGCAGATACCATTAGTTAGACAAACTTTTGGAAGTAATACCGCACATTTATTTGACCTTTAATGCAGTGTTATTGGGTTCACAGTGGAAATGAGTCAGTTATACTAAAATCGTTGTGTCGCGTTACATAACGTTTGCTTACATGCTATTGCGTTTAAATTATGTAAGTGCAAGGACTTTGAAAAATCAGGTAAATACTGAATTCAAAGGAATTACAAATTAACTAAATCTCAAAAAGTACGAAATTAAGAAGTGTAATGGAAATGTAACTCAAAAAATGTGTGTCTCTTGCATGAAAATGGTTTGCCGAAAATGTACAGAAAAAATTGAATATCACTGTATTTATTGCAAATAAGATATGTGTAATGCATAAAAACAATGAATAATGTGTTTAAAAAACTCGCATTCTTACAAAAGTTAAGATACAATAATTTGTTTTGTTACAGTTTTTTTATGATACAACAGGTCATAATATATGATAATTACATGTGAAGTATTAAAGTCCTTTGGCTGTCTTCGGTTATTGTTAAGGTATCCGACTACGTTCGGAACCGTGATTTTAAAAAATCGCATAAATGGATAACTTTCATGATATTTAGAGTCACTTAGATTACTATACATGTATAAAATTGTTATAAAGACATTTTGACAAAAAAAATTATTTAAATACAATATTTCGGTAAAAAATTAACTTAGAATAACCTTTTTTCAAAATGTTCTCCTTTTGGGAAAAATGCTTCTATTATAATAATATTTTGCCTGTATATAGCTCAGACCTCTGTACAGAGGTTCAACTATGATTTTTTGAAAAATTCACATTATTTTCAGTTACAACCCATTGGAATAATTATCGGCGTTTTTTTCTTAAAATTGCTCTCCTCTGTTGTCGTAAAATATGGATAAACCAATTTCTAAGTTAAATATTTCAAAAATTCTAGTTGAACCTCTGTACAGAGGTCTGGACTATATACAGGCAAAATATTATTATCATAGAAGCATTTTTCACAAAAGGAGAATGTTTTGAAAATGGGTCATTCTATGTTCACTTTTTGTCAAAATATTGTACTTAAATAATTTTTTATTTTAATACTATTCTTAAATCAATTTTATATACATTTTCTAATATAAGTGACACTAAATATCATAAATATTATCCATTTGTACGCTTTTGCAAAATCACGGTTCCGACTGTAGTCGGATACCTTATAGAACAGGATCAGAATTTGGAACATTTTTTTCAGATATAAAAGAAATGAAACATTAATATGATATTCGGGCTTCACTATCCTTTAGAGAGCAGAATTTCTAATTATTCTTCCCGTTTTTAACCGAAATGATTAATCTTTTCTCGTATAAAATGTGTTTTGCGCTTTTTCTCCAATACCTTAACGTTAAATGAGCTATATGCCTTCACATATTATAACAAAAAAGAAAGTATTTATGGAATATTTTGGCATTTTTAAAAACACTATATTGTTAACAGAGGTATGAGTTATAATACTGCAAATTTCCATAGAAATTGAGGCCTTTTTTTCTGTCTGAAAAAATGTGCTTCGCGTTTAGTTCAAGTTCTCGTACTTTTACCGATAACAGCCTCAAAATTAAACCCTGCTGAACAGTAGTCCAGCAATTATTTAGAAATTAAAATTATTTTATATATTTTATATCACGGTGTCGAAACAGTACCGGGGGGACGTTTAAGGGTAATCAAAATCTCGGATATTCTAATGTTAAATAAAGTACGAAAGCTTATTGTCCGGTATTTTGCTATGTTTTAAGTTGCTAATACTCTTTTTTTCAGATGTCGATTTCCAAAAGCCTTCTAGAGAAAATGTTCATTTACGGATGAAAATTCCTCAATCAAGATTTTTCAATTGGCATGTATAGATACTATGCCTTGTTTCATCTTTTCTAATCGATCCTGATTTCCTAGTAACTCCTGAACTTTCAAAAAAATCTGATCACTGAATATGTGCCTTGAGTTATTTTTGAAAGAAAAGCCACAGAAAATATGCTGAAAAGTTTTCAAAATATGTATCCAATCATTCCTGTTAAAGAAAAATTGCTAATAAAGTTTTTGAAACTGTCCTTTTTTGTAACACTTCTTTCGTATGTTCATAAGAGTACAAGGCCACACAAACACAGAATTTGAATTAGAAAAAAAAACAACCTTGTTTTTAATAAATCAGATGTAGCAGAGGGAGCCTATAAAAATAAAAGCATTGTTTACTTCTGACCAGGCCGTGGCCGAGGCCAACCAGTGGCACGGTAGAGTTGTAACAGTGGTACTTAAAAACTTACTGAAAATGTAAAAATTCTTAAAAGATTATAATAAATAATAATTTTTTACAATTTTACTGAAATAGTCTTATCTCAAAGAAAAACCTCAAATTCTGGATCCAAATGTGCTTGTGAATAAATTTTTTGAGTTATTAGCATAATAAAGTAATTTTAACTCATAAAATATAGCTAATTTGCTCTTAAAATAACCTAATTTTGTAAGAATCTTCCAAGAGAGTCTTCTAATATAGATGACTTGGTAAAGAAAAGTAGAAATTCTAAAGCCACATTAAGTACTGAGTATTTAGTTATTATTTAGAATTAAATGATTCAGTTTACTAATTTTCACTTTATACCTAACCTGAGTTTCAACTTTTGTCTTATTTATTATATTTTTAAAGTTCGGCTTCATAGATTTGTATTAAAACCTGGCTTATTTGTGTAAAAATACCATAACAGCCCATAAGTAGCATTTCTTCACTTTTTTATATTTTGCTTGTTGCAAGTGGGACGGATAATTTTTTTTATCGAATACTGGCACTCTTCCCCAAAAGATTGGCTATCTTTGCTTTAGACCAGAGGTTCCCAAACTTTTTTGCCTCACAGACAGATTTTTCGGTTTGGGGTATAGACTCCTACTTACCTAATATTAAATTTTTGCAAATTCATCAACTTAAATGTATTGTTGACAGCAGGTATAGAGCTACTTTAAAATTTTAACTGTAGTGAAGTATAGTGTTTAAAATTTATGTTAATTGAATTAATGCATAAAATAACTGTTACGTAAAGTAGCTGAGCAACAAATAAATGCTTTTATTGGGAGGGATGAATTTAGGGATGCAATAACAAATTTTCAACATTTGTCATCAATTTTGTCAAGTTTAACCCTAAATATCTCCTCGGTATACATAAAATCGGTCTATACTCCGTTTCACCTCAAGTTGGCAGCGTTGGGAAGGGTAGGCAATGCAACAATCCGCTTGAAAAATAGTTCCAGCTTGTTTTGGAATTTAAATCAAAGCAAATGTACAGAAAATTGTTGAAAAGTATCATGTATTATAGAAATCGTGGCTGTAAAGATATATTTTAAGTTAATCACATCTTAAAAGCATTTATTCTTTAATACCCCTGTGAACGAATACAGTAGAAAACAACTTGATGGAATTACATTTGGCTAAAAAAACCGGTTTTCAAGATTACATTTTGCGAATTATTCGCGCCAAATCATCGCCGAAGGATTTGTTCGGAATGCGGCAGATATTTTTATTGGGAAAAACTCTGGGGACTACATTGAAGAAATGGATGGTAACTATCTTGAAAAACGGTTTGAAACTGTCATGCCAAAATTAAAGTCCCAAAGCATTATTGTAATAGACAACGTTCCCTACCATTCAGTGAAAAAGGAGAAAATTCCTACAAGTTCTTGGAGAAAAGTGCAACTCAAGAGTGTTTGTCAGAAAAGACAGTTACATGGAATCAAGGCTTAATTAAAATGGAACTTATGCAGAAAGTAAATCAAATAAAGTAATAGTTACAGTGGGGAAGAAGTAGCAGAAAAAATTGGCCACAAAATTTTAAGATTACCCCCTTATCACTGCGAGTTCAATCCAATTGAGATGATTTGGAGACAAGTAAAAGGTTACGTTGCTAGAGAAAATAAAACTTTTAAACTTAATGAAATAAAGGGACTTGTGTAACAAAGGGAATATAGAAGATCTCAACTCAAAATTGGACGAATTGCATCAACCATGTAATCAAAAAAGAGAAAGATATCTGGGAAATGGATGAAATTTGGGAAAATCAAAATTTCATTATATCTGTGAACAGTAACTCTTCGGATAGCGACTCAGAAATAATGAGTGCTGATGACTTGTAAAAAAAGTATCATCAAAAAGTCTCTCTCTACTCCCGTTAGCGCAGTTTGGAGAGAAGGGTACCACAAAGGTGTCGTCCTCGTCACACTCTCTCTCTTGTGTGACCATGGCTAAAATATTACGATGTTTTACTTTAATAATGCAATATAAGTGTATACATAATCAACTATTGAAACAGTTTCTTATGTAAACACTTATTTTGCATACTGTGGAAAAAGGTCGTCGCCCCTCACTCTGGAAACTGGGCTTTAAATATAATATTTAATGCACAGGCTAATGGTTCCGCAATTGTTGGAGAAAGCCCGTGCAGTGCCGGGCCATGCAGCTAGTAATATTTATATTTATAAAAAAAGGTTGATTTAATGTTTTAAATCACTTTATTTGAGTAAATCAAATTTCCCTTTTTTTAAACAATGCTTTTAAAAATATACATTTTATATAAAGCTCCTTATCTTTATAACCGAAGTATCTTAATGTAAATTTTTTATTGTGCTATGCTTTCGTTTTGATTCTAAAGGCTTCCTACATGGAGTGATAAATATACATGTATTTATAATTTTTTTGATTTATGAATAGCTAATAAAAAAGAGCAACTGTCCTTTTAAAAACATTTTATGGAACTTTTTTACAATAAATTTAGGTTTAAATTTCAAAATAAATAATTTTTGTGTTAAATTATTACAATAAATAACTTTTTAAAAAAAGTTAGACTTATATATATATATTGAACTGAATATATAAACTTTGCATATAATGTCAGTAACATAATTTTAGAAATTTGCATCGAGAAATTTTTTCCAGATAAACTATAAATTTTATAAAAGATTATAAGTTTTAATATCGATAAAAAGTTTTTTTCAAATTTATCCCAAAATTCTATTGTATGCTCCCACATATCATAAGCTAACGTTCATAAACGACATTTATATATAGTGTGAATAATAATTACAAATTGATTTAAAATAGTAATAATGGAAAAAAGGCGATTAATTATTTATAAACAAGATAGAAATTTGTATTTTATAAACAGATGTATAAATGAAATTATGAAACTTAAGATATATGAGTCATTTATTTTGGAAGTGGCATCAGTCACTTAAAAAAATCAAGTTAATGATAGCATGTGAATTACAATATAACAGTATTTTTTCATTAAAATAAAAGGCAATCATCATGTTGAGATCTATGGAGATTTTATTCTAGAAAAGTTTTGCTAGTTAACTAATCAATATTTTTAAACATATTGAAACGCAAACCCTTAAAATATCTTGATTAAAAAAGTGGCTTATACTATTTATAAAAAAACAAATACAGTTTTAATGCACAAATGTTTCCAAGAGCATTTTTTTACTTACCAAATAAATAGAGAATTTTATTTGTTATAGTCGCACTCTTCTCTTAGAGTAACCCGGCAGTGGCTGTGATTTGGTGCTGCCAAAGAGTGCTAGCGCTGCGATTGGCAAGCGCATTGAAACTCCTCCTCATACGGAAACACAATTAAAACTTTCTCAAGATATTCCATAATATGAAATAAATAACAGGTATGTCTCTTTAAAGCCAAATTTGTTAACATCCGTTTCTAAACTTTACTTTAAGATCTTCTAAAGTGAAAATTCCGTTTCTAAACTTTACTTTAAGATCTTCTAAAGTGAAAATTCCGTTTCTAAACTTTACTTTAAGATCTTCTATCTTCGTAAGTGCCTAATTATTGTAATCTAAACCCCTCAGGGGCTCAGCTTCTTTAGGTGAGTACGGGTGTCACAATCCCGAGGTACCCTAGTGATCTTTTCCTATTCCCAAGGGGTTTACTATCTTTGGTAAATACGGGTCTCACGAACCTGGGGTACCCTAGTGATCCTTCTCTATTTTCGACCCTCCTTCTTGTCATTCAATTTATCCTTTCTCTTTTCCCGTCTAGATAACAGATTTTCACAAATGTTTGGTGCAGTATAGCCAGATTTGGCTCTTGCGCCATAAAATCTGACATTCATTCTTGTAATCTAAATTTTTTTTCTTTTTTCAAAGTGACCATATGAATTCATTGCCTACTGTGGTATTACGATATATAATGATAAAAATATTCTCAAACCTAGTTTCAAAATCTGAAAGAAAAGGGCATTTAAATGTTGAACGCAGGTTAAAACGTCTTTTTTAATGGCAGATTGTCTGTGACAATTGAGAAACTGGGAAAATTTGAAACGCTCAAAATTATATTTTTTTAACTTAATTCTGGCACACACAAGAAAGACTAAAAAGAGTCCTTGTTTTAAAAAAAAATTATGCTGTCGCCTTGTAACTGCAAATTAACCTCATTACGCGTTTAGTGAATAAACCTGTGAAATAGTTAAGTCTGGTTTCCACTTTGATTAAATTTCCTTTTAAAATTAAAGTCACGATCTGGTTTATTGAGTCACTATCGTAGACCCCCCCATTTACACTTAATGGATTCCCAAACTATTTTTTCGCTAACGTGGACCCCTTGCAGGTCGTCATAGGTCCCTGGGGTTTTATATAGACCACTTTGGGAATCCCTACTTTAGACAAAACGCAGAACAAAATATTACGTACCAAATATATCATGAGTGGGTGTTTTTTGGTTCGGTTTATAAATATTGACTAATACTGGTTACAATTTATTTATGATAGATGTTTGTGCAAAATGATTAGTTTTAAAACAAAAGAAATAAAATTAGACTCATTTATGACCGATTCTGTCCCATCAAGAAATTGTTTTTCTAGGTGACATTTCATTTCTGAATGCAGATAACAAGAAAAATTGAATTGCAAGGAAAATATCACATGACCTAGAAAGTATTGTCACTTTTATATGACGTACAATATTTCTAAATATTTAATTATCGTTTTCGAAAAACTTTTACTGATTACAATGTAAAAATTCTCATTTTTACTATTGTTACGTTATAACAAATGTAGATGTTCACTTCTAACGCTCTCCCCTTTTCAAAGTGGAGGGTTCCAATGGACATTCCACTCACAGGAGAACTGGAAGATCACTGAAGAAAGGGGTACAGAGAAAATGAGAATGGTTAGATCAGGGGTGGCCAACCCATATGACCTTGCGGCCACATAATCCGTAAAATGTGTTAAAGAGAGAATAGCTTGAAAATCTTTTCAGAAATACTTTAAAAAAAAAAGGGAGAATAAAAATTGAATCACAAAAGAAAAAGTTCGTTATATAGAAAATGCACTTTGCTATAGAGAGATTGTTTTACGAAGAAAATCGTGAAATGTTCAAGGTTACAGGAAAAATTTCGTTGTATAGAAAAATTCGCAATATAGAGGTTCGGCTGTATATATTATTTATTATTTTTTTAAATTTAGTATATGATATATACTAAATTTGGGTCCATTACAAACTTTTATTGGAGTGAAAATTTAAGACTTAATGAATTATTATTAGTGTTTTCATTATTTTGCATGTATACACACGTAGATAATATAATAATGATAATGCAATGATCAATTATGGTTTAATTTTTTTTAAATTAGTGAGATATTTATTTTTCAACACTTTCACTTAGTTTTTGCAAGTCGATCTTAATGTGTGTATTGATTAACAATTAACAACAATTATATCAATAAACATTGTAATTGATATCGTAGGATTTCGTCAGAAGTTTGAGCGCTATTTATGCTCGATAAATTTCTATTTCGAAAAAAAAAAAAATGATTTACAGGTTTAAGTTCATCTCAAAACGCTTACAACTTTTTGTGCTAGTTCTCCCAAATCGAAAAATTTTTGTTTCGCGACATGAGTGTTATAAATATCTATTTTCAATTCTAATGTTTCAAAAATGTGTTTTAATTCATTATTACGGTGTAAGTTAATCAGTTCCATTTGGAGATACTTTGGGGCCGATTCGACATTGACATGAAAGGGGGATGAATATATTTCAAATATTTGTTTGCTTTTGACTAAATTAGGGAAATGACTCTCAAAAACAGCTGCAAGTTTTTTTTTTCGTATTTTACGTAATTGATATATTTTGAATTCTTTCATCAATGGAAAGCGTTGCACGTTATTATGAATCTCGCGTGACACAAAATTATTCAAGGCGTGTCGTAGGTTGGTCACCACTTGCTTAGAGCCGTGTTTCTTAAACTTGGGAGTAGTGTAACTTGAAGCTGGGGGCACCAAAAGTTTTGATTTTTGATGCATTGTTTTGTATAAAATTAAGGATTAATATGGATTGCAAAAATTATTATAAAAATTGCTGTTAAAACTATCACTCATTTGCTCTTAAAGACTTAAGAAATTGATTTATCAACAGTTTCATAATTACGAATTAATTTTTATACGAAGATCTTGGAAGATTTTCGGCTAGGGGCAGAGTCAGTATGATTAATTAATGTTTTGTTTATTATTTTACATATGTGTGTAAAATGTTTTTTATATTCAAGAAATATTTTTATAAGAAGTGGTGTGTAAATGAAAAATTGTTATACGAAATTATATTATGTTCGGTAAAACAATGGAAAAATATTTTGAAATTAAATTTACTTTTGTAACTTTAGAGAATCTTATTATTGTAGGTACAGCAATTATATGTGATACAAAGACTCAAAAGTCAGTTTTTCAGCTGAGCAATAATTTGAGGCTTTTTTTTAAACAGAATTTTAGATCATTATTACCTATTCATAACACAAATATCAAAGGTATTTTTTTACAATCGATGAAACTACACCTTCACTTCTCGCCTGCTTTAATTCTCATGTCATGTCCATTTGTTTACAAAACCAAAAAAAAAAAAAAAAAAACCTCCATCTGTTTGAAAAACTATAAATGCGATTAAATGCACAATGAAGTACTTTTTCTTCTGACAAAATCTGTTCTTCATGCTGATAGTATATATACATATGCATTTTATACATTTGTACATATAAATGTTACATGTTTTACATATCTATGCCACTTTCTGTCATTCTTCCTTCATCGGCATATTCAATGTTTTCTTCATTGTAGAAAAATATTGCTTAAAGTTTAAGATAATGCGTCTTATTTATGCCAACGTTCTATGTTTTTTTTTTGCATGTCACTGTTTAATGTTTGCACAGAAAAAAAGATGCACCTTGAAAAGATTTTCTCATATTTCCCTCTGGATTTCTTTAAAATTCAGTGTTGAAGTGATTTTATGTCTCATGCCATCATGATTTAACGTCGCTTCTGTGATAATCTGTTCCTCACATAGTTTGTTGGAGATCGTATGCATATTTTATGTTATACTGTCCATGAATGATATATATATATATATATATTTCAGTAAACACTATAGTTATTTATCATTGTATGTACTCATTCATTAGCTCTTTGCAATCAAATAATAATTTTTAATCGAAATATTGCAAAAAAGTGTTATTTCAGTCATTAATTTTTGAGCAACATGGTTTATTATTTGTTTCATTCTGTTCAACAACATTCTGTTGTTGGTCCTGGACTATTTCAACGGGGACCTTTTTTATCCGTTATATATATATATATTATTTATTATACATTATATATTATTTATATTATATATATATATATGTATATGTGTGTGTGTAGATTTTAATTTTATTTCATACTAATTAAGTTTTTTAGTATTGAATTACATCTAATACTCTATATTAGGTTTATTACAGAGATGTTACAAAGTAGTATTTTTTTCCAGTTGAAGGCTTCCTAATATTTCTCATTTATAATAGCATTTAGTCTATATAGGCTTTACAAAGAACCTCAAGTTACTCAAGTCATCCGAAGTAACAGATTGAGATGGCTCGGCCACATCTGGAGAAGCCCTGAAAACAACCAGACCAGAGCTTACACATTTAAGAATCCTATGGGATCTCGAACAAGAGGAAGACCACCAACAAGGTGGATAGATGATGTTGAAAATGACTTAAAAACTCTAAATATTAAAAACTGGCAGAGAGTTGCTGCGTATCGTTGGAATTGGAAGAAGCGAGCTGTGGATTCACACAGCCAAGACCTGTAACAGGTTGTTACACTTATAAAGAAGAAGAATAGCATTTAGTGTGTGAATCAGTTAAACATCATTAATTTTTTCTTTCGGTTTATCTACTGCAGGTTATTTCACCCATAATTCCCATAGCAGAAACTTATACTGCTATCACTTTTCTGTTATAATTTTTATTTATATTTGCATTCATTCACATCTATTTACTCTGATGCATACTAATTTTCTCTCTTACACTGAAACATTTGTGTTTTTGTTAAATTATTATTTACTTTCTAGCATGCTAATTTTCTTTTACATTGAACTATTTATCTTTGTTAAATTATTATTTACTTTGAGGCCAAATTGCAATTGTTTTAAAATTATTTACAATGTGAATATGTTTATTTGAAAAAAAAATTTATTTTTTGGTTATATATATATATACTTCATACAGGGTTTTCGCCTCCCTAAAAAAATATAGTTGCCATAATATATTATTTTCTATGTTTTTAAAACTTAACCCGTGCAAAGAACGGGCATTTGATCTATTTTGGATAAAAAAATATTTTTTGAGACATTTTTAAGTTAACTGTATGCAACGATTGATTAATGAAAATCAATTGAAATTTGAAGATAAATCTTATATGAAAAACGATCATCAATGGCACCCCCTCTGTCAAATTACACGGCGGGTCTTTGAAGATAAATCTTATATCTGAAGGGGGAGGGGGGGGGAATAGTTCTGTGCACTCAAAAAACACCGGGCTGTAGAGGTGAAAAAAAGTGTCTGACAATTGAAATATGGTGAAGAAATTTCGAAAAAGGGAATTGTAATGACGTTAATATAGATATCACACACGCACACCAGGAAGGGCTGATAGCGAGAGGGGAAGGGGAATTTCCATGACAATATGTTTTGCATTCAAAAATGTTCGTGCAACGCCGGGGGTACGGAAAAAAACCTGTCAAATAATGAAAAGAAGTGAAAAAATCTCGTAAAAGGTAATTTAAAGTTATGCACTCAGTAAAAGCCTGTGAAAAGCCGGGCTAAGAAATACTGGAAGTGCTGATTTTGTGAAGGGAAGGGAAAATAAATAAAAATAGAGAAAGAGCCCATGTAACGCCGGGCCATGCAGCTAGTCTATCAAAGATTGAATGCCCGTGACCAAAAGGATTATCAATGAATCGCTTTTGAAAATCTTTGTGAGCATTTTTATGCAATCATAGTCTTTGTAACGTAAGATAGAATTTATTATTGATTTACATGCATCAGTTCCAACACGCAGTAGACTTGTTGAGGGCTCTGTAGTTAATGGCACAGGGTGGTTCACAAAATCCGTATTAATCTGTGCAGTCATTAGAAAAGTCTCAATAACATTACCATCCCTTAAACTGGGCATTAATTGTATTTTGAAGTGGTATTTTTCCCGTGCTCGATATTCTCTCATGTATTCTGATGGCGATTTGGCAGTAGCACATGATGAATTTACACTATTATTCTGTTTTTTTGTCGCTTTTTCGACTGGACTTGCTGCTCTCTAGTTTTTCTTTTTTTCCTTCTTTCACGAAACTCTTTTCTGCTTTGTGCATTTGATTTAAGCATTCTGACTAGAACTAATAATAATTTAACGCAAATAAAAAAAAATTAGCTGCCGAACACATAGCTATGTAGCCAAAAATCTAAGGAAATATTTTAAAAAGGCACGCTTTTACTGAGAGAGCTATTTTGTCTACACCGTAATGCAGGGATGTTCCCGGGTCTGGGGAAAAGGACCCCCAATCGGAAGGTGGGCAAGTTGAGTAACTGGAGAGGTGGGCAATCATCGAACTTCTTCTCGGATATGCCATAAGTCACGTGGTGACCCCGCTCCTTCCTTTTCCACGCACTTGCTATCATATCACCATGGGGACGACTCGTGGGATGGGGGAGAAGACTACTTCCATTCGTTTTTTCGACTGTTACGCAAAATTTCTCATTCACTCCGAAGCGTAAAAAAGTTTCACTTCAAAAATGGAATGGAATAAAATAACGTAAAACTGTTACGTTACGGGGATCCACATTTTGAAACCTACTCCGCTATTCAAACAAAGTCGTTTCTTCTCGCCAAACTCGTCTGTAATTGTAACACCGCACAAATCCTTAAACTCCTGCTGAGGTGTCATTTCAGAACCTGATTTGATGAGCGCTCATGTATCAGAAATACTTAAAGGCTTCTCTGATCAGGGAGTTATTCAGGTCAGAAAAATCACAATAAAAAAAGATGCTTCAATTATTCCTACAAAACATTTAATTTTAACATTCAATATTCCGAAACTACCAAACACAATAAAAGCTGGGTACTTAAACTATAAAATCCGTCCATACATTCTGAATCCTCTGAGCTGATTCAAGTGCCAGAGGTTCATACACTCAAAAACTACCTGCCGTGAACAATTAACGATCTCTAGATGTGCATCTGTTGGACATGCCTCCTCAGATTGCAATCTGGAGCAGAAATGCGTGAATTGTTCACAGCCTCATTCTTCCGATTCAAAATTATGCCCAAAATGGAAAACTTAAAAACAAATACAGAAAATTAAAACTAACCAAAATATCTTGTAGTGTCTGACTACTGTTTGGTGGTAGATTCTTGGAGAGTTGGCGACGTTCCCCCACCTGCAGGGGAGGGGTTTCTGCGTTTTGAGGGAGTAGGTGATTTGACCCTCGAGAAGTAGGTCCGCTGGTTGTTGGAAGAGAGAATCCCTTGGTTTTGAAAAGCACGAAACGCTGAAATGTTTTCGGGTGAAGGGAAATTGAATTTTTTCAGTGAGATCAACGCACAGCGCGTGATCTGATGCAATAAGAAGAGATAGTTTCTTGGGAGTGTTTTAACAGATCAGACAGTGTTTGTTTGATTGTAGTGATAATCAAGATAACTGTGTTTGAATTGATTGATTTGAGAAGTAGTTCAGAAAGTAAATGTGAGATATTACATATCTCTTATCCTGAAGCCCAAAAATTAATAGTCACACAGTTATCTCAAACTTACGCTCAGGCTGCCAAATCCTGTACTAAAAATTCTACACAAACAGAGGAAATATAATAAAAATAAAATGTCCACCTTTACATTTACTTCAGCCACTTTCATCCCCTCCCGAAATCTAATTTTTCTCTATCTACTCCTGCTGTTTCCATATCAACATCCTCAAACCAAGCCCACCTCTTGCCATCCGCCTGTTCAATAGCAGCTACAGTGTCAGAGCCGCAGTCAGCTATTCTTATAACAAAGGCTGTAGTTTCACAAATCAATAATATCTCTACCCCTTTTGGATCAGCTTCATCAATCATGTCCGCTTCCACATATAACCAAGGCTATCTTGATTATGCTTGGCTGTGACAGGGACCCTCCCCCCCAAAAAAACAAGTCACATGACCAAAGGAGGGATGATTTTCCCCGCGTTTGACCATCGCTTCACCAGTCTTCCATTAAAGCTTGTGATATAGTGCTTGTGGTAAAAACACCTTACCACGTGTCTATATATGAAATGTAGTGAACATAACATCAGCGATACCATTGGATATAAAGAAAGGCAGGATATATATATTATTGTATAACTTTATTCTTGAGTCATTATTGAATTTATTTTTAGTTTTGAAGATAACTGAGTATAATAAACTGATGCATTTATGCCAACATCTCTAATTATTTGTAAATTAATATATGTTATTCTATATGAGAAATTAGTGTTTAAATTCATATATTTTTTTAATCTATCAAATCCTTATCTTTTTTTTAAAAAAAAATATTAAAAGTTTTATTAATAACATAACCAAAAAATCCACACATTTTATAGTAATGTCTCGTTATTGTTATGTACCCAACTGTTCATCAAATAAAATACATATCCTTACATTTTCCCGGCTGTCCATCCTATTTAAATGAGTAAACTTATTGATTAACATATTTTAGTGAATTGCTTAATATTCTTAATACGGTTAATGTTTTTTTAAGAAATCTGCTTTATTAATTCTGTTCGTCATGTTATGGCTATTCAATCTTAAGAAAAGCATATTGAAATTTGTAAAACAGGAAAAATTTTGCAAGATGAAAAATGATTGCAAGTTAAAAGCGTGTTATCTTTGCACTAGGATAAATCTGGTACTATTTCACTGAAAAATTTAATTTCAAATTATTCAGGAGAGATATTTAATGTTAAAGTAGATATTAAGGATTTCAACGAAGGATTAAACATTTCAAATAAATTAGAGGATATCTCAATAGAAGAGTATAAAGTTTTAATGTACCTTGCATGTTATCCGTGCATAATATAAAATTCGAATGCTCCGATTGAAAATGTATATTTCTTTCAAATAAAAGAGATCAATTTTGATTCAGAAAATGCAGGACAAAATAGTTGAGACTTCTGGATAGAAGAGATTTAAAAATGCCCACAAATATTGCTATAAAAGTCATTTCAACGCAATATTTCACTTTTAATTTGTTAATATCAAAAACATTTGAATCAAGATTTCTTAAAGTTAATTGCCAATTATCTTGTTTACAAGCACAACAGAAGCATATTTGGAATGTCTTCCATTCGCTTTATTCATCTCGTGTAAAGTGTAACACACCTGCATTTTCATATTTTTAAAAAATATTCATTACATTCGGGAATATATGCTTAAATAATTATTCAAAAAAGCCCAATGAAGAACTTTTGACGGTGAAGGATAAACGAAAAATAAAGAAATTTAAAGCCATTTAGATCAATGTTGCTTTTTATATTTCACTGTTTTATTTATTTAAATATTCATTTATCGATTGGTATATTATTCTATGTACATGTACTTCCATGTACTTCATTTTTTTATTCTATATAGATTTTATGCACATGTTTTAAAAAAATAGTTCACATATAACTATTACTTAAAGAAAAATTCAATTATTTACATTATTCGTTTAAATCATTTTCATGAAGATTTTAGCATTCGAAGTATGTTAAATGTAAAATACTATATTTTTAATTAAAAAAATTTTGTTAGATTTTTAAATATTTTTACCTAGGCATAATATTTATTTGTACCGCATAAAAAAAATAATGTAAAAATTGGTTTGAATAATATGAGTACAAATCCAAATGATTCAAAACTTGAAAAAAAAAAGTAATCAATACATTGCCTCATTAATGATATATTCTATGAAAAGTTGTTTTTTTTGTCAGAGTTTTATAGGTAAAGTATTCTTTTCTAATATATATATTTTCTAACGCATAATGTAGAATCGATTTTTGCTGTGTAATTACTGTGGTACCTAAAACTATTTGCGTCATTTCTATATTTGTATATGTTTTTACGTGCATTGCATTCTTTATTTTGGTATATATTTTTACATGCATTGCATTCTTTATTTGTATTAATTTTTGCATGAAGTTTGCATTTCTATATATTTTTGCATACATTTAACCATTATTATGATTCATTGATTACAGCAAAATGTTGCTAAAAATTCACATGTTTTTTTCATTAATATTCCTCTAATGCTTTATTTTTCATATTTTCTCTGCAAGTAAATGCTTCTTTTGTTATTTTATCTGAGTGAAAATATTTTATATTGAGTCAGTTTTTACTTAGATGTTTCTTTCATTGTTATGAGCTATTCACGGGTGATATTTCTCCCTTTTTCCTGGAAAATATTAGACATCCTTCTAACGTATTAATACATAACTTTCATCTGAAAATATTCTGAATGAGAATTATAAAAAATAATCAATATAAATGTGGAAATATTAGTCTACGACCTGAAAAGAAATAAATGTCCTAAGCTTTATATTCCTGACAGCCACTGCGAGTAGCAAAGCATTCCCTCCTTTCGTGACGTCATCAAAACTCTGTCGCGGCCTGGTCCTTCAAGGTGGCCTTGATACAACTCCGGTATTCATCCCCATTCTACAATTCGAAATTTCAAACAAAATTCAAAAACTATAAACAGAAATAAAAATGACACCGCATAAACCACCAAAAAGTGCTCCTAAGCAGGAACAATCGGGCGAGAGTATGACGAATAAGTATTTCTTGTCGGAAACGTACTGGCAGATCAATCACTGGGAACGTGGAAAATACTCACACGTATTAACTCCAACCCGTATTAGAAACAATAGGAAGTGATTTTTTTCCACCTTTATAAAACACACATTACTTTTAACCTTTAGTGTAGCTCGTAGCAATTTTTACTTCTATAAATTACATTAAATGTCAACGTATTTCGATTTAATTTCACTTTTTTCTTTAATTTGATTTAACCCTATCTCTTATTTTAATCCTTTATCTACCGACGGTACTTATAAGTACCATTCCATTTAAAGTAACATAGAATGACCAATTTTACAAATATTTTGACAATACTTAACAGGAATATTCTTTGAAATCCACTCTTCCAAGATGGGCTGCACGGGTTCTATGATGAGTATTTTAGCGGGGAAGGGGTGAATAGTTTTATAACAGAAATTTCTTTTTCAGCTGACGGCGTTTTCAGCGGATTGGAAAGATTATCATTTATGTCCTGAAAAAATAGTTAATGTCAAAATTTAAGTGTCTTATTTTTTTGTATGTTAATGAGGACCTTAAAAAACGATTTGACTCTTTATTTTAAGTGAACAGTGTATATAATTAATTTTACACTGTGAAATATCTTTAATTAATTATAATTAGCTCTAACGGATTAAGTTTCCCAAAGTGGAATATTTTGCTTTTGTTTATGTATATCCTTTGATTTTCAACGTGGTGATCCAAAAAAAAAATATATTGCACGAAAAAAACTGCAGTAAATCATAATGCGGTAGATAAAAGGTTAAGATCTTATTTGACTTGGTGGAGGAAACTTTACATCAAAATTTATTTGCTTTTATCATTAGCATACGATTTTTATGAGATTTGAAATTTTAACTTCTATTGAAAGAGTGTATTTATTGTCAATATTTTTAGATATTTTATCAATTGTTTTAATATTTTAACAAATGCGTGGCGCAGTTTAGCCAGATTTGGCTCTTGCGCCATAAATCCAAACACTCACTCACAGAGAACAAGAATTCTTCGGGAGTGATGGAAATTTATTATCGAAAACAATCCTTGAAATACAGGATAAAGTATTCAAATTCGCTTAATAAATCTTAGAAGGCCTTCACACTTTCTACGGCACTCAGACAAAACACACTATCAGTATTTTAAATATAAATGTTTAAAGATTATATTCGCAAGTAGTCTCTCTTCTTATTCAACAGCCAAAGTTATCACCACTCACTGGTCGACTCTTTACGGTTATATCAAAGCTATTCTGCAACGGACAAAACAAGAATTACTCAGTAAAGGCGAGCGGCTCCCTATATTTTTTGGCCTCACGGATATTTCGAGAAAATTCCGCTTGCGTCATAGATCGTGAAATGAGTAGATTTCTCCACTAATTTCCATATGATCCATAAATAATCCATAATAAATCCATAGGATCGCGAACTTACCAAAAATGGTAGCGAATAGTGATGAAAACTTGGCTCTGAAATTTCGCTTCCATTGAATCGCCATTATGATGTACATTGCTTGCGAATGTTACAAATTTAACATAAAATAAACTCAACATAGAGTAATATAAACGTATTGCACATCCAGATATAAATTATTTACACTGTTTTATATATATATATATATATATATATATATATATATATATATATATATGTGTGTGTGTGTGTATAAAATCCTTACACAAAATTCATAAAATCTTTTTTCAATAAATCACTTTTATTGAGATTCAGAATATGGCTGTGTTAAAGAATGATCTTCTAACTGCATAAAAAACAAGTAATATATATAAGAAAATTTGTCAATTCCTACTTAGGCCTAACAAAGGAAAATTTTGTTTTACTTTCTTTTTATTAAGTTATTATAATTAATATAAATATGTATATACATTCATGGACAAAAAAATTAGCTCACCAAGAAGGAGTCGTCAAAATGAAACGAAATTTTACGTACGTTATTACTAAATTGATATATGTAAATTATTAGAAAATCAAAGAAAAATGATCATTTATTTCAGAGAAAAAGGCAAAAGAACGGAGGATTTAATACTCTGTTGAACCCCGCTAGCGTGAATGCACGATGCGATACGATCGGGCATTAAGGCATACAAGTTCTGTATGATATCTTAAAACATTTCGTTAAATATTTGCTCTAACCTTCCCTCTAGTTCGTTTAAACACGTGGGATGGAGAACTCACCGTCTCAAATAATCCCAAATATGCTCGATTGGAGACAAATCTGGGAGTCGGGAAAGCCAAGGAAGGGTAGTAAGAGAGTGAAAACAGTCTTGTGACACCCTTGCCTTGTCAGAGCGAGCAGTGTCTTGTTGAAAAATGGCTCCTGAGAGTCGTATGAGTGGCGACACATATGGTTGCAGGATGCTATGGACATACTGCTGGGCTGTCATGTGATGTCACGGATCAATACTAGGGGTGACCGTGTATTGTAGGCAATGACACCCCATACCATCACACCAGCTGTGGGAGCGGTGTGTCGCTGTAAAGCAAAGACAGGATTGAGGCTTTCACCACGGGGTCTTCAAACACGAACATGATTATCATCACTGCTGAGATAGAATCTGGATTCGTCGCTAAAAACGGCCTGGTTTCATTCCGCTGCAGCTCAGTTTCCTCGTGCGTGGCACCACTCCAAACGGAAGCGTCGAGGGCAGCACACGTAATGGGCGCCGCGATCTCAAATGTCCTTTAGCTACGCGCCTTCGTATGGTTCGAGAAGACACAGGGGGCCCTAGTGAAGGTATTACCTGTGCCTGGATGGCGGCCGATGAAGCAGTTGGCTGTACGCGTGCATTTCTTACGATGTGGCGGTCTTCTCGACCCCTGGTCTATTGAGGGCGTCCTGAGCCTGGTCTTCGTGTAAACGACATCTCTTGGATCCACTAGTTCCAACACCTCCTCACAATACAATCGGAGCGTCCTAACTGATAAGCTACTCGCCTAGCTGACCACCCAGCTTCCATCATGCCGATGATTCTCCCCTTCTCAAAATGCGACAGCTGCTCATATTGTCTTCGAAAACGGCGTAATGGCATGGGTACCTCAGCTCTTCCTTTGTAAACGATTCAGAACACTGAAAAAAGGATGATTACAATTTATAAGGAGCTGAGATACGTCAATCCCTCCGTCCTCTACCTTGTTTTTGAATCGGTTTGATTTTGCTCCTTGGTTGGTGATGGTGGGCATGGAAATCGGTGGCAGGAACCAATGGGGTAGCAGGCGCAGGACTTCTCATGAGAGGCTTTGATTGGATGATGGGAGTGAGCTTCGAAATTTGGACTTGGGAATATTGAAGAGTAGCTATTGATGTTAAAATTTATAAATTGATAGTAAAATACACTCAGAAACATTGAAAAAAGCGACCCAAGAAGAAAGCATCGGATTGAAATGAAATTTAATACACATAATGACACAGATGAGAGATTCACTTGATCTCAAAAACAAGACAATTAAACGAATACAGGAAGTGCAACGACACAAATACTGGGCAACTTCAACAGCGCGTTGGACCTGCAATACATGCCGCCACACGGTCCGGCATTGAGTTGATTAGACACCTTATGTTGTCCTGAGGCAGATGGGCCCACAAATCTTGAACAGCCAACTCTAAATCATGTACAGAGTGACACGACGGCATCTGCCGTTTTAGCTGATCCCACACGTGCTCTACAGGGGACAAATCGGGGGTGCGAGCCGGCCATGGAAAAGTCTGAAAATACCGTAAGAAGTCTTGAGCAACTCTTGCTGTATGCGGACTAGCATTATCTTGCTGGAAAATTGCCCCTGGGAAACCATTTAGGAATGATCCTACATGGGTTTGAAGAATATCATCAACGTAACGTTGGCCCGTTAAGGTTCAACGCATCACAATTAAAGTGGACCGGCTATCATATGCTATGGCCCCCCCAGACCATTACACTAGCTGTGCGGGCAGTATGACGTAGAACAGTGTGGGGGGAATTGTACCGCTCGCCAGGGCGCCTCCACGTCCGTACCCGCTTATCATCTGTCCCCAAAACAAACCGGGATTCATCACTAAACACAACCTTTTGCCAATCTGTGACATTCCACGTTGACCTGGCTTGGCACCACTGTGGACGCAGTTGCCTATGTTCCGGTGTTAAAGGGAGTGCACGGAAAGGGCGCTTGGATTTAAGATTTGCTTCTGCAAGGTGTCTGGAAATTGTTTGTGGAACAATTGCTACGCCTACGTCTGCTCGTATCGTTGAACGAGTCACTGTGGGGTCCACAAGTGCTTGCCGCACGATCCTTTGATCATCTCTCCTCGTGGTCTTCCTGGACGCTCCAGACCCCGGTTTTCCGCGCGTGGGTACCTTCTCGTGTCCACTGCTCCCAACAATTTCTAATGGCACACTCCGAACGATCCACCTGGCAGCAACACGGCACGTCGACCAGCCTGCAGTTTTCATCCCGATGATCAGGCCTCTCTCAAACTCGCTTAACTGTGAGAAATGTCTTCTAGCACGTTTACCTGGCATGTTTAGCTTACCAAAGTCTTCCTACAATCGGCGGGTAATCGTCACGTTTATGAATCTTCGAATTTGCGCTGGCTTATATAGCACCCTCTTCTTGATTGTAGCACCACCTCGGCGTGTATAAGCATGCGTATTGGCACAAAACTTGAATCACTTGCATATCACATTACGCTGTACTTATTTGCAAAGTTTCACGATTGTACTTAGCTTCCTTCTTGGGTCGATATTTTCAATGTTCCTGAGTGTATTTAAGGAATTAAAAAGAAAAATTTAATAACTATTATAGGAAGAGAAATTACAGAATAAGAGGTGTTTAAAATTTATCTAACATAGCTTCTAAAAGAAGTAAAGCCTTAGCTTTGTCATCTTCGGAGTTTTTTTAATTTGGGAAGTAATTGTAAAATTTCAGGTGGTCTTTTTTAAGATATTAGAAATCATGCTGACCAAGTTCAATCACTTGAGCTAGGTCTGAATTTTCATTTTCTTTTTGGCTTGGATTCCGTAGGAAACCTTGTTATTTGAATTTTCATTAGTTTTTTCAGTTAACTTGGGTGGGGGCGGAGGGGGGGGGGTTCCGCTAGAAAGAGACACCTTCCCTACAAACGTTGCTTTCGAAAGTTTTATTCGCGGAAAGGGGCGTGCCCTTTTTTGGCTTAGGGAACTTGGGGCATTTGGTGTAGCAGGCCGAACGACCATATTCTTGGCAATTTATGCAAAAGGGGTTTTCTTGTCTCTCCTTTATCGGGCATTGACGGGTGGGGTGTTCTTTTCCACACTTCAGACATCTTTGCTTGAGGTGGCAGTTTTCTGCCGTGTGGAAGAAATTATTACAGTTAAAACATTGGGTAATTCCTCAAATGAGGTAGCCTTCAATTTTAACTTGCATGTAGCCGACTGTTTTGAGATCGAAGATTTTTTGATTAATGGCGTTACGTGGGAGGGTGACTTGGAAAAATGGGAGGGCGGTCTTAGTTTTCTTTGAAATTAATTGGGAGACATTTTCTATTGTGAATCCTCTAATTCGAGGTCGGATTGAATCTCGTGAGTTTTGGTAAAAATGGGCAGTCCTTTAATGACTATTTTGATTGGTTTTATTGGCTTTGGTTTGAGTGAGAAAAATTCAAAATCTTTGTCTTGTTCAAGAAATTTTATAAGAGCGTGATACTCTTCTATGTCATTAGCGATTAATTTAATAAATTCTCCTGGCGATTTATTAGTAATATCTGGGAATTTGATAAATGGATTTAAGTTGGTCCCTGATATTTTTCTTTATTTTAAGATGAATTGGGGGAGGGGCTTAGGTTTTGGGGGCGCTGTTTCATTGTTTTCCTCCGGAGCAACTTGATCTTTATCATTTTCAGATTCAAGATCTGAGAAAGTGTTGTTTACAGTAACTGGTTTAATAGGTAAAGGAGAGACAGGTCTAGCTGTTTTCTTGAGGAAGACAAAGTCCTCCACAGAATCCTTTTTATTAATCTTTCGTTTTTTATTTTTATTTTTAGCATTATTTGGACTAGTAGGGGCTTCAGAAAAATTATTTAAATTGTGATTAGATTCACTATTCTTATGCTTTTCAGTCAGTAGCGGGGGGATGCAGTAATTACCTTTGCAATTAAAAGTCAGACATGGGGGTAGGGAACGTATCTTTACTAAGATCTAAAGTACGTAAGAATAATAATAGTTTTTAAGAGAAAAATGCATAATCATTTTGTTATTAATATTGTCTAAACCAGGGGCCTTATTAATTCTCAAATTGTTAATATAGTTAATAATTTCATCTGGATCAGTAGGAGCGAGAGGAGTGGAGGGTGGGTACGAGAAAAAGTTTTCGGGAGTCGTAGTGACGTCAGAGTCGATGTTGTTTGCGAAATTATCCGGTCTTTTGTTTTCTGTGTAATTAGTTTTAAAGCTATTAACAAGTACATTTGATTTTTGGTCATCACTGGTAGCGATGCCAGAAGCATGCTTAAGTGAAGGTATAGTTGGACGAGTTTTTCTGAACTTGCCAGATGCTGTTGTCTTTAGTGTGTTAAGGGCTTTGAGCCTGTCGTTCCAAACTTGTTGAGAGTAAATTTTAAACTGTTTTTAATGCGTTCTTGTAATCTATTGGCTTCTGTTTTATAAACGGGGTTTAGTGTGTTGTGATAGAGTTTCCTGGCTCTGTTTTTAAGAGTGATGAGGTTTCTGATGTGTTGTGGCATGTAGGCAAAGGCAGGATTGAGGCGTTCACCACGGGGTCTCCACACAAGAACACGATTGTCATCACTGCTGAGATTGAATCTGAATCCGTTACTAAAGAACTGGTTCCATTCCGCTGCAGTCCAGTTTCCTCGTGAGCGGCACCACTCCAAACGGAGGCGTTGATGGGTGGACGTCAACAGCAGCACACGTAATAGGCGCCGCGATCCCAAATGTCCTTCAGACAGGCGCCTTCGTATGGTTCGAGAAGACACAGGGGCCCCTAGGGAAGGTGCTACCTGTGCCTGGAGGGTGACCGATGAAGTAGTTGGTTGAACGCGTGCATTTCTGACGATGTGGTGCTCTTCTGAACGACTTGTCTGTCGAGGGCGTCCTGAGACTTGCCTTGGTGGAAACGACATCTCTCGGATCCACTGGTGCCAACACCTCCTCACAACACAATCAGAGCGACCTAACTGACGAGCTACTTGCCTAGCTGACCACCCAGTTTGCATCATACCGATGATTCTGCTCTTCTCAAACTGCGACAGCTGCTCATATTGTCTTTGAAACCGGTGTAATGGCATGTCTACCTCAGCTCTTCCTTTGTAAACGATTCAGCACACTGAAACAAGCTTTGGTTACCTGTTTTATACTCCACGTAGAATGACGTTAAGTGCCCTCTTCCGGCTATACGTAACGCGCAATCACGCTGCATTTCTAATCATTTGCATATCTCCCCGGCATGGACCTTCAAGCCATGTTTTGTTACGATCCCGCAATTATTTCTTGGTGCGCTAATTTTTTTTGTCCATGAGTGCACATATGATAGAATCACAAAATTAAGTGACAAAACAGAAAGCGATTTTTCCTCGAAATTTCCAATTTCATTATCTATATATGGTGTTTGACTATTTTTTGTTTGTTTGTTACAATTTATTCATTATTTAAGTTTAATTATTCTAATAAAAGAGTATAGTTAAGGTGACTGCGACAACACCTGAGCTGGTACCCCTCTATCTCCGAACTACCACGCCAAACAAGAACTTTGAACAATGACAGATTTAACGTGCATTAACCTTCCTACATAGCAGATTTTAAGTGGTACCAGGATTCGAATCCACGATTTTGAAATCCTCGGAAATGAGTTTGTGATCATGACCACTAAGCTACCACGTTCACCAAGTTAGACGGGTTTTATTAGTGATTATTAAAGCCACACTCTTCAGCAACTCGTGGGCTTTTGGTGGTGGACCTCGTAATTTTGAACCATGTTCAAGTGACGAGGATCACTGCTGAGCCAGCGACCCCTCTCCTAACTTCCACACCAATGGGAAGACGTTTGAGCCTTGAAAGATAAAATGTGCATCAACCCCTTACACGGTGGGTCTTCAGCGATACTAGGCTCGAACTGATGACATGCCAGTCACGAGTCCGTTACCTTGATCACTAGGCTACTGCGGCCACCGAGTTTGGTGGCAAACACATGGCCGCAGTTATTACGTGACAGTGAAGTCGCATGAATTTACCCAGGTTGACTGGTATATTTGGATTAGTTATTTTAAAACAAGCAATTAAGTTTTCGAAGCAATCAAGTATTACGCGCCTAAAATCGTTATTTGATGAATGAGTGAGTTATATTAACGTCACACTATGAAGCAACTCGACATAGGCATAGACATAGACAACGTGACATAGACGACACATGAGCTGGATCCGGTGTCTAAACTACCACTCCACGCCAACAGGAGCACTTTGAGCGCGACATACTCTACGTGCATCGGCTCTCTCTACATGGCAGATCTTCAGTGGCATCAGGAGGCCGCGGTAGCCTAGTGGTCATAGCTAGCGTGTCAAGTTCGAGTCTAGTACCGCTGAAGACCCGCCATGCAGAGGGAGCGGATACACGTTAAATACATCGAGGCTCAAACGTCCTTCCGTTGATTTGGTGTGTGGAAGCTAGGCGAGGGGGTGCCAATTTACGTATAGCCATCGTCCAGTAGCGCACACAGGCATTTTTCAGGGGGGGTCCCGGGTCGAAAGCTCACCATTCTTGTATCATGCTCCTTTTGATTTTGTCGATTTTCGGGAACAAAACACAGTAAAAAACTAATTTTTGAATAAATAATTAGCATTAATTAATAAAATTAATCATTAATAGCAAGTAATTAGTTAAATTTTACGCACTATATACTTTGAATTATAATCAATCGGAAAAAAATCAAGGGCTTTGGGGGGAGGTCCGGACCCCAGAATCCCCCCCTTGTGTGCGCCACAGCCATCGTCATTTGACCATGGTTCAAAATTACGAGCAAGGACGCCTTAAGACATCTTTAGTCCTTGGGCCCCTACACAAATGTAGGCCCCACATAAGACCTTTATGTAGGCCCCACATATAAGACCCTTAAAAGTTGCATGCATTGCCAAATACGTGTACAAACAATAACCCGAAAGAAATAAATGTGTATGACTTACAATCGCACAAACCGGCTCGATCGACTACCGGCTTTTGACTGAATGAGTAATGAGAATGTATGGGGGTAGGCTTGTACGTAGGCGACGGTCATCACATGGTGCTTGTTAACATACCGTCCGAATTCCCATTTTTACGGAAATTAGAACCGGAAACTACAACTGACCTTTGAAATTATTCGAATTATGATTTTATTAAGGCTGAGTCGAGAATCAGACGAAGACCTGAGTTCGGGCCCAGTTGGTGCCTGTCTTAAGACGCTGATTGCGATACATACATATTTGAAAATTTTTTTTCATCTATTACATAATTTGTGTTCTGAGTATTATCTAGTAATTTTAATTTTTTTTTCATACAAAAGGTTCTTTTATTGAATAACTTAGTTTATGCTGATTTGATTGTGTATAACTGTGTACTTTCTGGTTAAATTTGATTTTGCATGGAAGATTAATTTTTTTTGGTAGCAGCATTTTGTTAGAATTAATTTATTGCTAAATTTTGTTGGTGTATTAATTTTAAGTGGTTGTGTATTACTAAATGATGATAACATTGGAATTTATGCTTGTTAAGATATGGATAGAGATGGTTGTTTGAATATTTTCTATAAGAAATTAGGTTGAAACTTTAATAATTTTTTTTCCTCGCGCATGTTGTTTTTTTTTTTTTTTTTTTTTTATGTGAGATGATTGCTAACTTTGACTTAAAATTTTCTTGTTTCCGTTGGGTGTTTCAATGCTCATTTAATTTTTGTGTTGTTTGTTTTGCTATAGATTTGGAATTTTTTTTTGTTGTTTATTCAGGGGTTTAGATTAATTGTGGTTGTTAAATAAATGTGCAGTCAATCATTGTGTCTCGCTTGTCTGCTAAACTTTACTAGGAATTGAAGGTTTTGTTTGTCGAGATAGTATTTCTGTTGGTTTAGATTAAATGTGGTTGTTAAATTAATGTGCAGTCAATAATTGTGTCTCGCTTGTGTGTTAAACTTACTAGGCATTTTAACGTTTGGTCTATCAAAATGGTAATTTTTTTTGTCGTTGATGCTAGGCTTACATGTGTTGATTTATGTTATCGCGTGGGTAGATATTTTAGCCGAGTGTTGATGTTGATTTAATTTTTTGTTCTGGATTTTAATAAGTAATTCTGCTTGTTATTTGGTTATGTTTTTTTTTATTGTTGTAGTTGGAGGGATCGGTTGATTTGTTCGCGGTGTGGATATTTCATCTTCAGTTCTTGGGTTGTTACGATAGTGTAGTGTAGATTAGGCATTCTTATCTGTGGAGTTGTGCTTAGAATCGTGTTGTATAGATTAGGCATTCTTATCTGTGGAGTTGTGCTTAAAATCGTGTTGTGTAGATTAGGCATTCTTATCTGTGGAGTTGTGCTTAGAATCGTGTTGTGTAGATTAGGCATTCTTATCTGTGGAGTTGTGCTTAGAATCGTGTTGTGTAGATTAGGCATTCTTATCTGTGGAGTTGTGCTTAGAATCGTGTTGTGTAGATTAGGCATTCTTATCTGTGGAATTGTGCTTAGAATCGTGTTGTGTAGATTAGGCATTCTTATCTGTGGAATTGTGCTTCAATTTACAAGTAAAACAGAGTTTCGCACAATTCTTCTCTTGGCTGTTGATGAAGTGATTGGTCTACCAGGAAAACAGGCTTGTGAGCATACTGACAAGGAGCAGGAACTCTGATAGTACCAGGAAAATTGAAATACAAAGGGGTCAGTCATCTATTGGACGTTTTTTTCTGCTTGATAATCGAGGATTGGAAATAGAGTGAGAGAGAATTATCGTTTTCAATTATATTTTGCGCTTGAGTGATGGGGGAAACGGCGTGAAGTCCATTTCCGGTGACTCCGCCGATTTTTTCTTGTGGGACCCCCCAAAGAAGTCTCGAATCAAGGCTGGACATGGAAACGGCGTGAAGTCCATTTCCGGTGACTCCGCCGAATTTTTTCTTCTTGTGGGACCCCCAAAAGAAGTCTCGCATCAAGGGTGGAGCCTTGATTGTTATTCTATCAGCCACATTGGTGGAATTCTTTGGCCAGCCTCCTCTTTTTTTTTCTGAATGTCACTGGGTGACTTTGAGTCCTTCGGCATGTCCACGTGGTGTGGTGGATTTACGGATTTATGGCCTGTCTCGACGCTGGCACCGTATTGACTGGGGCCTAGTTATGTGCGATTAGACATCTCTCTCATCATTGCGAAATTGGAACGCATGGGGTCCGTGATGCCCGACAAATTTTTCCCGATGGGTGTTCGTTTCTTCCCCCCCCCCTCTTGTTTCCTGTTTTTCAGTAGGATGTGGGTGCTGTTGCTATGAGACTCGAAACTCATGAATTTTTTTTGGGGTTTGAAAATGTTGGAAGAGGATTGGGTGTGAATTTTTTGTTGTTGTTGTTTCACTACTTGTAAGGAGTTAGATAAGTTTGAGTTATAGGGATTTCGTAGAATATTTGAGAAAGTTATTTGAAGGAGATAAAGTTTGCACTGATGAATTTGTTGAATAATTGGGAAAGTTTTTTTTTTATGGACATAGTTAAGTTTGTGTTCAAAGTGTAAGTTTATTCGATAGTTGTTTTTTTTTATGGAAATGGATAATTGAATTGAAAAGAAAGTCACATGGTTTACTTGAGAAAATTGTTTGATGTACAGAAGAATATTTTGATTTAAGGATTTTGGGCAAAGGAAATTGAGTTGATATAATTATACGGTATAATTGAGAACGTTGTTTTGATGTATATAGGGTAATTTGAGTTAATGATTTGGTACGGTTTCGAGTAATTAAGTTGATGAACATAGATAAGTTGAATTAATGATTGTGTGGTATATTTAATAATGTTTTGGATGCAATTAGAAAGTTCGAGTGTGTGAGGGATTATGTGAGATTTTTGTAAATAAGTTGATGCGCAAAGTTGGGGTTTAGTTATCGGTATTGTGGAGAGTCGATTTCTCTAATTATTCGGATATTGCAGATAAGTCTAGTTAGTGTTTTGTTATTGGGTATGTGAGATTTTTGTACATAAGCTGATGAGCATAGATGGTTTAGTTGGTATTGTGGAAAAGTCGATTAATTATTTGGAAGTTGCAGATAAGTTTAGTTAGTGTTATTAAGAATAAGATGTGAACGATCTGAAGGCAATTTTGGATTATCGAGGAATCATTTTAAGGTTACTGAGAATTTTGGGGTTGGTGTTATGCAGAATTGTATTTGAGTCATTAGTTAGAGGATTTTCGATGAATTGAGTTAGCGGCATTATTATAAATCGAGGATCTTTTCGTGTTTGTATCTTTGTTGCGCGTATAGTGAAACAATTAGTTTTTTTTTTTTATTATATATTATTTGACTTGTGTGGATACATTGTATTACGAGAGGATTGTTAAAAAGGTGTGTTGATTGGATTTAGGGGCGATATTTTTTTTTATATATTAAAACTATGTTAATTTTGTGTAACACTTGCAATATTTTCTTTTAGTTAAATTACTTTACTCTGTATGTATCGCCTCTCATATGACTTGGGTTGCATATCAATTTTATGTTTTTAATTTTTTTTTTTTGAAATTTTCAACTGCACTTGTGATTTC
>BMAU01012979.1:0-20861 GCA_019973935.1 Trichonephila clavipes
TTTTTTACGAAGAAGCCAGAAATGTACGTATGCAATGCTCTTATGTTTTAAAGGAAGTCATTTATTTGCGGTATTATCCCAGACTTTTAAAAATACAATTCATTTTTTAGAACTACAATGCTTTAAGTTCGTTGGGAATATCATTCCTTTTAAATAAGCAATCATTTCGATATATGTAGAAATCTAATTTTTTTTATCTATGCTCATCTATCTTTTTTTCAATCCCTACTATTATAGCTCACACTCTCTCCATATTTATTTATTCATTTATTTTCTGGTGAAACTTTCAGTCGTTAATAAAATACTTTTTTAAAGCACTCCATTGAGGCTGAAAATTTTATATACATGATTATTTTTGATGACAATACACAATAATCCCAATTATAATTGGTTAAAATTAATTGATTACAACTAATTATGTAAAGAGAATCACACACACACAGCCACGTGTCAAAGGCTTGAAAAGGTTTCTTTCTCACGTTTTTAAGCATTCAGTTGAACTGAAATTTGATATACGCGATTGTTTTGGATGACAATACGATACTTTAATGATAATTAATAAAAAATAATTACCACTTACTGTTTGTAATTCTGTCGCTATGTATGTACATATTTATATTAAATACTAGCTGGCATGCCGTTCTTCGAACGAGTTGAACTGAAAAATTAAACAACACAGATTAAAAGATAAGGAATTTTTTTAATGAGTTAACTTTTACGTGGATTTCAAATTAACCAAAAAATCGTTTTTGCATATCCCAGCTAAACAAAAAAAAATAATAATGAAAGAAAAAAGACACCTTTGTTAAATTTTAAGTATGTAGATCTAACACAGCTGATAAAAAGATTTTTTTTTATTTACCTAACTTCCCCGTAACACACTCTTGAGGATCGATTTTTTGAAAACACTTCCCTACGCTGATCTCTGCTCAGAAAAAGTAACACATTGTTAAAAAGTTTTTTGTGTAATGAACGCGCTTAAAAGAAATAGTGTAAATAATTTATGAGTGAAAAGTGTAATACATTAACATTACGTTCTGTTGTATTTATTTTATATTGAAATTGTAATATTCGCAAGCAACGCCGTTTCTTAAATTATAATGGAAATTCAATGAAAAACATATGTGAAATGTTAATGATGGAAATTCAGTTTGCAAATTTCTAGCTACTTTCATGGCTCGAGCTTTATTAGGCTTTTGTAAAAACCCACTGTGTAGAGGCACGATGCACGTTAATACTTTATCCACTATGCGCATTATGATTTACTGCAGTTTTTTCAATACAATATTTTTTTTTTTGGATCACACATTGAAAATTAAGGGATATACATAAACGAAATAATATATTCACCTCTTTATGAAACAGTCCGTTAATTAAAGAAGCTAATAAATTAATTAAAGATACCTTCAACTGTAAAATTAATTATATACACCGTTCACTTAAAATAAATATTTAAATCAAAATCAGGTCTTCATTAACATACAAAAACATAAAACACTTAAATTTTAACTCAAGCTATTTTTTATGGACAAAAATAATAATCTTTGCAATCGAGTAGCTGAAAACGCAATATCTGCTACAAAACTATTCGCCTTCCCTGCTAAAATACTCTCATAATAAGAATCCGTGCTGCCATTGTATCTTGGAGAAAGGGGAGTGGATTTCAAAGAGTAATCTACTACTTAAGTATTGGTAAAATATTCACTTTTAAGTTGGTGTGGTGTGGTAGTTAGGGGAGAAGGGAGGAGTGCCTGATCAGATTGTCGTCGTCGCTTGACCATGGTTCAAAATTACGTGGTCGTTGCCAGAAACCCTCGTGTAGCTGAACAGTGCGATGTTAATATTCACTAACTCACTTTTACAAAAAAATACAGTACAGTAATTATAATTATTTTTTATATTTAAAAGTAAATGTCTGCCTTTTCAGAGATTAAAATTATAGCTTTGCGATTAACTACTAACCACAAACTCATTTTGAAAATTTGTCCAAATGATGTAATGTGAAAGAAGAAAGTTTATTTACTTTAAAAATTTAATATTTCGATAAAGCATTTATTTTGAAAAATATCAGCTTCTTACTACCAACAATAAAATCATAAAAAAAAAAACATTCAAATAAAGAGAGATTTATAACAACCTCTTCCTTCAAAGCTTAAGTTTTATTCTGAAATAAAAAAAAAGTGGATCATGCTGAGATAACAGAGATTAAAAGTGATTGCCTTACGTAGCCAAAACGAAAAGGTTTCTTCACAAACAAAAGATAGATATATTCTGTCAGGAATTTTGCTGAGCACGCCTGAATTGCTTGCAGATGGCGGAAATTTTCCTGTGACAAAATATCGTTATATTTTGGACACTTCACACAATATCTTTATGAATTATAGCGTATGTTATAAATTATAGCCTATGTGTTAATCGATGTATAAGCTAATATTACTGTGAGTTTCATTAAAATTCATTCAGTTGTTTTTGCTTCAAAGACGGCTAAACATCATAATATATGTATATCTAGATATTATTCTGCATGAGCTAATTTAATTTTATTTAATGGTTAATACCGTTCTTCACTTTTGGGTGAATTTAAAAATTAAAAATACAGAGCGAAGGATAATTTTAATGAGTTAATTTTACGTGAATTGAATAAATTAAACAAAAAAAGCTTTTACATATCTCAGCTGAACGAAAAAACCATGTTTGCTAAATTTTAAGACTTTAGATAAAATTGCTGATTTTTATTATTGTTATTATATGACATGCCCGTAACTGCTTGTGGGTCGATTTTGGCTGCAACCTGCTCAGCGAAAGTAACTCATTGTTACTGGAATTTTGTACCGCGAGTAAACGCTAAAGGCAGTCGTAAATAATTTTCTTTTATCTGGGTGTGTGATACGTTAAATATTACTGCTGATGCATTGTTTATGTTAAGTAGCTGTTTACCCGCGACTTCGTCCGCGTGGAGTTTAAGACAAAAAGTGTTTATTCACTTCGCAGAGTTCTACGAGAAAACTTTTGCTTCTACTTTTGTGAATCTATATGTTTCTTTTGTTTATTTTATTTTTCTGTGCTTTTTGTTGAGCAAGAGGGGGTGAAAGGGGCACTTATGACCCTCTGACACTGTCGAAGGGGGTGAGAACTAAAATCTTTTAATGTTCAAAATAGGTCTAAGTAGCAAGTAGGTAAACGCGAACACAAAAAAACGAGAAGCCGCAAAGGAAGGGGATTGAAAACGCGGGGACCTTTGACAATGCAGTTAAGGACTGCAAAATCGATTAGGATCAAGACATGAACGGGAAATGTCGCGAATGGCAGCAACTTAATCAAGAAAAAAAGTTTGATATAACTGCACAGCAATCGTTGATACAGAAGGTTCGCAAAATAAAAATAATTCCTATTAAATAAAAATAATCCTATTGCATAAAAGCAGTCCCTATCGAAATAAATAATCCATTTAAAATCGGATATAGCTCGCTATTTCATTGGTTTTTAATTTTATTTTCTCGGAATTCTAATATTTTTCAATAAAGAAGCCTAAGTTATTTCTTATAACATTAGCTATCTGCCAGTGAAGTTTCGTCAAAATTGGTCCAGCTGTTTCAGAGATTAACCGGAACAAACAGACAAACAGACAAACAAAAATTTAAAAATTGATTTTTCATTTATGTACCACATACTTTTAAATGCATTTAGTAAAAGCTGTTAATTTCAAATTACAAACAGACACTGCATTTTTATTTATATACATAGATAACTATTTAATAAAGTAGCCCAAAATAAGGAGAAATTTTCTTAGTTGATCAAGTAGAAATTGTAGCAAAAAGTTTATATTACACCTGCTTTTGTTAAAAGTGCGTTATATAACGGGTTCTCAGTATATTTTAGATTTATAAGTATTTTTTATGTGATTTTCAAGGCCTGTTTTCTAAAACAAAAATTTTTAAAGCGGATTATCACAAAAAAAAAAACTTAAATACAATAATACGAACTTAGCGATAGGTGGGACTGAGTGATAACCGTGTAAGTCGAAGTATGCAATTTCCGCATATAAATACATATAGATTATTTTTAGTTGAGAGGTCGAAGAGAAAGAAAGTAATTTGAGGGAAAAAAGTTGAGTAAAAATCGTAGATATCACATATTCAAAATCGCAAAACTGAGGTTATTTTGATGTAGAAAGTTTCATAAAACCAACAAATAGTCTGCCTGTTCAAAAGTCTTTTCACCGCCGTGTGATCTGTACATATATTTGCAAAAAAATTTGTGTAATCCTTTTTTGCAACTGAACTGGGTGCCTTTCAGTCAAACTGCCAACACTCATTTGATCTTCTGATTGAACTGCGTCTTCTGAGCCTTGCTCTTGCATTTCTTTAAGCTTATCACTTAACAACTTCTAGATTATGGGAATCCAGCAATTCTTGAACATTCTCACTCATGCCTTCTTCATTCATTTATATGGCAAGAAGCTCGACAACTTCTTCAATCATTGGACATTATGAAATAAATAACACAAAATAAATTATTATGGATAAGCTTCGGTTCCGCTCGATACGACCGTTGGCAGTGGTGTGGTAGTTAGGAGACGGGAGTTTCAGCGCGCCTGCGTCGTCCTCGTCACTTGACCATGGTTCACTTGCGAGGTCCGTCGCCAAGCGCTGCCCTTGTGTAGTTGTGAACAGTGCGGCATTTAACATTCACCCACTCACTCACTCCGCCCGATGGATACGTCCAAATATGTACATTAGCTAAACAGGAAGCGAGGGGTGAAGTAATCAGAGTTGCGTAGCGCTCTCAAACCAATTCGCGTAAGTCGAAATTGAAATTCTAAGTCTAACGCAGTGGCGAAACAGCCCTTAGGGTCCAAAAATTGCCCAGACTCAGAATTCGTGAACTTGGGCACTGAAGCGCATGATCCAAGATGTTCCAGCTCGACGCGATACTCTCCAGTGTTTAGTTCCCAAGCAAGCTTGATACTCATTTATTGGCCCACTGAACGCATGCAAAGGCTGAGTCGACCTTGTCCAGCCCGGGTTTGAACCCCAAACCTGTGGAGTAGAAGGCGCAAGAGTGATACGCTACCACTCAGCCACTGGGCTTTCAAGTTGAAGCATTACTGCATCTCAATTTTCCCCTCCTTTTGTGGCAGTTACTTTAACATAAAAAAGAAATTAACTTTGTGTTTTATTTTTTCCTTCTTCTACCGCAAGCATCTTTTTCCGTAGGTTTGAAGTTATGTAAGAAATTATATATATGTGTGTGTGCGTGCCCCCTATTATTTATTAAGTGCGTTAAATAAAATGTGAAATTATTAAATAGGAAGTGTAACAAAAATAAGAAGTAGAATATGTTAATTATTTAAATTGGTCTTAAGCAAGACTTAAGTAACTGAATATTTGAATTTTTTAAAGAAACGAATACTTTTCTTTAACGCTGTAAAAAATTTGCCATCTTAAAGAACACGTTGCACTCTTTAAAAACCCGAAAGGAAAATAATAATCTCTAAATTCTCTCTAGATACACCCTTCTCCCCTTCCTTCATAATCTTGAAAATTATTTTTAATGCACTGTTAAAACTTCAGTTTTACTCGCAGTTCTCTAAGCATTTTTATCGCAATAATATTCATTCATAACAAAGAGCTAGATAAAATCTCTTCAGCGCATTTTCAGTATTTGCTAGAGGAGGGGAGGGAGGGGAGAATAAAGAAAATAAACATTTGAATTTAGAGTGCCTTTCGGGTGGCAGGAGTACAAGCTTTATCTGACCTTCGAAAATTGAGAACTCTTAATATCCTTGACTCTGTGCTGCAATAGCCTTTGTACCTGAAATTTAAAGGTCCCGACTAGTCATCACTGATTTCACAGAGCAGTAGGGTGCTCGAATATCTGACCCTAGTAACGCAATGTATTTTTAAAAGTATGGCGTCATGAACTACCTGAGCCAAAGAGGAAGAAACCTGCACTTAGAATGCGGCGTCAAAGCACAATGGAAGTTAAAATACGAGCCAGAAATTGAACTTTGACTTAAATTCTAGCATTTTTAAAGAGAATTTAAAGTAAAATTTCTCACGAGCTGTTATCTGTTGAACAGTATTGAAGAACGTCTTTAAATCTAACAAGTAATATAAAGAATTTTTTAAGGTATCCCACTACGTTCGGAACCGTGATTTGCAAAAGCATATAAATGGATAATTTTTCATGATATTTGAGTGTCCAGTTAGATTAGAATACATGTATAAAATGGTTTTTTAAGGACATTGTGACAAAAAAATTATTCAAATACAATATTTCGGCAAAAAATTAACTTAGAATAACCTTTTTCAAAATGTTCTGCTTTTGTGAAAAATGTCCTATTGTAATAATATTTTGTCTGTATATGAAAACTCAGACCTCTGTACAGGGCTCAATTAAATTTTGAAATATATAGCTTAGAAGACAGGGGTTTATCCATGCTTTACGACAACAGAGGGGAGAAGTTTTAAGAAAAAACGCCGATAATTATTTCAATGATGGTGGTAACTCACTGAAAACAATACGAATTTTTTCAAAAATCATAGTTGAGCCTCTGTATAGGGGTCTGAGCTTTATATACAGGCAAAATATTATTATAATGTTAAACGTTTTTCACAAAAGGAGAAGGCTGACGCTAATTAATTTTGCCGAAGTAATGACCCAAACTATTTTTTTTTTATGCTATATCCTTAACCCTTTTTCGTAATAAGTCTAAATCTCATAGTACCCGCTTTGCAAAATCACGATCTTTCGTCATTTAGCTTTATACAATTAAGTTTAAATTTCCTTCACCGGCCTGGCTCGATTGGCGAATCGCCTACCTTCGATGCGGAGGGCGGATACGAGCTCGAATCACACAAAAAACTTTTTCTTTTCAATTCCTTTAATTATTTTTTGAAAACTAAACAAATTTATTTATGAAAGGGATTATTAAATATTAAATGATATATATTCTGTGTAATTATTTTACATTTTATAAAGTAAAAAAAATACTGTATTTATATAAATATTTATATAAAGTTTAATAAATATACTTTTACATAAATATAAATAACATTTATAATAAAATGTATGGTAAATATTAAATAATATTTTACATAAAAATTATTTACAAATAATTTTTATAGTGCTAAATACAATATACTATAAATGAAATATTATATATATAATATAAAATAATTTATAAAATATATTATTATTATATATATTATTTTTAAATTATATATGAAATGTTTAACAAATCAATTTTAAATAAATTTATTTAACTTTAAAAAGTTATTTAAATTACTTTTAATAAATGTATTTAAATAATTTTAATAATTTTAGTTAATAATAATTAATTATTTTAATGACTATTAAAGTTAAATAATTTTAATGAATATTTAATTTTAATTAAGCATTTAAAAATTGTTTTTAATTAATAATTAGTTTTTAATTAATGTTAATTAATAATTAATTTTTAAATAATGTTATAATTAATAATTAATTTTACATTATTTGAATTATTTTTAAACTTCTTTAATTAATTTTAAATAATTTTATTTTCTAATTAATTTTAAATAAATTTAATAAATAATTAATTTTATTTAATAATAATTTTACATAATTTTATTTAATAATAAATTTTTATTAATTATAATTTTTAAATATTAAATTTATTTATTTATTTTTTATTTTTATAAAATACTAAATAATTACATAAATATCATTTAATATTTAATAAACTTTTCATAGATAAATTTATTTAATTTTAAAAATAATTAAACGAAATGAAAAAAAAAAGTTGATCGAAGAATCGAACCCTGACCTTGCGCATAGTATGTAGACGATATATCAACCAGGCTACGGAATCGCCAAAGGAAATTGAAACTTAATTCTATAAAAGCTAAGCATGAATTTCAGCTATTTTCTCCGAATTGACTGGCCATTCGGCGGAATTACATTGAGGGTTGAACACCCTAAAGGATTACTAGTATTACACCAAATCTTGACACGAAATGAATTTCCTTAGTTGTGCTCTCCCCTTGTTAGATTAACAAAGAAAAATTTTGTTTTTAGCTACTTTTTATTAAATAACTAGCCGTTATACCCACCCGCTTCACTGGGTATTTCACGATGTTGTATAAATATATGTTTACATGTATATAAATTCATGATATCAGCATTAAGAATTCGATTGTATTGAAAAATATATTTATAGTTGTAAGCATCTTGATATAAAAGGACGAAATCATAATTTCAAATTTATATTAATATCTAAAATAAAGTAGACATTTTTTTTTCGCTCATTTAACCCAATAATCAGTGGTGGTTTCCGCCAAAGCAACATTCAGTGGATCTCTACTCCATAAAATAAACATGCGTGCTAAATTTAAAAGTCTAAATCTAATAGAGCAAAAACGGAATTTTTTATCATCAATACCCCGTTAAAGCATTCTTAGCCCGGTTTCAATTCAACAAAAAAGAAACACACAGACCAAATTTTATCATTATTGTCCCTAGTAGTTCAAAACGGGAATTTTGTATAACAATACTCTCAATACTTTCTTGCTTCCCTTTCCGTAAAATCCATTCTTAGTGGAACTCTATTCAGCTAAAGAAACGTGCTCAACAAATTTCAAGTAAATGGGTTAAATTCAAAAACAGGAATTTTTCTATTTATAACTCTCATAACCCATCGCAACCCCACTCCTTTGGGGGTCGGCTTTTACACAAACTCAGAGGAACATAATTTTCAAGCAGGTGGGTCTAATAGTTGAAAAACTTAATTATTTATGTATTTCGCCAAGCGTTTTTGTAGCGGATCACTACTCTATGAAAGGAATCTGCTTAACAATTTTTCAAGACTGTGCGTTTAATAGTTTAAAAGGAGATAATTATCTATAACGTCCCATAATTCTCCGCAACACCACTTGGGGTCGATTTTCACAAAACTCATTTTGTAGCGGAGCCTACTCCAGGAAAACTTAACAAATTTCAAGACTGTCCGTCAAATAATTTAAAAATGGATATCATTATCTATAACGCCCCGTAAGTCCCCACAACGCCACTTGGGATTCCATTTTTTCACAAAACTCATTTTCTAGCGGATCTCTACTGTATGAAAAAGGAATCTGCTTACCAAATTTCAATACTGTACATCTAATAGTTTAAAAATTGAAATAATTATGTAAAACGTCCTTTGGCCCCACAACGCATTTGGAAGTCCAGTTTTCTCACTAAAACCCATTTGTAGCGGTTTCTACTCTATGAAGGTATCAGCTTACCAAATTTCAAGATTTTACATCTAATAGTTTAAAAATGGAAATAATTATGCATAACGCCCCTTAAGCGCCCTGAACGCCTTGGAGATCGACTTTCGTAAAAATCATTTTGTAGGGGATCTCTACTATATGAAAGGAATCTCTGCGTACCAAGTTCCAAAACTGTACATTAGTTTAATAATGGAACTAATTATCTATAACGCCTTTGGGGTTTCATCTTTGCAAATCCGTTCTTAGATGATATCTACTCCATGAAAGGACCTTCTTACCCAATTTCAAGTAATTTGAGTAAAATTTGATGAGTAAAAATTTAATTTTCAATTTATTCTAACTGGATTTGCACTTTTAACAAATATTACTGATTAAATGTTATTTTTGATTTTTTTGGTTTTATTTATTCGAGATCACCTAGATCCCCAACTCTGATTTAAAAAAATTTCAAAAACCTTCCAGGGATATACTTAATAACTTCCCAAATTTTTACGGTTATTGGATGTATGGTTTTTGAATCTATCAGTACAACACACACATTCATTTATATATATAGATTACAATTAATATAAACATGCATATACATATGACAGAATCACAACATTAGAGTAATTAATTTTATTCATTATCTTTAAAGTATCGTATTGTGATCCAAAACAAACGAGTTTATAAAATTTCAGTTCAACTGAATGCTTTAAAACGTGAGAAAAACCATTTTCAAGTTTTTTGAAACAAGTCATAAAAAATGATGCTAACGTTGCTGTGTTTGTAATTCTTTTTTAAATAATTAGTTTTTAATCAGTTAATTCTTAATAGTTATAATTAAATTATTGAATTGTCATCCAAAACAATTATGTACAGAAAATTCAGCTCAATTGAGTGCTTCAAAATGTATTTTATTAACGATTGAAAATTCTGCAAGATAAATAAATATATAGAGAGGGTGAGCTATATATAATGAGTAGGAATTGAAAAAGTCGAAAGATAGAAAAAGAAATGCAACCCCCCATCTGACCAGAAGATTCATTGCTGTCGTCATGTGGCAACACGGTAAAATAATTAAAATCGTCTGCAATTTTAAAATGAATTATATAAAACATTCAACTATAAAAGATATTCCTCATGCTATAGTATTTTATCATATGTGTAGCTTATAAGATACTTATATGTATATATATGTCCATATATAAACTTAAAACACTATCTTTGCGCTACTCTAGTAAGTCTTACGCTATACTTTTTTTATTTCTTTTCTTTATAACTTTTTGTCCCACGTTTAAAAATAGTTGACGGAAAAATTAACTAAAAAGTACTGTAAAAAAGAATTAATATTAAAAAATTTTTTACTATTTTTTTATCGAACTCGATAGCAAAATTAAATAAACGTTGTGTATGCGAACACTGAAAAATAATGTATTTTTTTTTTTTGTGCTTGGTATAGCGTTAGTTATTAAATCCTTAATTCAAGGAATGATTTCGGTATTTAAAGCTTAATATATTTTGAATTTTCGAATTAATTTTCGGGAAAACCGAATTTGTTGCAAATATGAGCATTACCAAAAATGTAGAAATAGTTTTAAATATTGAATACACACAACTAACAGAGACAGAGAGAGAGAACATAATTATATATACTTTATACTGTAAATTCTACATTTTATATTATTTTTATACATTGTAAGCATATTTCTTAAAGCGATTTTTATAACGCTTGATATTATTTGAGTTTAATCTCAATACCCTCTAATAAGAAAATAAAGAGAAAATAGAGAAAAAAAAAAAATTAAATAAAAATAAAAGACACACACATATTTAGTTTCATTCCATTTTTTTTTTTTATAAATACAAATCTTACAACCATATCGTTTCTTTACAAATTGATACATTTGAAAATCATTTATATACAATTGATTCAAAATATAATGAATAGAATAGCCTTGGCTGCGTTTGAATAAAAGTAAATACAGTATTGCCCACAAACATTGGATGTTGGTGATTGAAACTTTAAATTCCCATAATACATCTAAATAGTAGTAGTACTAATGTTATAGAATACAGGAGGTTGTCAAACGAGTCATAAAATTCTAATTCTTTTTATCATTTACAAATAATGCTAACCAGTGTGTTCCAGGTTGTGATGAGTCATCAGAATCCTTACAATAGCACACATGTTTTTCTTGCAGAGGAGGGAGCGTATCTCTAGAATAAACACCTTGAAAATAGGGGACGTTGTCTTCTCTTGAGATAAGACTGTATACATTTGCATTCCATCCATTCTTTAATTTTCGAAATCATACAAGATATTTCTCGATTTGTTTATTTCGATTAAATTTTCAAACTCGGCGAAAACGATAACACATACGGTTTGTTCTAAAGATTTGCTGAATTTTAATTCTAATCGCAAATTGCTATGTTTTTATGAGACTTAAATGTTCTCCTGAAGAACATAAATCCGGTGAGAGGTTAAATCCAAACAATGTATTTGAATCTTTTATATTCTTTTCTAGAAATAAATATACCTCTGTCTTGACCCATTCGATCTGTCTCAACAAATAGAGTTTGATAGGCCCGTATGTATTGATCTTTAGAAAATCGAGTTCTAATGGATTGTGAGGCACTGGTTGTCCAATAAAATTTAAATTAAAATGTTTAAACTCATAAGGAGATTTTGAAAATGCTCCGTGAAAAGCTTCATTATCTACACATCCTACAAAAGTTTTTTTTGGCATTTGGCCTGAAAAATATGTTATCTTGAATAAAAGACATGCTTCCTTTAGGAATCGAATACACTTTGCACAGAACTCGGTTAATGGGATATTTTGCGCTTGTTTTTCCAGTGCTTTCGCATGACCAAGAATAACTCAGGATTCACACGAACTTTTCGTATGAATAAAGAAACATGATCCAAAACAACTTTAAATCCCCTCAGATCCTTGTAAACAAAATTCGGGCTTGCTTCGTATTAATTTTATTTCAAATCCACTAAATTGAGTAAAAGACGATCTTGATGAAATAAATCCGAATGTATGCAACCAATCATGTCTACAGTGGCACTTTCTTTAAAAATTCGGTTCTTTTCTTGAGACCATCATCAGAATCCTTGTAAAATAGTTCAGCCGTTAATTGGGAAGTTTTGCTGTCATATCCATGGTTTAAGAGAGTTTCAATATAAGATCGATAGGGATATGTATTACTGGAATTGGAAACCACGCGATCATTTAAGGATACATCTACTTGAGAAAATAATGAATGTAGAAATAAATTCACAGGTCCTATAGTATCATCTTTAGTAATAGGCGTATTGTCCACTTTTACTATTTTCGCTTTTACGTATAATTGTGTTTGACTGAGATCCATGTAATCTTCTGCACTTCCGGAAATGGGAAATTCTACAGGCATTATCGAAAACGTTGAAAGAGGATGAAATTGTTTCCACACTGCCCATCTTGAATAACTGTTTGAGTTCCCTGGTAAGTTGAAAGTTCCAATTCAGATTTAACACATTCAGAGAATCTTTAAGAATAAATGCCATTTTTACGAGTCGAAAATGTCCGTACACTCACTTTACGTGCTTTGGATGAAATGAATTTTTCTGTTTCTTACGCTTTCTTTTATACTGTCCTTTTCCTACCATAGACTGAACTCTATCAATAGCTTTCTGAGCTAATTTTTTCCACTTTCTCTGCTTCTTGTTTTTACAGCTTCTTTAAAATTTTCTCCTGACAATACATCAGAGGCAACACGACTCCTGTCATTAATACTTTTTTCCAATAGTTTTACCTCCTTTTACTAAAAAAGGTAAAGCTGCTGTAAACAATCGACGAAATATTCCTCCGATTCCATAACCCTTTTGAAAATTAATGCCCTTGTAATGAGTCAGACCCGAACCTATTTGACCTGCATAATGGTCTTCAAATCTTTAGTACAGTAAACGTATGGTACATTCATCTTGGTCTTTTACCTCCAAATGAGGGTATGAGAAATGCATTGCTTTATTTATAGTATTTGCCTCATGCGAAAATGAAGCACTATGATCACTTTACCTCTTTCAAAGGGAACAAAATCACCAGAATTGAGTCTCAGTTCAGATTGAATAGTTTGAAACGAGTGTCTCACCAAAGGTAAGTATTGAGGTCTATCATAATATTGACTAATCGTTTCCCCGTCTTTACCTTTAGTGCGAACGATTCGCAATAAAGGAGCCTGTGTATCCCCCACAATTTGGGGTGAAAATTAGATCGAGTAAACGTAAAAAACTGGAAAAATTAGACCATGCATCAGCAACGAATTCGCTTTTCATGTTACCTATTATAATTGCATTGCGTTTGAATCCTAACAATTCGCCTAAATTCTCTAGTGAAGGCTGCTACCTTGAACTGCATTAATTTTCACCCGTTTTGTTGCTTTATTGTAAATTATTGTGAAACCGATTAGGGTTTTGGGTAAAGCAAGTTGTACGGCTGATATAATATCTAACATTGTTTCATAACAACCACATCAATTGTTCGCTTAACAGTTGAAGAGATATTGCCGTCACCAGCTTTGTATAGAAAATAATTGTTAGTTTCATTTACGTTAAGCCAAGAATGAGGGTAGATGATCTCAGATAATCCCTTTCCCATTCACCATTTAAACAAACAGGAGAGGGTAATTGAGTTTTGAAATGAGATATTTTGTTTTCTGAAAGAAATGCATAGAACTATCAGAAGGTAATGTTACGTAGAAAGACATTTTGAAAATGAGTCGGCAATAAAAGTTAACTATTTATACGTTTGAATATCAGTCACCCAATCATTAAATTTTTCAGGGGGATAGCCTAAAAATTGAACAAAATATTCAGTGATTCCTCGTCTTTTTCTTTGTTTGATAACATTCTCTACAGGGTAGAAACCAGGGTCGACAACTTTTTGTAATTCTGCTTCGTAATAAATACCTTTAATCTCTTCACCTTGTAAATCTTTTTAAATCTATAAACAATCGGAATTCTTTGCACGATTTCAAAAAACTATGAAAGTTCTCTTCTCCAGTTTTGTTCGTATCCTTTTTCAAAGTGAAGTTTTTGTTTATTAATGCGTACAACATCACCAATTTTAAATCTAGGGGCTTTAGGTTTCTCATTTCTTAGACCACCGTATAAATTTTTACATTGCTTCGGTTATGCCTACTTACAGAAATAGGTTCCATTTTAATTGAACGGTGATACGAGTGATTATAACTGTGTATTAATTTATCAATGACGTCGATGTAATTTTAGTGTTAAATTCAGTGAAATATTTCCACATTTTTTGTTTTTAATGTCCGATTAAACTTTTCAACAATGCTAGCTTTGGTTTTGTTATTTGTAAAAAATTTACATTCAGATTTTTTAAATAATTTTGAACCATTTTATTTAAAAACTCCTTACCGGCATCTGTTTACAACACTTTAGGCTTCCTTTCTTTAAAAAAATAATTTCTAGCCCAGACTTTTACACTTTTTCCAAATTTATCTTTCAGAGGAACTTCCCAAGGAAATTTTGAAAAATAAATCAATGCAAGTTAACAAATACTTATACCCTTTATTAAATTCTGCTAAAGATTGCATATCGACTAAATCCGCTTGAAACTGACGATCAATATCACTTACAAACACTCGATTCCGATGAACTTATGTCGAACAGGTTTATGAAGAGTGTAAGCATCTTTCTGCGATAAACCAATGTTTTACATCTTTTTTACTATATTTCCTTTTACAGAGCGATGTAATGCTTCCACACCCCCGAAGCTATTTGGAACTTCAGGATTTTCGTAAAACGCTGCTAAATCTTGATGCATTGTTACCGATGAAAGAACTTGATTGAATGACTATTACAATGAATAGTTATATTATTATATACTTTTGGGGAAAGGCAAAAAAGTTTATGTATAAAAACATGAGCATAAATTTTCTCACTTTCATATGAAATACATTTAAAATATCTCTTGTACATACTTTGATAATTTCTTTTAAAAAATACTCTTATTTATTTTTAAGATGTGAAACGATTTCAACATAAATTAAACTAACAAACAATAAAAATAATAAAAACTCAAATTCAGCATATAAAAAAAAAAGAATTTTATTCAAATTTTTAAAAACAAAATATTGTGTAAAACAACGCAACAGGAGAAAACAACTCAACTCAGCAGCAGGAACGAACAACTCAATTCGGCAGCAGGAACGAAACAACTCAACTCGGCAGCAGGAACGAAACAACTCAACTATGCACTGCCGTCGACCGCCTACAACCGCCTGCAACCGCCTGCAATCGCCTACAACCGCCTACAACCACCTGCAACCGCCTGCACCGCCTTTACAGCAGAATCGGGTTTTCTACCTACTCATATATATATTATTTTAAAATAAAATATATCAAAGATAATTTAAAGGCAACGGGATGTATATGAATTTTTTTTTGTATGAAGTGATTTAGCAGCAGTCGCAAAAGACTAGACATATGTTTTCTCTACATATAATTAATATATGGTATATTACATTTTCATAACAACAAATTAAACATTAGTTTAGACCAAATTCAGTTAAAAGAATGAGATAACACACTTTCTAGATGACATCGTGGTAAGTAAAATATTTGTGTACGAAGTACCAGCCACACATACGTTTTCCTATAAAATTACAATGTTGAAAACTACATATCAATACACCGTAATCTGTTGGGGATCAAAGTCCTCCCGGGGTGTTCAGTTGTGGAAGAGGGAGGGAGTGCTAGCTCAGGTGTTATTCTCGTCACTTGATCATAGTTCAAAATTAGTAGGTCCGTTGCAAACAGTCTTCCTTCGTTTTTTTATTGAGCGACGTTAATATTACGCTCATTCGCTATCATTCCTTATCTCTTGATGGCCATGGTAGTCTAGTGGTCATAGTCACGGACCCATCCCCCTCGTTTCATGAGTTCGAGACCTAATGCCGAAGGATTTCCGTCGTGCAGAGAGACTGATGCACGTTTGGAGCAGGAACGCCAACTCGGGTATCATCCTTGTCACTTGACCGTGGTTCAAAATTATGAAGTCTTTCACCTATAGCTCTTTTGTGCTATTGTTTTGCCACCTGTCTGACGTAGTCATATCGAGGCACACGAAATTCATCGCAGCAAGATGTACGACAGTCGTTGGCTTAAGCCTTGAGCACCAAACAGGTGACAGTACGAATTAGCTCGGAGAAATTCCCGAAGGGGACTATAGATGGCGACACCACTGGTCTCCACCTCCACAATTTAGGTATGAACTGAAGGAGAGGAAAATATTCTCCAGTCCCCCTGCACTCGTGATTACAGCTTACTCGTGATTATTTGGCTGATGATTCAAATACTCGGGATATCCTCGTTTTTATGTTTTTGTTCAATTAGATATAATATCCGCACTCTGAATATTTATCGAATTTTAAAATATTTGTTTCAAGAAAAGTTCTCACTGGAATTTCCGCGTTCTGCTTTGGTAGATATTGATACAGACATCTTCTTATGTATATCCAGTCGATGTTTAGATTGAATTCTGTTACCAAATTTGAAAATTTGTCCCTTTGTTCATTCAAACAATACTTGTGTCTTTTGGAATCTAAAACAAAAACGATTGCGAAAATAATAAAAAAAATGTATGAAAATATTGTTGTCCAGTTAGTTAATTACTTTTTCAGAGACTTATTTCTAAGCAGTTAAAAATAAACTCTGCTGTAATAAAACTCTTGTTAACGATGCTTCAAGTAAGAAATTTGATGTTTACTTTCATTTCTATTTTGGGGTTCGTACCTTACCTTATTACCTGCAACCATATATTTACTCATGAACAAAAAATTATTGTGACGCTCTTTCATTAATCCAACTTTGTCACTTGAGCAAATACTATTACGGCCCATCATATGAGAAATACAAATACCACAAGAACATAAATTAAGACATTTATTTTAAGAATTTGTATTTTTAAAACTTACTTAAAAACTGTTATTTTGTACGTACACTTTACAATCTATTAATACCTAAACCTAATACTTATACAATTGAGTTAGGTATGGTATTTTGTATCTGTAAAATTCTACGCTCAGAAATAAATTTTGAATGAATACACAACTGAACATAGAACTTTTCAATGTTTTGACAGAGTCGACTTTTTAAAATTTTGATTTTATAAAAATTACTGCGGAATGTACCACATTGTATCAGTATGTATTACAATTTTTTGACATATACTTAGATCAATATCCAGAAAAATTGAAACCTATATATGCCCTGATATTAAATTAACTTTTTTAATGATAGAGTTTAGCACCTATAATGTTATTACTTAAAGGTTGTTCATATGTAACAAATGCAATGCCTATAACACCCTGGTATATTTGCCATCCGGCCACCAAATGGTAGCATAGATGAACTAACGATGTGATGATATTACGTGGAAAAATATGAATTTTCAATAGACATATTACGAATAGCAAAACATTTCTAACAACAGTGGTATGTGATGGAAACATTCAAACCTGTATGGAGTAAAACGTTTCAATTTTTGTGCGAGGAAAATATGATAGCAAATGGAAGTAGTGCTCGTAATCATGGGGCTGTCATATTGTCACAAGGTATGATTTTTACCAAGATAGCGCAAAATCGCAATTCTAATAGAATAAAGACAATGGACATTAATTTCATTAGGAGCTGTAGGACAGACCACCTTGTAGTCCGGATCTATCGCCTTATATGATTACCACTTTTTTATGTATGAAAGAAAAAACATGAAAGAAATGCCCAACAGCACTGATACGAAAGTAGTACTTGATGTGGTAGAAGAATAGCTGTAATCGGCAGTCTTCCCCCATTAAGGTGGATACATGCTTTAAAAAGAAATCAATTTCAGGAGACATTTTTTATTTAAATAATCGAGACGATTATCAGTATTTTCTCAGAGGCTCATGAGAATGTGCTTCTCGATTGCTATATTGATTATTTTACAATCAAGTATATATGTACTTTTATAAATAGCAATCTATCCTTCACTCTATAGACCCATGTATAACTAGAGAAATTCTTTTTTATAGAACGTTTTATTGCACAGTATTGTCATTACCAAAATTTAAGTAAAAATAATTGTATTTTTATTTTTCGGTTTTCAGAAATTAAAGGAAATTTTCCTCTTTTTATTTATAATTTACTTGCTCCAAATAGCTTCAAAAGATGAAATATATACAAATTCTAATATTAAATATTTTAAAATTATTTGAACTATAAAAACGTGTACAGCGCAAAAAGTATTGGTAAAATTTGTGCGATTTGAAGATAAGACAAGAATTTTCTCTGTCTTCGTTACAAGAATCATATATTTTACGTCAAAACTCTTAAACATTTTTTCATCAATTTGATATTTTATTTCTCTAATCAGTTTTAAATATACAGTGAAATGCGTTCAACGTGAAATAGCTAAGATGAAATATCGGATAACACGAAATAAAACAGCAGTCCCGACATGTGTTTTCATGCATTTTTTTCTCTTAACACGAAACGAAAATCGCTTATCACGAAAAGATTTCCCTTCTCTTAATGAAATGTTTGAGACAGTTTCTGTCTTCTGACTGTACTACAGTAGCATTGGAAGAAATCATTGCAGTGGATGTTGATAATATAAGAAAAGCTCCAATTATGGCCTACAAAGACATTTTTGAAGTTTTGATAAAAGCTCAAAAATATCATTAATGCAGATTCTTACGACAAAAATGAAATAAATAATGCAGCTCCTGCTCCCACGTCTTGCGAAATAAGGAACATCACGAAAAGTATACGCAGTTATATAGACGCACATTTCAATTCTTTGAACTGAAAAACAAAAATGGATGACATCGAACAATTTTTTGACAATTAGATGCTAAAAGAAAAATGCATATATATATATCAGATAATTTCCCCCAAATGTTTTGTTTTTCAGAAAACTTGAAAATTGTGTATTAAATTTCATTAAGTTTTTTGTAAATGTTTTGTTTCATTGAGTTTTATTAAATAATGAAATATACATATTTTTATGTAAATAAATGCACCCTTATATACTTAATTTTGATGTACATTTTTTTTCAATATCGTTTAACACGAAAAAAATATTTCACAGTTCCCTCAGTTTTCTGTGCTACACGATTTTCCCTGTGTATAATTTTTATAAGAAAATGCAAGAAATACACTCTGTCGCAAAAATATATGCACGCAGAAGAAATCAAGCCACAATCACGAAACTCGGCAAGAATGTAGTCTGGTAAAAGAATATGCAAATGATTAAAATTTCGAAGCCAATGAGACAAGGCTAAGTGTGCTTATGCATATTAGTTGTGCAACTGAGAGAGTTTAAAAGCATAAAGTACGAGCGCCGTACGGCTATCCAAACGAATCTGACTTTGATAGACGATATTGAGACTTAGGATGCCTCTAAGACGTAACCGGCGGCAGTGAGCAGCTGACGGGACTTTGATAGGGGCCGTATAATAGGCCTCAGAGAAGCAGGTTGGTCGAATAGACGTATCGGCCGCCACCTCGGTCAGAGCGATATGGTAGTTGCTCGGTGTTGGCAACAGTGGATCACAGAAGGTAGAGTGTACCGTCGCGGAGGGTCAGGACGTCCCAGGAACACAAATGATCGCGAGGATCGTGCAATCAGAAGAGTGGCCGCCATCACTTCGGCACCAACAACGTCGCTAGCATCGATTCAACGCCACTTACCTCCCCTTCCAGACATCCAGTGCCATCAAGAGAAACCATAAGGGAGACGACTGACCGAAGGTGGCTTGAGGAGCCGACGTCCGCTAAGACGCTTACCACTGACCCCACATCATAGGCAGTATCGACTGGATTTTTGCCGACCTCGGGCAGCTTGGAGTGTGACAGACTTTGGAGACGTGTCATCTTCAGTGATGAAACCCGATTCAGTCTCAGTGATGATGACCACCGCACACGTGTCTGGAGGCGCACCGGCCAGCGGTCCGATCCGGCATTTATTGTCGAGCGGCATACAGCAATTTCACAAGGTGTGACAGTGTGGGGAGCAATTTCTTGGGACACACGATCATCTTTAGTGGTCCTTCAAGGCACTTTGACAGCTCGCAGATACGTGGACGATATTTTAACGCCGATTGTGCTACCCATGCTATCAAGTCGCCCATAGGTGCCATTTATCAACAGGAAAATGCTCGTCCACATACTGCGCGACTCTCCCAACAATGTCTTCAAGGATATGACGTCCTACCATGGCCTGCCAGGTCACCAGATCTTTTCGCCAATAGAGCATGTCTGGACGCGTTGGGTAGGCAACTGCAGCCGTCCCGAGATACAGGAGAATTAACTGCGCAGATGCAAAGACTATGGCAGGATCTTCCACAGGGGGTCAAAAGTGATCTAATTGAATCGATGCCACGCCGAATTTCGGCTTGTATAGCTGCCAGAGGTGGCTTTACTACTTACTGATTTTTAACCTTTTGCAAGCTGTAACCGCTTAATAAAATGATATTTTGTTCTGAATTTTAATCATTTGTTTATTTTCATATACACTACATGCATACCAAATTTCTCGTGAATGCCTCTATTTCTTCTGTGCATATATTTTTGCG